>OY856412.1:388425456-388760456 GCA_963693085.1 Alisma plantago-aquatica
GTGGGGTATTATCAAAGATGATTTGTTTGCTTATGTGAACTGGTTCATGGAAGGAGGAAACATGGTGAGACAAGTCAATCATTTCTTTCTGGTTCTAATTCTAAAGAAAAAAGTAACTTCCTCTCTTGCTGATTTCCACCCTATTGCCTACTGCTCGGTTCAATACAAAAGTATTGCTAAAATATTGGCTGCCCGGTTGAAGCTAGTCCTCCCTTATCTGATTTTTGGTAATCAAGGAGCCTTTGTTACAGGGAGAAGTATCAGTGACTGCACTCTTTTAGCTGGTGAGTTTCTCTTGGATTTCAATGTTATGCGGGGAAGTAGGAAGACTTGTCTAAAACTTCATGTCTCTAAAGCCTATGATAGTGTTAGATTGGAGAAATTATGGTGGATCTTGCAACAAATGGGATCCAATGATCAATGGATTGGCTAGATGAAACAATGTGTTGGGACGAGTAGCTATTCTATTCTGGTTAATGGCACTTCTACAGGCTTATTCAGGGGAAGCAATGGTCTACACCAGGGTGACCCTTTGTCCTGCCTGCTATTTGTGATTGTCATGGAATACTTCACAAGGAAGATGCAACAAGATAAAATTAAAAGGAGATAAAGTCATACACAATCCACGGAATGAAGGTAATGACACACTTAATTTTTGCGGATGATGTATTGATTTTTGTGGAAGCCAAGCAACGATATCTGGAAAATCTAAAAGGTCTTCTGGAAAGGTTTGGGATGCAAATGGGGTTGTGTATTAATACAACAAAAACCCACATCTTCTTGTCTAAGAACTTCTTCCAAATGGAAGATAGACTCACACAGGCCATAGGGGTTGAGAAAAGATAACTTCCAACAAAATATCTGGGTTTTCCACTGGCTGGGGGCAACCTTCATGTGAAAGACTTCACAGAGTGCATTGACAAAGTGGAGGAAATGATAAATAGGTGGCCAATTACAAAGACATCCATGACAGGACACAGAGCACTGATAAAGGCAGCCATAGAAGGTCTCCTAATTTTTTGGGTGCAGTAAGGAGAGATTCCCATATCTGTGTTGGATAGGATTGAAATGAAAATGGCTAATTTTCTGTGGGGTAGCGAGCATCATCCTATGAGGTACTCCAGATTGGCGCTTCCCATTAATGAAGGTGGACTGAATTTGAAGACCCCCAAGGAAATCTCTAAGTGGGGTACAATGCGAAGAGTTATTGCTTATCAAGAAGTTAGTTCTACATGGGGAAATGGATGAGAGACAGATATCCTAGAGGGCTGGGTTTTATACCAAAAACAAGAGAGGGATATTCAAGAACAATCAATGTGATGCGCGAAACTTGGCCACAAATAAAGCACTTGTTTATTGTAAAGAGTCATGGGGGATGGCAGCTCAAAGATAAGAAGATTTGCATATGGGAAGTGACCCGAGCTAGAGGAACAATGGATCCTATGGGACAACAGATTTGGGTAGGCAGATATGTGCCTAAATGGAGCATGTGTGTCTACAAATTTCAGCATAATGTTCTTTCTACGTTTGATAGAATTAAGGGATGGAATTATGATATCTCTACTACTTGCTTTCTTTGTGGGGATGGTGATGAAAGCCACAACCATCTAATGGGAGAGTGCACCTTCACAAAGGAAATATGGGAGTACTTATGCAACAATTTCAGCCTACATATCCAACTTACAGCTGATCCGAAAAGAATGATCTTGAGATGCGGAGGTGATGAAAAGAAGTCCCTTATGCTTGCCACCTTATGCTACCATGCATGGGAAGAAAGAAACGCTAGAAGACACCAAGGAAAGTATACGAGCGCCATATCTATTGATGGGAAAAATTGTAAATGTATTAGACACAAACTACATATTAGATAATGGTGTGAGTTGTAACTTTGATCTGGATGTATGGCATTGGTCCTACATGTAAACTCGAGCCCCCTATAATTTTAGAGGGGTTGTTGGAATATATTTACCTGATTCCGATACATACACACACACACAACCAATAAGGAGTGGCTCAAGTGGTCAAGCACGTTGTTCCCTAGAAATGGGATGCGAGTTCGAATCCCAATTGCCGCCTTGATTTATCACCCTTCCGGGCATTCGGCCTCCACTACCGGCATGAGAGAGGGGGGATAAATCTTTCTCTCTTAATCCCATACATATATACACATATAATAGTAAATATATGTCTTTATGTATCCAAATCAGGAAAATATATTCTAACTCCCTCCTAAAAGTATAGGAGGACACAATATACATATAGCCCAAGGATACAAATCACACATCTAACTAATGTGAAGCTTATGCTTAACACATTTGCAAAGTTTAACAGCAATAATTCGTACATTAGTGGGTGCACCACCATGTTTTCAAGCATTTATTTCTTCCCAAATATGGTAGAATATATCAACAAACATAATATTCTTCTTCTCATCATTCCCACAACTCAAAATCATTGTTCTTGGGTCCTCTTCCAACTTCATATGTAATCTAAAATCACTGCATAATATCCCCCAAACTTCTAAAGTGAAATTATAGCAACCTACCAGGTGTGTATGGGACTCATTCTCCTCATGGTTTCACATGTGTATTTTGTCAAGGGTGGCCAGTGCACTATGAAGAAATTTATATACACACATACTCCACTTTGGTACTTGTATACCAGTCCATACCTGCTCCATATGTTTATCTTTTGCAGCTCTCGATCTCATCACTTCCCAAATATTGATCTTTATATTTTTAAGTCTCCATCCTCCTGATTCATGTGGATAAAATAGATGCTTTACTTGTTGCCAAACCTCACTCATGACATTGTTAGTGTGTGAATATCCCTCTCTGGTCCTTGGTTTGAAGTCAAGTCCCATTGGGCATCCCTTCCTCATCCATCTTCCCCAAGTTGATGTGCCTTCTTGATAAATGATTATTCTTCTCAATGTCCCCCACTTTGATATATCTCCTAGAGTTTTCAAATTCATACTACCTTCATCTTTTGGTAGTTCCAATCTTGCATACCTCATCGAATGGTACTTAACCATAAGAAATTTTCCATATTCATCTGCATCCTATCCAGATCCGAACTGAATATCTCACCTAGCTGAACCCAAAAGATAAGTAGCCCCTCAATATTAGCCTTTATAGTGTAGCTCTCCCTACCATGGAAGTCTTTTGTGTTGGCCATCTACTTACCATTTCCTTCCGTCTGTCAAAGCAATCAACAAAATTCTTAACTTGTAGATTGCCTCCTACCAATGGAAACCCAAGATATTTTGTGGGAAACTTTCCCATCTATACCCCCATAGCCTCTTTTGATGTTTCCTCCAACTGGTAACAATTTTTGGATAAGAAAAGATGTAAGGTAAGGATCCGACTTAGGAACTTATAGGATAAGATAGGAATCATAGGGGAGCTATATCAAAATTGTCAAATAATGACCCACATGGCTCTGATACCATCTTGTAAGTGTACTGAAATATGGATATAGAACAGACATAGGAAAAAAAATTATCTACCATATTCCCATAAACCAGTAGATTGTGTCAATAGCTATAAGATGAGAAGGATGGTTTCAAGGATATACCTGGTCCCGGAGTAAGTCCAATGACATCTCCTTATTTTTGTAGATGTGGAATTATATTCCAGTTACACTAGGACTCATCTCACTGCTACACTTTCTGGTCTACACCATGAACTACAACCTTGAACGTTGTTGTCTACAGAAACTCCTCTCACAATAGACTGCTGGCTGACATGTTCTCCTTAGTGAGGGAAAAAGGCTACCTCACCTCTACAGAAACCCATACAGACCACATAAAACTCATTTCGTCCTACTAGAATAGACAAGAAGGATTTGTCCCTACCATTGGCGCACTAGTCACCAACTTGCTCTCCCACATTATGATCCTGAATTATTCTCTCTCATAGTTATCCCTCCCTAGTCAGGTAGGACTTTCTTGGGCTCTCTTGGTTACCACAACTGGAGAGGATAAAAATTGTCAGAGCAACTGATTCTCTATTTTCTGTGTTGTGATCTGGGAAACCCCTAGTACCCCTCTATTTATAGGAGGGGTTTGGGTCAGGGTTTCCAGTCTATGCGGGAGTGGAAGGGACCAGAAGATCTTGAATATTGGCAACCTACAAACACCCAAACAATCGTTTGGCAACCTAGATAGTCTTCTGTCACATGAGACAGTCGTTTGACATTGTGAGACAGTTGTTTTACAGTTTCCCAAATGCACACAAAATTGGAAATTTCAAATCCAATTAATGCACAACATGACGACAACATTATTCCTTGATGCAATCGAGTTTCTAAAAATCGAGCAATCTCGCTCATGTGAGATGGTCATCTCACTCACCCAGATGGTTTTCTAATGATCTGATCCAAGCTGCTCAGTTCAATAGAATGAACTAGTCTTTTCACACCTCATTTTGAGAAGAACTTAGCCAATTTAGTTCCAATCAGTTTGATGCTACAAATGGTCGTCTCAATGCTTGAGCTGATTGATTGGCACTTCAAATGACCATCTCACTGAGTGAACTGATCGTATGGTGGTGTAGCTAGCTGATGTGTCACATGAGTTTAATACCTATACACTTGTATGTAGAAACTATGTTTGAATATATCGGCATGGCTTTGGGGAACCTAGTCAAGGTTGATAGCTATACAGAGAACAGATCGCGGAGCCGATTTGCTAGACTGGCGATAAAAATAAATACGAACAAGGAGTTGGCGAGCTCCATCCTTATAAACGGTAGGCACTATGAAGTTGTGTACAAAGGGTTCCCATGGGCATGTGCCAAATGCGGAATGGAGGGACACATCTCAAAGAACTGCCCTCAAAAGGACACTGAAGAGGAGGACCAGGAAACACAACCTGAATCTAATAGACCTATAAGGGATGGCGACAACACTGTGAACAACACAGGAGGATGGAAAACGCAGAAGACAAAAGGAAGCAGAAGAAGGCATCACAGAATATAGGAGGCAGCAAGGGAGGTCCACACGAACAGATTCAAAGGTCTTCAGGAGGAGGAAGGTGAAGCCATGCAGAGTACAGGTGTTGGTTCAGTCCATGTAACAGATCAGCAACAAAATACCCACAAAAATGCAAAAATATGGAGGAAGAAGAAGACGACCACTGTGCACACGAGTGGGGGAAATGCTGCTGGCAACAATAGTAGAAAGGCATTGGGATACATAACTAACACAATGGGTAACAAATCGATGAAGGAAAAAGCAGGGAAGACAGGAGACAAAAGTGATGGACATCACAAAGTAGCCAATCCAGATGTAGATGAGGTTATAACTGTTGAGGATATGGAAGACGAGACAGATGTCACCACTGCCGCTGAAGAAAAAGAAAAGGAGGCGAACGAGCATACACAGCCGGAAAAGACCCCAATGATAACTCAGCTTAGAAGAGCCAAGATCGGAAAAGGAGCCACTTACAAAGCAAAGACCCTACAGCCTCGGAGAACTGGAGCATCCAGCGGCACCTCGACGAAGAGGAGGGGCAAACCGCCAGATACAGGGGTAGGAAAGCGTAGGAGCGCCCGATTGGCTGAAGCTATTGTCGGAAGTGCGGAGAACGGGCAAACTCCTACTGGTGAGAAGGACCAGATAAATGAGTCGCTGCAGACTGAGAGGATTGAAGAGGGCAAGGTCACTGACACAAAGTCCTGCTAAGTTTTATCTGCGTTTATATCAAAGAAGAGGCCGTTATCTAAACAAACTCGAACCAATATGAACATTTTGTGCTGGAACGTTAGGGGTATTGGTAACAAGAATAGGTGCTCCACTCTTATGGAGTTCATGAGGGAACACAAACCAGATGTAGTAGATGTGCTGGAGCTGCGAATAAGTGAAAATAAAGCTGTAAAAACTATCAAACGCCTGGGTTTCAAGTACTCTTATCGGGTGGAAGCCAGGGGGTTTGCTGGGGGAATATGGGTGTGCTGGAAAGACGATCATCTGAGAGTTCAAATCATGTGTTGCCATAGACAGTTCGTCACTTGTAGATTTAATGACAGTATGGTGGTTTCTTTCATATACGCCAATCCTCAAATCGCTATTCGTCAACTCCTATGGAAACATATCATAAAGTTGAGTAGAAGCATCAAGGAACCATGCGTTGTGCTCAGTGACTTCAATACAACACTCTCACCTACTGAGAAGGTCGGGAGCAATTGGTATAATTATAGAGAAGCCAGGACCTTCAAGGAAACGCTTATGGAAGCCGGATTATCTGATTTGGGGTTCTCAGGTGTAAGATTCACTTATAAGCATGGAATGTTGCAAGAAAGGTTGGATAGGGCCACTGCAAATCTGGAGTTCATCAACTCGTATCCGACTGTTCAGTTAATACATCTAGCCAGACTCTCTTCTGATCATTGCCCACTTCTGCTTCGGATGAAGGAGGAAAGAAGCCCTCATCGATTCCTAACCAAAGTCAACTGGAATAAGGAGGAGGATTTAAAAAATATGCTGGAATCCAGTTGGGAAGGTACAACAGAATTTTATTCTTCTCTTAACTCGGCAAGACAACATATCATCAACTGGGAGAGGGATAAGAAGAAAAAGAAATCAAAGGAGAAAAATCGTTTATTCCGCAACATCAACACGCTCCAAAGAATGCTCACCGATCGGTATGATCCCATAACTGATTCTTTATGCTCTAATATGCAAGCTGAGCTACAGGTGATTATCAATGAGGAAGAGGAGGATTGGAAGCAAAAATCGCATATCAATTGGCTCCGCAATGGAGACAATAACACACGCTTCTACCAAGCTTGGGTGAAGCAACGAAAGCGCACTAACACTGTGCTGGCGCTAAAAGACCAACAGGGTAGCTGGATTACTAACGAAAAGGAGATCATGCACATGGTTACCTCCCACTTTGAGAAGGTGTTGACTGCACCGGCTGAGAGTTGTCGTCCCAGAAATCACAGACTTGAAGCTGAGATCCCAGGAGCGTTCAAACAACTCAGCGGAGAGGAAGTTGTTAGGCTTGCTGCAATCCCAACATTCGCGGGAGTACAACAGGTGCTGAACAAGATGCAGTCGTACAAAGCTGCTGGACCCGATGGTGTCAACATAGAGTTCCTGCAATACAACCGCACTCAGTCACTCATTCGATTCAGGGTATGCTTCAAGGGAAACCTCTTCCAGATGAGGTCTGCAACGCCTCTATTATCTTAATTCCCAAATGTCCCAATCCAGAGAAGTGCGAGCAGCTGCGCCCCATCTCTTTAAACAATATAATGCTGAAGTTAGCTTCTAAATTGTGGTGGAAAGGCTTAAAAAGCACATCCCAAGCTGGATTTACGAGGAGCAAAGCAGCTTCGTGTCAGGGCGTCGGATCACAGACAACATTGATTTGGTTCAGGAAATTATACATGGTATGAAGAATCCAAAGGGAGCGAAGACCATGGAAATCAAGATCGATCTAACGAAGGCGTATGATCAAATGTCATGGAGGTTCATTCAAGAAACTCTGGACCGAGTAGGAATACCGGTGTCCATTAAAAACTACATTATCAACTCAATCTCAGGCGGTGATACCTCACTGATATGTAATGGAAAGACATCTCGCCCTTTCAAAACAAGTCATGGATTGCGACAGGGAGATCCAATGTCCCTGTATTTGTTTGTTCTTTGCATTGAACGGCTAAGCCAGATGATTCAGGAGCGTGTTTGCAGTGGGAAATGGCGACCAATTAAGCTGGAAAGATCGGGTATCTCGGTTGCTCACGTGTGCTTCGCAGACGACCTGATCCTCTTTGCTCAGGCGACTAACGAACAAATGCGGTGTATTTTGCAATGCTTTAAGGTCTTTGAACGGGCGTCGGGACAATCTATTTCAGCAGCAAAATCCCGAATTTTCTTCTCGGCTAGTGTTCCCAATTTGATCCAAAGGCAGATCCAGCGTAGATGTCAGTTTCTAGTCACAAATGACCTCAGACACTATCTTGGAGTACCAGTCATTCACTCTAGAGTGACGAAGCATACCTATGCAGACATAGTTGAGAAGGTGGAAGGTAAAGTCAGTGCCTGGGCAGCAAGGAGCTTGTCTCTCTCAGGGAGGCTATGCCTCACAAAATCCACGCTAACAGCAGTTCCTACATATGCTATGCAGACAGCAATCCTTCCGTTATCTCTCTGTGATCGGCTGGACAACATCATACGGAAATTCATATGGGGAGGAAGCAGAAGCAGATCTGTCTCTCTGGTGTCATGGGAGAAGGTCACTAGTTCAAAAAGCAAGGGAGGTCTGGGGGTTAAAATGATGAGGGACTGGAATCAAACGCTACTCTCTAAGCATGCTTGGGACATTCTTTCCAGAAGGCAGACTATCTGGTGTAGAGTGATGCGGCAACGACTTAGCAGATGCAACGCAGGGCGAGAAGGATCTGTGTCAAGACTAGGGAGAGCATGTGCAGCAGCGAATCCTTTCATAAGGGACCACATCAAAAGGATCCCCTTGAGCGGCAAGTCAGTGAATGTTTGGGATGAGTATTGGGTGAATGAACACCTAAAGCTTAGGGAGGTAGCCAAGAAACCAATTCCTGATGAAATTACAGATCTGAATGTAAGCTCCCTAGTCATCGAGGAAGGACGATGGGATATAGCCTTCCTGTAGGATTGGTTCGAGGACGACATTATACAGCAAATACTCCAAGTCCATACACCTCTAGCAGGTGATATGGCAGATCGTAGCTGCTGGAATCATACTGGCAATGGTGCGTTCACCACAAGCTCAACCTACAAACTAATCAAAAGACAGAAGGAAGTAGTGACGCCGTGGAAATGGGAATCCCCGTGGACGTTATGAATGGCGGGCAGAATCAATACGTTTGCTTGGCTTTCTCGACAAGACGCGCTGCTCACAAATGTAAGGAGGAAATATAGGCACATGACGGAGGTGAGTACGTGCCCTAGATGTGAGGTAGAAGATGAATCTCTAATCCACGCCTTACGAGACTACAGCGTCTCTAAATTTGTGTGGTAGGAACACATCCCTTTGACCAAGCAGCAACTTTTCTTTGCAACAAGAAATGTCGAGGCGTGGCGCAAAGTTGCTGTCAAGGAGGCTGGGCTCCAAGAAGAACAGTTCTGGTTGATCTGTCACAGGCTGTGGCACGCACTGAATAGTAGCATCATGGAAGGGAACCACTTAAGCAAGGAACATACACGGGTGAGTATTAGAAAGGACATCTGTCTGCATAAGTTGGCTTGGGCGGCCACCAACCCTGAACCTACACATGATAGAAAAGCGGCATGGATACCACCACCAAGTGGTACTATTAAGATTAATGTGGATGCAACTGTTACAAAACGGGGAGCAGCTATAGCTGCCATAGCCAGGAATCACAACGGAGAATGGGTTGGGGCATGGGGCATGTCGGCAGACGCATCCGTTGCAACTGAAGCTGAGCTTGCCGGAATTCTATTAGCTCTGGAACAGGCTGAACTACATAGCTGGTCTGCTATTATTCTAGAATCGGACTGTAGTGAAGCAGTGCATTTGATTAAGGAAGACGACGACACTTGGCCTAGGTTTGCTTTATGTCTTGCGAAGATCAGGAAGAAAGCTCGGACGAACATCAAAATCTGTTTCAAGAGAAGAACTAGTAACGCGCTAGCTGATAGTCTAGCTAAGTTACAGCTAAAGAACAAAGACCATTGCCGCTTTTACCAAAGGCCACCAAAGGAGATCTCAATCTTATATAGCCAAGAATTAAATAGAGTAAAAAATAATGCTGATGTAACCAGTATGTAAAGAGGCATAAATGAGATTTCTTGGGGGAAAAAAAACTCCTCTTCTAGGTCAAAACCTATGTGTGTGACCCTATATATCCCACATTAACGTTGGAAGTGAATGTCCATAACAACTTATGAACAACTTATAACATCACAAGCAATGAGTAGTGCCTAGTCGCACATCAATGGTATCCAAGTAAATGGAAAGTTGGGGAACAACTTCAACCTACCATCTATGTTTGGTGTTATAGTGTTTGTATAATTCCTTTGTCTGTGATATCCAGATTGAACTCGAGGCATGGATTAGTCACCCTATTTAACATTCTATCTTGTTTCTTGAACCAGGCTAGACTCTCGAAGATATATGTAAGCTCAATATGACATATTTACACACATGTGCATGGACATGCATTTCAGACTCCTGCAAATCAAGAGGCATAGGATATCATACTCCTTTGGGAGGGATAAATCCCATCTCTATCACTCGAAGTCAGTCCCCATGTGTCACAGTCACCCAATCATCACCTTTATAACAACCCATATTTTGGGATTATGTTTTATGATGTCAAAGCATACCAAATGACATGATGAGTGCATTTATTTCAGGTCGAAGAACCACAAACACCACCATCTCTATGTGAGCTGACTATGACTACCATGGTAATGGTTTCCATGTATCAGTCTCATAGTGGGTCTATCTAATACACTGTTCTCTAACATGTATCTGTGTGCTTGGTTTGATATAGACATCTCATGACTAATGAGATTCTATCATCAACTAACTCACACTATGATCTTATGTGTGATTATTGTATATAAATCTTCCATAATAACAACTGATCAGGGACATAATGAGTATATAAATATGCACTCTTAGCATATGTATGATCTCATTTCTCTAATTCATGTACTTGAAGACATACTTCATTGAGTAACATTATTCTCTAGATGTTTATAATGTCACATTATTATCTCATAACTGAATTATACAGAATAAATTGGACATTTTCCTTTATTAATTAATCAAATAAATTACCAGTTATGCCATTACAATCACCATGTGATTGGCTCTCTAGGCATACATACCAACAAACTTCCACTTGCACTTAGAGCCAATCACTCATGAATCATATCCCAAGTGATCTAACATGACTATCATGCTTTTGCTGTGAAAGTTCCTTTTTCAAGGGGTCATTAATATTGTTCTCAGTTGGTACTCTGCAAATCTTTACATCTACTTGATGTATGATCACTCTTATGAGATGGAACTTCCTTGTATATGTTTTGAGCATTGATTGGATCTGATTTTCTTAGCTTCTGCGATAGCTCCATTGTTGTCACAATATAGCTTAATTGCCTCATTAATGCTTGGAATGACACCAAGTTTTGTAATGAACTTCTTGATCCACACATCCTCCTTTGTTGCATTCGATGCAACAATATACTTGGCCTCTATTGTAGAATCGACAAATGTCTCTTACTTGGAACTCTTCCATCTTATAGCTCCATTATTTAGGCAAAACACAAATCCTAATTGTGATTTGTAATCATCTTTGTCAGTATGGAATCTTGCATCAGCGTAACCTCTTACCGCCAACTCTTCCTCTTTGCTATAGTCCAAGAATTGATCCTTAGTTCTTTTGAAGTACTTGAGGATGTTCTTCATGGTTGTCTAATAAGAATCACCTAGATCTGACTGATATCTGCTCGTCATGCTCAAGGCATAAAAGAAGTTTGGACGGGTACACAAGATTCCATACATGATTGATCCTTTCGCTAAGGCATATGGAATCAAACTAATGTGTTCTCGTTCTTCACAAGAATTGGGACTTTAACTCATAGAGATGGTAACTCCATGTAGCATGGGTATGTTTCCACTCTTTGAATTCTCCATGCTGAACTGCTTCAACACTTTATCAATGTATGTGTTTTGACTTAGTCCAAGAATCCTTTTGGATCTATCTCTATAGATCTTTATCCCCAAGATGTAGGATGCTTCTTCTAAGTCTTTCATAGAAAACATATTTCCAAGCCATGTCTTTACCTTTTATAAAGTAGGGATGCCGTTCCCCATCAATAATATGTCATCTACATATAATATGTGGAATGTCACTTTTCTCCCACTAACCTTCTTGTACACACAAGGTTCATCTTCATTTTCAATAAATCCAAACTCTTTGACAATCTCATCAAAATGAAGATTCCAACTTTGAGATTATTGCTTTGATCCGTAGGCTGACCTTTTTAGCTTATGAACTTTATTTGCAAACTTTAGATTTATAAAACCCTTAGGTTGTGTCATGCACACGTCCTCAACAACATTCCCATTAAGAAATATAGTTTTAACATCCATCTGTCAAATTTCATAGTCAAGATAAGTTGTAATAGCAAGCATGATCCTGATGGACTTAACCATGGCTATTTGAGAAAAGGTTTCGTCATAGTCAACACCTTGAACTTGTCTGAAACTCTTTGCAACAAATATGCCCTTATAGGTTTGTACTTTACCATCCATTTCAATCTTCTTCTTGAAGTCCCACTTGCACCCTATGGGTTTTACCCTTTTAGGTGGATCTACCAAGGTCCATACCTTGTTGGAGTACATGGATTCCATCTTAGATCTCATGGCTTCAAACCATTTCTTAGACTCTGGTCCCTCTATAACATCTTGATAGGTTATTGGCTCATCATATATGACCAATTCACTACCTTCCTGAATAACACGATATCCAAATATTTTAGGCTCAAGGCATTTCCTATTAGATCTACGAGATTCCTGTGTTACTTGAGGAATTTGAGACTCAAAAAAACCTTGTGATTCTCTTGGTTCCTCTTGTTCAACTATCAGTTCTATGTTCTCTTTTTGGTCTCAAACCTCTTGAAGTTTCACTTTCCTTCCAATAGTTCCTTTGGAAATAAAATCCATCTCAAGGAATGCAGCATCCCCGACAACAAACATTTTCTTGTTAAATTGGGAATAAAAGTAATATCCTCTTGTTTCTTTATGATATACAAAAAAAATAACATTTATCAGAATTAAGACCAAGGTAATCATAAAACATTCTCTTAACATAAGTTTAACATCACCAAATCCTTATAAAAGACAATATGGGATGTTTCCCATGCCATATCTCATATGGTGTCTTTCGAACTGATTTAGATGGTACTTAATTCAGTGTATACATGAAAGTTTCTAGAGCATACCCTCAGAAGGTAGTTGGAAGATCAGCTCAACTCATAATTGATCACACCATATCGAGCAATGTGCGATTCCTTCTTTCTGACACACCATTATGTTCAGGTGTTCCAGGTGGAGTCCATTAGGATACAATCCCATGGGCTTCAAGAAGGTTCTCAAACTCTTGGCTCAAGTATTCTTAACCTCAATTGGAATGAAGTGCCTTAATACATTTACCAAGTTAGTTCTGCACTTCATTCATAAAATCCTAGAACATGTCAAGATTTTTTGACTTATGTTTGATTAAATAAACATAGACATACCTATTGAAGTCATTAGTGAAGGTAATGAAGTATTGATACCCACCTCTAACACTTATTATAAAAGGTCCACACACATCAATATGTATGAGTCCTAATAGATATGTAGACCTCTCATTGTTACCGATGAAAGGGGTTTTAGCCATATTGTCCAAAAAACAAGATTCACTTTTCTCTATTGATTCTAGATCAAAAGAGTCTAGATAACCATCCTTATAAAGTCTAGATATGCAATTCTCATTTATGTTCCCTAGAATGTTGGTATGTTTCCCCAGAGAGCCAATCATATGATGATTGGATTGGCATATGTTGTGATTGATTTGATAAATTTCAAAGGCAAGCTTCCAATTTATTCTAGCTCATTCGATTATGAGATAAATGATGGAATAGAATGAATGTCTAAAGAATGACAATACTCAATGACGTATGTCTTCAGGTTGAGGACCTAAACAATGAGATCATACAGATGCTAAGAGTATGTACATTCTTGCTATGTCCCTAGTTGGATGTCAATGTGGAAGGTTGATAGACAACAATGACACATCGAGACTAGAGTGTGTGTTGGTTGATGACAATGTCTCATTAGTCATGATATATGATTACAAACCAAGCACACAAATACATGTCAGAGAATAGTGTATCAGACAGACCCACCATAAAAGTGACACATGGAACCATGACATGGTAGTCAGGGTCATATCTCATAGTGAGGGTGGTGATTGTGATTCTTAGACCTGAAATCACTACACTCGTTGAATGTGATTGGGTACACTTTGACATCATCAAACATAGTCATGAAACATGGGTTGTTTTAATAGTGATGATTGGGTGGCTTTGACGCATGAGATAGACTGTGAGTGATAGATATGGGATTTGTCCCTCCTAATGGAGTATGATGTCTAGGCTACTTGATAAGCGAGAGTGAGAAAGGCATGAACATGCACATGTGAATCAATATATGATATTGATGTCACATATATCTCAGACAATCTTCTCTAGTTCAAGAAACATGAATGAACATTGAAAGGATGACAACTCCATGCCTTGAGTTCATTCAAGATATAGAGATAAAGGAATTATACATTCAATAGAACACCGATCACAAACTGTAAGATTGAAAGTTGTTCTCCAACTTTCTTTTCACTTGGGTAGCATTGATGTGTGACTAGGTACCACTCTTTTCTTATGATGTCATAAGCTAGTTATGGGCATTCACTACCAATGTAAAATAGTACCTATAGGGTCACACACAAAGGATTAACCTGGAAGAGGAGTTTATCCATGAATGATGTTTGGATTGATTACTAAAATGTTTAGGTACTCAATTAAACATTCAATATAGACTTGACTCAAGAATCATCAAGTTCAAGTGTTGAACTAACTGATTAGAGTGTCAGATTGATTGAGAACTGAATTGACTATGTTTTGCACAATCTCGACCACCAACTGACCGGTTCACTTGGTGAACCGATCGGCTCATGGTCAGTGAGATGACTGGTTCACTCTGGTGAACCAATCGGTTCAACTGGACCAAACAAGAAGTGTTGAGTTGTCCCGATTTGTGAGAAAAAGTTTTTCATTTCACTTGTTCAATTCGATTGGGAAAATAATTAATCTTTGCATTAATTAGAAACGAATAAGGAAAGTCAATTACAGGCAAGTCTGGGAAGTGCAATGACTGGTTCACTGGGTGAACCGACTAGTTCACACTCCCAACTAATTGGTTCACTAGTGAACTGATCGGCTCACCTTGCCAAATGACCGATTCAGTTATGCAACGACTGTTTCACCTACCGTGTAAAAATTGTTCGTGGAAATTCTAGACCCTTCTACTCCCACATAGACTCGGAACCCTGACCCTGCCCTCTACTATAAATAGACGGGTACAAGGGGCTTTTTTAGAGACACAACTCAAAATATCAGTTGTTCTGCAAAGTTGTTGTCCTCTCTGGTTGTGGTAACTGAGAGAGCCCAAGCAAGTTCTACCCGTCCAGGGAGGAACAGTGAGGGAAAAGCAACTATAGAAAAGCAATTGGTTGTGGGAGAGTGTGTCAATTACTAGTACACTGACAGAAAGTGACAACTCTTTCTAGTCCATTCTTCAGGATGACTAGAGTTCCTGGTAGTCTGTGTGGACTATCTATAGAGGCTGGAGACTTCTACCACTCAGGAGGACGACAGTCAACTACAGTTTGGGTCAAGACCAGGAGCTGCACAAACATCGTTGAAGACAACTAGTTGAAGACCACACTTGTTGTAAGGTATAGTCGCTGAGCAAGCCTCAGGACCAAGTATAACTTGATAAAACCATCCTTCCCATTACATAGATGTTGATGCAATCTACTGGTTATGGGTTTATGGTCAGGTAAATGTTTTGTTACCGCTGCCTACTCCAACGATGCAAAACCCAACATAGATGACAATGCCAAAGGTATGTGTTGTTTAAGTTATTGAGATTTAGTCTTTTGGTAATTACATTATAAATATCTATCTTTAGATCTAATAAGTAAATACCATAAGACATTGGGGCACTTCCATAATAGATCCCATCTTTTGAAATAGAACATCGACCACTTTTAATATGGAATTCAAATGCATCATTGTCCATACAAGATACATAAATGATGTTTCTATTTATAGCAGGTACATAATAATAGTTCTTTAACTCTATTACAAACCATGTGGTCAGAGATATACTATAGATTCTAACCATTGTTCTGAAAAGTGGTAATCGATGTACGAGCGGAGAGGGTACTGAATAGAGTATATAAGGTATGCGGGAGTATAAGCGGGAGAATATTCAGTTTTAATCGGTTTTGATTTTTTTTAATATTAATCAAAAATATATGTAAATTATATATTGACCATATAATAATGAAAATGATAAGTAATTAGAAACAGTTATAAGTAATAGACTAATATTGAATTCAAAAGTAGTTAGAAACATTGATGAAATTAGAGAAGAAAACATTGATAAGTAATTACAAACATTGATAAGTCAGAGACTAATATCACATTAATAAGTAATTATAAACATTGATAAGTAATAGATTAATAATGCATTAATACGTAATTAGAAACATTGATAAGTCATAGACTAATATTGCATTAATAAGTAATTAGAAACATTGATAAGTAATAGACTAATATTGCATTAATAAGTAACTTGAAACATTGATGAAATTAGAGAAGAAACATTGATAAGTAATTAGAAACATTGATAAGTCATAGACTAATATTGCATTAAGAAGTAACTAGAAACATTGATGAAATCAGAGAAGAAAACATCAACGATAAGGATCAATTCAATAAACATTAACTATAAACTTATTGAGAAAATATGAGGAGAAAACCAAATATGTAAAGAGGAAGAAGAGAATGTAATTGTAATGACCAATAGTAGTATTAGAAAAAATTAATGTAAAAAAATTATTACTAGCATTTGATTTTGAAAATCGCCGATTAATCAGCCGATTATTCCCCCCAACGGCCGATTAATCGGTCCTGGACCGATTATAGGCCGATTATTCATATTCGGAGTGGTAGACCCCCAAAACCGATTATTCGGCCGATTAGGCCAATTTTCTAAACACTGGTTCTAACTACACTGGCCACAACTCTTGTGCCATTAGCAACTAGTAGTTCCACCTTGCATATTCCCAAAGGCCTACTTCCTTTTAGATCTTTCATATGAGAACATATGTGAGATCCATATCCTGTATCTAGTACCCATGATGAAGTAGTAGATATATATATCTCAATTACATATATACCAGAAGTGGAGATCACCATCCCCATCTTCTTCTTCCTGAAAGCCTTCAAGTACAAAGGATGACTTCCTCTTGTACTTTTCTTTCTCCTTATCTTGAGTGTTGAAGATTTGTATTAGGGCCCGACCTCAGAACTCTTCTTGGACTTGCTTTGATCCTTAGACTCAGCTCCTTGGATCATCATCACAAGCTTGTCCTTCTTTAATTTTTCTTCAACATGAATCAATATGGCAAGAAAGTCTGACATGTGGTTAGCCAAATTATTCACATGATGATATGCAATAACAAATATATCATTTTGGCATTGACTTTAGAATCATATTCGTGGCCAACTCTTGGATCAAGGTGAATCCTAGTTCTTCAAGATGATACACATGTCCAATCATATTGAGCACATGTTCTTCTATTGAGGTTCCCTCTGTCATCTTAGACTCAAGTAGAACCTTTATAATATTGTCCCTTTCTTACTTTGTAAGACCAAGTGTCACTTTCTTAAGATGTGTTACCATCTCAAGAACACCCATGTCCTTGCACTTCTCACACAAATCATAGTTCATGTAGCTAAGCATAAGATATTGTATCTTTATGGCATCATTAGCATGCTTCTAGTAAGCATCCACTTGTTCCCTAGGTGGATGAGGAGCAGGTATTTCTAGCACTGGTTTATCAAGGATGTAGAGGCTGCACTCTTCATTGAGAAGCCTTCTCAAAGTCCAAAACCAGTCGTGGAAATTTGTCCCTTCAAGTTTGTCCTTCTTACGGACCGATCACAATATGGATATGTTCGTCATTTGATTCTACAAAAGAAAATTTGCATTTGTCAAAAATTTTATTTGATTTGAAAAAATTAACGATATTAGTTAGTTCTTTAATTATTATGGATCCCACTATTTTATTTCAAATTGATAACCCTCACATATCAATTTGGAATAGCGCAGTGTACAATATTATAGTAGTCCATATCTAAGATAATTTGACTATGGCCCAACCAACGCCGCAAAACATAGCCAAATATTAAGGTAGGCAACTTTTACATCATATACAATTCTTGATAGATGATATGTGCAACTCCCTTCCATACTCATCTTCATGCTTCTGGACTTAGACACTCTAAGAGTCACCCGTTTAATCCTGACCCAACATCCAAAACGACAAATATGCACCCTACAAAGGAAGAACCCACATATCTACCAACACACTTTCACGAGATAGACGATACACCACGTGAAGGCATAACCGACACTTGGTTAGTCAAGCTTTTCATGTGGCAAGTTGTTGGAACAACATCTAAGACTTAATACAATTTTTATTTGAGGGAGTCTATATTTATAAATACATATTCTTCATCCAATCACCAAATATATACTATGCATCATATACATGATATATCCCACAAAGAAAACATGTAATAAATGAAAGTTATGGTTATAGCCAGCCCCAATGTAGTTCCTTGGAGCCATAAGGAATTACCAAATTTTAGGTCTACATCACATGCAAGAACCTGCTGCTAATGAAGTTTCGTGCTTGCCAATCCAAGTTTATTGGTTCAACCCTTGAACTGATTGACTTGGATGATGGTCGGTCATTTGGTGATCTCACCGGTTGTCTGGTTCTATTGTCCACCATCTGCTACCTCCTCTAACCTATTGGTCAAGTCCACCAGCCGACCGGTTTGGTCATCCTTATGGTCCTCCTTGGTCCTCCAGCCTATTGTCTCATCTTTGGGACATCATCTTCTTTGTCATAACAAGAAAGTAAACTATCCTACTTATACATAATTATTGAGAAACCTCGAGTTATATTCGAGGGGAGAAAGGGTAGGAAAGAATTAACTTTACATTGGGAATATAAGATAGATGCTCATTACATAGACCGATATAAAAGGATTAACCAACCATACAACCATAAATAGATAATAGGGGTTATTGGCCATAAACGTGCTACACATCCACCGTGAAAACAACTTTTAGGGCAACATATGTAAATTGTACATATATATCATATATATTAGTTTATAATTATGATGGTATTTTATTAGAGAAAATTTATTTGCATCACATGCAATAATAGAATGATAAAACCAAAATCTGATCATATTGATTATCCCATAATATAGTAAATTGGCATAGGCTCTGATACCACTGTAGGGAAATATGGATATAGAACAGGCAGCGGAAATAAAAATTTATCAACCATATTCCCATAAACTAGCAGATCACGTCAATAACTATAAGATGAGAAGGATGGTTTTGAGGATATACATGGTCCTGGAGCAAGTCCAGCAACATCTCCTTGTCGTTGTAGATGCACAACCATCTTCTAGTTGTACTGGGATTTGTCTGACTGTTTCTCCTTCTGGTCTGCACCAAGAACTATAGCCTGGAACGTTCCCATTTGCAACAACTCCTCTTACAATGGACTATTAGTTAACATTGTTCTCCTTAGTGATGGGAAAAGACCATCTCGCCTCTAGATAATTCCACACAGACTGCCTAGAACAGTTGTTATCCTACTAGAATGGACAGGAAGTAGTAGTCCCTCCTGTTGGTGTACTAGTCATTAACTTGCTCTCCCACAATAATGATCCTCAATTGTTCTCTCCCATGGCTATCCCTCATGAGTCAGGTAGGACTTGCTTGGGCTCTCTTGGTTACCACTACTAGAGAGGACAATAATTGTCAGATCATCTGATTCTCAATTTTCTGTGTTGTGCTCTGGGAAGCCCCCAATACCCCTCTATTTGTTAGAGGGGTTTGGGTTAGGGTTCCCAGTCTATGCGAGAGTGGAAGGGATTGCAAAATCTTGATTTTTTGCAACATGCAAACACACAAACATCCGTTTGGCTACCCAGACGGTCGTCTCACACTGTGAGACGATTGTTTTGCATTTTCCAAATCACACACAAAATTGGCAATTTCGAATCCAATTAATGCACAACATGACATCAACACTAATTCCTTGATGCAATTGAATTTATAATAAACTGAGTGATCTCGTTCATGTGAGATGGTCGTCTCGCTCACCTAAATGGTCATATGGTGAGCTGAACTGAGCCGAGCCGATCCGGTTGGTTGACACCACAATTTTAGTAGAACTTAGCCAATTTAGTTCCAATCAGTCTAATGCTCCAAACAATCATCTCCACACTTGAGTTGATTGTTTGGCACTCCAAACGGTCATCTCACTAATCGACCCCATCATATGGAAGTGTATCCAGTTGATCTATTGTGTGAATTGAATACCTAAATACTTTAGTAATAAATTAAATCATCATTCAAGATTAAACTCCTTTTCTAGGTCAAGACTTATGGGTGTGACTCTATAGGTCCCATATTACGGTGGCATTGAATTTCCTTAACAACTTATGACTTTACAAGCAATGAGTGGTGCCTAGTTGCACACCAATGCTAACCACGTAAATGGAAAGTTGGGAAACAAATTCAACCTACAATCTATGTTTGGTGTTGCATTGTTTGTATAATTCCTTTGTCTGTAATATCTAGATCGAACTCGAGGCAGTGAGTTGTCATCCTCTTCAACATTCAATCTTATTTCTTGAACCACAACAAACTGTCTGATATATATGTAAGCTCAATATCACATTTGGACTCACATGTTCATGACCATGCATTTCTCAGTCTCGCTAATCAAGAGGCCTAGGATATCATACTCCTTTAAGAGGGACAAATACAATCTCTATCACTCATTGTCACTCCCCATGTGTCATAGCTACCCAATTATCACCTTTATAACAACCCATGTTTTAGGATTGCTCTTGATGAAGTCAAAGCATATTGAATGACATGTGATGAGCGCAGTGATTTTAGGTCAAAGAACCACAAACACCACCATCACTACCAGAGCTGACTATGACTACTATAGTAATGGTTTCCATGTGCCTGTCTCAAGGTGGGTCTGTCCAATACACTATTATCTAACATGTACCTGTTTGCTTCGTTTGATATAGCCATATCATGACTAATGAGATTCTATCATCAGTCAACTCACACTCTGATCATATGTGTGAGTGTTGGCTATCAACCTTCCACAATAACAACTCATAATGAGAATATATATATATATATATATATATATAAATATATATATATATATATATATATATACTCTTAACATATGTATGATATCATTTCTCTAAGTGACATACTTGAAGACATATGTAAAAAAGTGAGATCACCTCTCTACTAAATATGGTAAACAAAATCCAACGAATAGCAACGGAAGTTGAAATTTTGACTATATTCAATTTAATAAAGAGTACATCAAAATTTACCCAATAAGGGTATACATGCTTTATACAAATAAAATATATAAGTAGAGGGAAACTCAACTACATCAATTTGTCTCCAATAAAATAAATAACTTATAGTTCATGCATGATGGAAGGTTGAACTCCTTCTCCTAAGGTTAAGCTGGTTTACCGTACTCCTGTTGCGCACTTTGATCCTAAATATGGGTGGTTGGGATCACCCAGCAACAGGAGAATAAAGGTATGTGTTAAATCAAATGAATATGGACAAATATAAAGTAAAGTAATGCATGAAAATGAACTACTATGCTAAGAGGGTCAAAAGTATGAGGTAAGTAAATAAATAAGAATAATGTCAAGTCAGATAATAATAAAGTTTGCATGCATGATTTAATATGACTACAGTAATCTAATATAGGGATGAGGAACCTACCTAACCTCAACCTCTGGGTGAGTGGGAATTAACACATTCCCAAGCACCCAAATATATATAAAATGGGGAGAATTATCACGTTCCCCTAGGCAAATTTACACATGCCCACTATGGATGGTTTGTACTCATGTACACTACATTAGTTAATTAGTCATTTACATCATCATGCTTAAATAATTTAATGGAAGATTTAAGAAATTGAAAACTTTGCAAGTGGGGTCCAAGACCCTAGAATAATTGAAGGAAAGGTGCCACATGAAGGCAATAAAGAGAATAAAGCCTAAGACAATGCCTCATTGGAAATATTAGGGTTGGATATCAAAATGCCCAATTTAGGGTTTAAAATGCATATAAAAAAATAGGGTTTCACATACCTCACTTGAGATTCTGAGAGAAGACTTTTCACCAACAAATTGTGTCCAATGTCACTTTTGTCCTAGATACAAGCTTATACATATGGATTAGGGTTTATAGAGGATAATGTGTAGAAAACCCTAATTTTTTGACCTTCTATGAAAACCATCGATTTCAGACTCAAAACTTAGACCAATTTATTACTTGGATTCTCCAGATTAAGAAAACATAGTTATTTCTTAAATTTGGAGTTAAAATGAATTAGTTACATATTTTAAGGTTTTTTATATAATGAAAATTGGTTTTATAATAAACATCAAAATAGGGATGCAAATCAATGCTTAACAACCTCAAATTCGGATTCCTTGTGAAAAATCCTTTCCAATGAGTATTTATTTGTATTTTTATGACCATCCCACAATTTATTGTGAATTGACAAAATTTGACCCATGGAAATTCAGAGAAAAACCACGTGGCATTTATCTGCCTAGTGGATATTGGGCCCAAGTCCGACACTCATGGCCCAATGGGATCACTCCACACTAGCATCACATTCTCAAAATAGGAGGTAAGAGGTGAAAGAGGAAAACCTGGAAGTAACCATGTTTGATTTATAATTTTATTAAATGACCAAGGGAAAAAGTGTAATTTCGCATGACATGTATTGTGCTGATAAATCAAAACTAGTGTGAATGGACCAAAATACCCATGCTCGATTAATTAGATACTTGGAGTCATAGGGGTACCAAGATCTATACATGACCTGGCTTGTTTACCCTATAACCATGGTGAGAGCCATCCATCTAAGGGGGAAACTTTGATCAATCTTGAGAGCCAAAAAGTGTGTCTTGGGATAACTAGAGATGTAGGTGGATTCTCGATCATCTCGTGGACCTGTCGAGCCCAAGATTGGGTCTCATGGTAGACAGGGGCTTGAGGAAGCTCCACCATAGGTAAGAAATAAAGGGGATGCCAAAACCATAGAAAATGAGGAGCTAAGCCTCAACGAAGAATTCCAACACAATCGAGGAAGCAAGGCGATGTCAAACGACTCATTTCTGACCTCGCATGCTCCTTAGAATTCCATGGTGAGTAGCACCAATGGAAGATCAACACTAAGATATAGAGTACAATGAATAAGGTGATAGTGGGGAAATTTGATGATGGGAAAACAAAGAAAAAGGGTCAAGGGTTCTTACCAAGCTTTTAATTGAACCATGGTGATATGAGCTATGTTTACTCGGGCGTCGTCACTAGATATGGAGGAGGATCATTTCTAGGAGCCTGGGTCTAGAGAAGGTGAAATTGGATGAGGACGAGGAAGGCTTATGGTTTGAGGGTGCTCACCTCAACCTTATATAGACGAGAGGGGTTCTAGAGCTCCCTCTGTAAAATGGTGGTGGAGAAGGGAGTCGATGCCCTAATGGGCGTTTCGTCATTTGGGCCAGAGGAGAGGTGAGTCAAGGTTTGTTTTAATTGGAGGAGTGAGAAGGATTCAACATAAAAGGAATCAGTTGAAATGATAGACCAGAGGGTGAGAACAGTTTGCGGATTCAAGGCATCAGGAGGTTATTCAGACTTGCAAAATGGCTGGAGCTAGTTGATGACTCTGGGACCGTTGGATCAAAGTCAGGTCCAGCGCATTGTAACTCAACCATTGGATGATGTGTAGGATAGGAAAATGAATGGAATCAGAATTCTTGACAGATATTAAGACTGAAACCATAGGTAAATGCGGTGCATTAATGAAATTGAATTGAAGACCATAGTTACACTTTAATCAAATCTTATAAAATTGATTTGGAGGGTCAAACATGTGTCAAATGACCTCAAATTTGGACAATAGGTTAATATTAATGCCAAGATTAATTATATGCAATTAGATTTTTGTGTTGCAAAATCTTTGATACTTAATCACCATATTGACTAATGTATATATTAATGTATTTTAAATGGTGAATTAATATGAAAAGACATTTCTTAGCAAAATCTTAAGTAGAAATTCGAAATGGATATTATAAATTCATTCAAGATTCATGTCACATCATCTCTTCTCCTTTTTTTTCCTTTACTAACATTTTGGAGGAGAGAGAAAGGGAAAAGGGTTATTATCTCATTAACTTACTCAATTCTGCATTAATTCTTATTTCTTATCCTAAAAAGCCACAAAGACTTTAAATTAGTATAGTCTACTAATTATCTGTCATTAATGGTCATTATACATTATTAGACTCTAATTAACACACTAATTGAGATATTTTGCAAAAACCCATTCATGGTCATGAATGTGGGTAAATATAGTTCAAGCCATCAAGGGTTGCTTAAATTCAACATTGAGGCCAATGAGTATAGAAAAGATACGAAAATTCAGGAAAAAGGACAGGAAGAACATGAAGGAAATAAAATCTTGAAAATGGGTTAAGTTGCAAATAAACCCAAGATTCAGTATGTTACAACACTCCACCCCTTAAAGAGGATTTCATCCCCAAAATCTCAACAAGAGGGAAGGGTGGATACATAACATCCCAACCTTGAGAAACTAGGTGGTTACCTCTAATCTATGGTGCTTCACATGCTACCCTCATAAGTCAAGTTTTACTAAGGTTCACTAAGGGTTCCATTATTCATATTACGTTTTATCAAATATAACAAAATTAACACTTTTGGCATTATCTTCATTGTGAAATTGAAATTACATCATCCTTATTTTTCAATTAATTGTGTCACATTGTTGTATAAGGAATTACATCTCAACACTATGCACAAATCATATGTATTTCTTATTTACTCATTAAGAGTTTTAAGCACAATTAGGATTTATTAAGTAATCTCAATTTTTGTTAATGTATTAGGTCACAGTTCTTAATAACTTGAATTGATACTCCATTATCCTTGTATTACCATCATGTTGGATTATTATAGATTATTTTGTAAGAAATAGATAATATTATCCAACAAGTTATTAAACCTAGATAATGTCACATTAATTTCTTACACCTATATTACACATTGTCACATCATTTTTTATGCTCACATTAATGCCATCCTAACCATTTTCTCCAACACTTCATATTATAAATCATACATTTAACATTACATTAGGGATTTAGAATTATTGTATAATCATGCTTATGTAAATCTCATTACTCTCATTTGAGTCATTATATGTATTTTAATGAATAAGGTGGAACACATTACATATATTAATGAATTGATTCAAATACCAAGTTATGACTAGGTGATTAATGAGGTGTGTATTAGGGAACAAGGCGATATTCCTTACATATATTGATAACTTTATTCAATTATGATTGGTGATTATATTCCCTTTAGGTGTATCAAAGTATATTATTGATGATTACACCTAATGTCACTAATGTATCATGTAAGCATTAAGGATATATATGTATATATGATGTGGTTAGATGATTACATATTAGGCTTTAGGTCAACATTACCAATACCTGTTATGCATTCTTAGCATGCATTCGATCTATTTATCTTACTCACCATATCAGTAGGGTGACATGGTCAACATTATATGTATTCACCATTAGTGAGTTACTCATATTAAGTATTTGTTGGGGTTCAAGCATATGAACTATTTTATCATATGACTTATTATATATATTCATTAGTGTATAAGCAATCAAGTTAAATTATGATTATGTTTGTTTGTTCAATACTAATCATATAAGCTCACTAATTCTTGTCTGTGGAGTTAGGGTTTCTAATTCCAAAGTGGCTAGATTTTTCTATGTATAGGATTCCATTCCCCTAAAAAGGGATTTTGTCCTCAAAATCAGCAAATGCAAAATCTATCAAGGTACTACTACTACCACTACTCCACTTAGAAGGGTTGACCTATCAAGTCAAACTAAGATAGAGGTAAAAGAGTGAGTCTAATTCAATCATATATGAGATGCAACACTTAATTGTTTTACTATTCACTATTACCAAACCTCAAGGTCTGGAATAGGGTAGACTACCCTTAAACATGGAAATCTGATACTCATATAAATAACTTATGGGATATAAGGTGATTTTATTTGGTTACAAAAATCATCATATTAGGTTCCTAAGGATACTAAACATTGAGGTAATTGCCAAAAGGTGTGCTATTTCAGACAATAGTATTAGCTCAGGCTAGGCCAGTATCATATGGATCTGGGAGTCCTCGTAAACCAATCTCATGCGTGGAGGAAAATATTGCTAGCCTCAGACCCTGACCCTTTCTAGGCACCCTTTATTTCACTTATGTCCTAGTAGCTACCTAATAGGCTAATCACCTAAAAGTTGACTAAAGATATTTCTAAAATGAAATTCTTGTGGTCCTAAATCAACCTTTCACCATAGGTCAATTCTAAGGTGAACTAGATGGGAAACTATATCAGGTAATGGTTTCTAACTAAGGAGACAAATTGAAATAGTCAAGATTCTGACTACCATTGGCTTTGATACCATGCGGTAAAGAAGTGAGATCACCTCTCTACTAAATATGGTGAACAAAATCCAACTGATAGCAACCGAAGTTGAAATTTTGACTATATTAAATATAATAAAGAGTACTTCAAAATTTACCCAATAAGGGTATACATTCTTTGTACAAATAAAGCATATAAGTAGAGGGAAACTCAACTACATCAATTTGTCTTTAATAAAATAAATAACTTATGGTCCATGATGGAAGGATGAACTCCTCCTAATCTTAAGCTGGTTCACCATACTCCTGTTGCGCACTCTGATCCTAAACTAGGGTGGTTGGGACCACCCATCAAGAGGAGAATAAAGGTATGGGTCAAATTAAATGAATAAGAACAAATATAAATTAAAGTATCGCATGAAATAGAACTACTATGTTAAGAGGGTTAAAAGTATGAGGCAAGTAAATAAATAAGAATTCTGCCAAGTCAAATAATAATAAAGTTTGCATGCATTATTTAATATGATTACATTAAGATAATATAGGGATGAGGAACCTACCTAACCTCAACCTCTAGGGGAGGAAGAATTAAGACATTCTGAAGCACTCAAATATATATAAAATGAGGAGAATTATCACATTCCCCTGGGCAAATTTACACATGCGCATTATGGGTGGTTTGTACTCATGTACACTACATTAGTTAATTAGTCATTTACCTCATCATGCTAGAATAATTTAATGGTAGATTTAAGAAAGTGAAAACTTTGAAAGTGGGGTCCAAGACCATAGAATTATTGAAGTAAAGGTGCTACAAGAAGGCAATAAAGAGAATAAATGCTAAGACAATGCCTCATTGGAAATATTAGGGTTGGATATCAAAATGCCCAACTTAGGGTTTAGAATGAACATACAAAATTAGGGTTGTACATACCTCACTTGATATTCCTAGAGAAGACTTTTCACCAGCTAGTTGTGTCTAATGTCACTTTTGTCCTAGATACAACTTATACATATGGATTAGGGTTTATATAGCATAATGGGTAGAAAACCCTAATTTTTTGACCTTCTATAAAAACCATCAATTTAGGAGTCAAAACTTAGACCAATCAATTACTTGGATCCCCCTGATTGAGAAAACATATTTATTTCTTAAATTTAGAGTTAAAATGAATTAGTTACATATTTTAAGGCTTTTATATAATTAAAATGGTTTTTATAATAAACATGAAAATAGGGATTTAAATAAATGCTTAAAAATATCAAATTCGCATTTATTGTGAAAAATCCTTTCCAACGAGTATTAATTTGTATTTTTCTGACCATCCTACGATTTATTGTGAATTTACAAAATCTGACCAATGGAAATTTAGAGAAAAACCACGTGGCATTTAACTTCCTAGTGGTAACTGGGCTCGAGTCCCGCTCTCGTGGCCCAATGTGATAACTCCACACTGGCATCCTATTCTCAAAATAGGAGGGTGAGAGTGACAGAGGAAAACCTAGAAATACCCATGTATGATTTATAAACGACCAAGGGCAACAATGTAATTTCACATGACATGTATTGTGCTGATAAATCAAATCTAGTGTGAATGGTCCAAAATGCCCATGCTCAATTAATTAGATAATTGCAGTCATAGGGGTACTAAGGTCAATACATGACCTAGCTTGTTTCCCCTGTAACCATTACTAAGGTCAATACATGACCTAGCTTGTTTCCCCTGTAACCATGGCGAGAGCCAACCGTCTAAGCGGGAAACTCCGATCAATCTTGAGAGCCAGAAAGCATGTCTTGGAATAACCAAAGATGCAGGTGGATTCTCGATTATCCCGTGGACCTGTCAAGCCCAGGATTGGGTCTCACAGTAGTTGGGAGCTCGAGGAAGCTCCGCCATAGGCAAGAATTAGAGGGGAGGCCAAAACCACAGAAAATGAGGAGCTAAGCCTCAACTAAGAATTCCAACATAATCAAGGAAGAAAGATGATGTCAAACGACTCATTTCCTACCTCGCGGGCTCCCTAGAAGTCCATGGTGAGTAGCGCCAGTGGAAGTTCAAAACTGAGCTATAGGGTACGATGAATGAAGCAATAGCGGGGAAATATGATGATGGTCCAATGATGGGAAAACAAAGAAAAAGGGTCACAGATGCTTACCAAGCTTTTAATTGAGCAGGGGTGATCTGAGTTATGCGTACTCAGGTGTCATCGCCAGAGATGGAGGAGGAGCAGGTCTAGGATCCTAGGGCTAGAGAAGCTGAAATTGGATGAGGAGTAGGAAGGCTTATGGTCTGAGGGTGCTCTCCTTGGCCTTATATAGGTGAGAGGGGTTCTAGAGATCCCTCTACAAAATGGAAGTGGAGAAGGGAGTCAATGCCCTAATCTGCATTTCGTCATTCAAGCAAGAGGGGAGGTGAATCAAGGCTCGTTTGATCGGAGGAGTGAGACAGATTCAATGGTGAAGGAATCCGTTGAAATGATAGACCAGAGGGCAAGAACAGTTCACAGATTCAAGGCTCAGGAGGTTGCTTGGACTCGTGAAATGGCTGGAGCTAGTTGATGACTCTGGGACTGTCGGATCAAAATCAGGTCGAGCACATCGTAACTCACCCATTGTATCACATGTAGGAGAGGAAAATGAATTGAATCCTAACGTGTGACATATATTAAGACTAATATGATAGGTAAATGTGGCACATTAATGAAATTGAATTGTAGACCATAGTTACATTATAATCAAATCTTATAAAATTGATTTGGAGGGTCAAACTTAGGTCAAATGACCTCAAATTTGGACCATAGGTTAATGTTAGTGCCTAGATAATGCTATACAGTTAGATTTTCATTTTCCAAAATCTTTGGTACTTAATCACCATATTGTTTATTAATGTATATATATTAATTTATTTTAAAGGGTGAATTAATATGAAAAGACATTTCTTAGCAATACCTTAAGTAGAAATTCGAAATGGCTATTATGAAATCATTCAAGATTCATGTCACACCTCCTATTCTCCTTTTTATTTCTTTACTAACATATTGGAGGAGAGAGAAAGGGAAAAGGGTTATTATCTCATTAACTAACTCAATTCCACATTAATTCTTATTTCTTATCCCAAAAAGCCACAAAGACTTTAAATTAGTATAATCTACTAATTATCTCTCATTAATGGTCATGTTGTATTATTAGACTCTAATTAATACACTAGTTGAGATATTTGTGCAGAAACCCATTCATTGTCATGAATGTGGTTAAATATAGTTCAAGCCATCAAGGGTTGCCAAAATTCAACATTGAGGCCAAAGAGTATAGAAAAGATAGGAAAATTTAGGAAAACAGATAGGAAGGACATGAAGGAAATAAAATCTTGAAAATGGGTTAAATTTCAAATAAACCCAAGATTTAATATGTTACAACATACGTCATTGAGTGATATTATTCTCTAGACATTTATAAAGTTACATCATTATTTCATAACTGAAGTAAACAAAATGAATTGGAAGCTTGCCTTTATTTATTAATAAAATGAATTACAAGTTATGTCATTATAATCATCATATGATTGTCTCTCTGGGCATACATACCAATAGTAAGGAGTGGGACCTGAGAGGGGATTCACTCGTCACTTAATTTGTGGAATAAAACCATCTAATCCAAACACACAAACAAGTATGCTAGAATAGGTGTACTATTTTCTCAAATAAAGGATATACAAGACAAAAGTATAGAAATGGGAATAAATGTAATGACTATATTCAATATAACAAGATACAAAATAATCTCCCACTAGGGGCTTACACGAAGGCAACTACGTCAACAACTTGGCAGAGTGAAGTCCACACTATATCAAGTCTATCTCCCAAGGTCAAATTTACTAATCCAAATCTAGGTAATCAAGTCACGTCTACCATCTCCTTCACCTAAGGGGTTGGAAGCATACCCATGAAAGAAGACAAAGTAAATAATGTCAGCATATAAGATGGTATGTACATAAAAATATGGATTGAGCAATGTAAGGTAAAAGGGACACAATATATATCAACAACTTCCCGAATAAAGATGGAAAATTATCATCTAAATGGATATCAAAAGAATAGTTAAAAAAGATAACCATTAAGTGATTTCTTTCCATAAAAATGGAACATCAATAATATCACATAAAGTTATTTAATGAATGGTTGACACACCATATGATCTTAGACAAAAGTTAGGTGAGAAGGTGTACCCTTGGAGGAGGTCCGCCCAATATAATATGAGTTGAAAGGAACACTCAATGTGGAAAGTCACAACCAATATGTGATTGTACTCATGTACCACTACTATAAACAAAATTAGTCTAATAAATGCACAAAATGTAGATACAAGAAGTAAATTTAGTCAACCTTCAAATAAGAAGATGAAAACATCCTACAATTATCCTGAGGGGCTAGAGGATGCATAAATAAATATTTAATAAATCTCCACAATTAAGATACATCATAAGAGGCCATCACATTAGAAAATGAGATTCCATTTAGTTAAATTTCTCAATGCATATTACTACAAGTAAAAATATGGACATGATAAAAATCCTATCCAATAAGAACATCCATCGAGCTGAGTAGATCACAAAACCACTCAAGAATAAAATTCCTAAAGAAGAGATGAGCTATGTAGGGTATGTGTCTCATAAGACTAAAGAGGGAGAAAATATAGGTGATTGCTCAATATAGAATTCAAGAGATGCAACATACTTCACATCTGGCCTACATATGTCTAAAGCCAACCCTTAGTCCAAGTCGTTGTCTTCAAACACCTATTGAACATATATATAAAATTAGGATTAAGTTCACACTAATTTCATAAACCCTAAAATTGCCTTTTGATATTTATTGAAGTATGTTATGAAAACCATATCATATTATAGATTATCCTTTCTTGAATTCTTAAAATATGTTATTTATTTTATTTTCTGACTTAAAGATTATTTGTTATGAATTTGTGAAAATCTCGCTAATTAAAGAATTCTATAGAACTTACATATTTATTAAACTGGAATTATGTGATGAAGCTGATACCATTGGATGGAGAATAGTCTCTTGATTCTAGACATATTTTTTATTTTTATGACTTTCAGCTGATTTACTATGAATTTTACAAAACTCACCCAATTAGTAATATTAGAAAATTGACCAGCATAATTCATTATTCTTAGAGAGGAGGCAGCCAGATGAGTTGGCCCTATAGGGAATGGCTACATTACACACGTCTTCACAAAAAGAAACATGCCACAACAAGTGTAAATTTGTGAAAGTGGAAAAATACCTTGCATGAAAAATAAAAGAAGTATAGAAAATGAGAGGGTGTAACCAAGAAAGCACATAAGAGCATCTTTGTTTTATTTTGCATGAAGAACATAGCTGCTAGAGATCCAACCGATTGATCCAACTTGAGGACCATAGTTCCTCAGTCCCTGAAGATGATCCCCTTGTATCCTTCTAAACCTGTCAAAGTCATCAAATAAAAAAAGTAGGTAGAGGAGTGCTCATAGAGTCCCACATTACCTTCTCCATGGTTGTACATATAAGTAGACATTGAAGGAAAAAGAAAAAAAGAGAAACACTACTAGTCAAAGAAGGAAAACAATCAGATCAAATTTGTAAGTTCAAGACGAAGGCATGAGTACCACCCCCCTAACCAAAAGGTCCAGAAAAACCCAAGATGGAAACACAGATGACCCAAAAAAAGGGGAGATGGTTGTAGATGTGATGACCATGATGACTAAATCACAAACATTACAAAATACATGATAGGAAGAGGGGAGTCATAGAAATCATACTATGGATTTAATTTGTGGGAGGTGATCGAAGTCTCTGGGTCACAAATGATGTGACCATCGATGAAGATTGATTGTGCAGCACAACCCTAGGGAACCTCAGGGTCAATTGAGGATGGAGCCGGGAACAATGAGGGTCAAGAGTGGTTTCTAGTGTGTATATATATATATATATATATATATATATGTATATATATGTATATATATATATATATATATATATATATATATAGGAGTATGAACAATATAGAGCGATGTAGTCCATGTAGATAAGGTTACACAGTTCTAATGTGGATGTTATCGTGACTATAGATTAATGACAAAGGTTGGTCGATGGGTCATCGACCTTGATCACCGATGACTCTGAGTGTCCAACTTCTAAATGTTGTCTAAAAGGGTCGACGGGTCATCAACCTTAGTCATCTATGGGCTTGAATGTTGAGCTCTTGGATGTCAACTAGGTGGGTCGATGGGTCATTGAACATGGTTATCTATGGGAAACTCGATCCTTGATGATTTTTAAAGGCTGATTGGCATGTCGTTCGATAGGTCAACTTTACCCATGGACATAGAAATTGTTCATCGATCAACCTTCTGGAAGTGCTCAAAATTTGTTTCAATTTTTTAGGGTCGAATGGCAGCGGGACCTGATAGGCAAACTTGTTGTGGAGTGATTGAATTCAAAACCTGCAAAGGGAGTCAAGAAAGCATCAAATTCCTACAAATTAGCAAAAAACCCTAAGTAGATTGAAACAAAGCTATTGTAGTGAAATTCAAGATATTTTGATAAAACAACTAAAACTAGGATGCATATGCATTCATCAGGTGCTAAATTAGGGATTTAATGAATTAGGAGTTTTAGGGTTGGAGTTTTAGAGGGATAGATGTAAAATTTTATAAGGAACTTATTCGTAAAGAAATCACAAAGAAAGATGTTTTTGAGGAGGGAGAAATTACACAAACTAATTAATGTGTACTATTCGGCTGGTTTCTTAAACCAACGTCAGGAAGATGATGACTAATCATCAGTCTGAACTAAAATTGATGGCCGAAAAGAAGCCATGTATGAAATTAAAAGTGAAAAGTACCAAATATAGTGTGACATGTAATAAATCCACAATACTTTAGACATACCATATATATTAAATGTATTTAAATCTAAATTATTTCTATTTTTCTTTCATACTTTATTTGAGGGTTCAAACATTGGTGAATCATTACTAAATTTAGCAACTAGCCTAATTTTGCCATCTAGAATCCAATTTTTCCATTAATTTTCAGTTTTGGGATCACCAAGCATATTAATATATATCTTTGAGTTTATCTTATATTTTATTTTCATGATAAAATTAATTAATCAAGGATTATTCAATTAATCTCAAACTTGGAACCAAAGCTAATTAGGATCCAAAAAACACAATCTTTTCGTTGGATTTTTTTGGAGTTTCCTTTTATAAGTTCTAATACAATTAGAGTTTTAGGATCATGACCATTATATTATTATAACATTACATCATTATTTATTATTTATAATCCTATATGTTTAGAGTTTACCCAAAGAGTTTCTTTATATTATTATGCAATAATTTCCATATTTTAGTTAATAAGTCCATTACATAAATATTAATCTTAGATGGTGGCCCATGAAAATTCCAATTGGTATACTAATTCATGTATAAGGGATATTATACCTCTTACTAGACATATACTAATCATTATGTGTATACTAGTTAGCAAGGAAGCATATGGAATATATTTCATGAATTGACTTACATGTTAGCACATCTTTTGGTTATTAGGTTAATATGTATGTATCACAATATGTGATGCTGATAATATAATCCAATACCACTAAATATATTGTATTTGTTGCAAGCTTATATATGTTAGAGTTAATAATTCATGTTACATGTATTAACTACGTTCATTAGGGTTACATACAAGCATATTAAGGTATAACTCCAACCTTGTTTAGTCAAATCTAAAGAACCAAGAATTCTAAACTGCTAATCATGAGAATAGGGTTTCTAAAGTCAAGATTATAGGTTTCAATATGTTACTATAGATATGAATATGATTATAAAATCCATTTGTGTTTTCAAATTACTATCATAAATGTCGTTATGAATGTACATATTTTGAATTATGAAAAGAATTACCATTTTATACATATTATTCTAATTAGCAGCGAATGAATTATGACTCATCATATCACCATTTATTAACTCAAACACGTATATGTATAGTTGTACTACTTTTCCATATCCTAAGTTGATAGATTGATTAAGTGAAGTTATAACCATGTGTATATATTAATCTTCTGTAAGCTCTCTTAAGGACGCACTTTACTGGAATTTTAGTTAACCTAAGTACTAACTTAATAGTAATAGGACACTTATGTATCTGATTGTAATGCATATACTACTAAAATAATATTGTTTGAACATACAACTATATGTTATCAAAGTCGCTTCTTTTACTTATCATTAACTTATCACATCTGGAGTCATGCTTGCTAAGAATGGATTATGTATCTGAACTATAGGTGCAAGAATTAAACTCAACCACATATCGTGTGCTAAAAGCCTTTTTTAATAATGGGTCACTACGAGATTGTAGTTTCAAACAATGTGGACTCTGTGGATTGGAAGTTATTGGTGGGGTCATTTCTAGGGTTGGTGTTATGAGGAGGGAGCAACTCCTCGTTGGACTTGAAGAGGGTGTTGGGGTGAGAGTTGATGGATGGAAAGCTGCCACAATGTCGTAGGGTCCATGGTGGTTGGATTGTCATCTACAGATCAGTGGTCTTCTTATCCATATGTCCCTTGTGGAATCATGTGGAAAAAGGAGGGTTGATGTTGATGGAACTGAATAAGAGTTGTAGGTTATGACTAGTTATGATCTATTTGGGTTTGGATCTACTTTTGTGTATTCTTCAGAGAATCGGGTTGCGCTGAGAAGTCTGGGTGATGGTGTATGCAGGTGGAATTGCATGTCTTTGATAGCTATGGTCGAGGGTGTCTAGAGTGTTAATAGTAGGAAGGGTATGATACAATTTGATAGGGAAAGGTAATGGATGGTTATTGGGAGGCAAGATAACATATGCCTTTCAGGTTTTCAGGAGGTTTCAACACTGCGTTGCCATATTTTGATGAGAAGCAATATGATGGGGTGACAATTTCTATAGGGTTTAAGAGGGAGTCAGATATCAATGTTGACATTGATCTAATTAGTGTGAGGTGGTTGACTGCATTTCATAAGCCAAGGAGGTGTGGTCACATAACATAGAGTCGTTGTTCTTCATGTGTAACTTGTGAAGAATACAACCCTAATAATGAATGAGGAAGGTGATGGTTTTACGCAAGCCTAGGATGACTAGTAGTAACTCTTTTATTTGCAATTACTTCTTATATGTATAATTTTTTAACAAAAAATCATATTGTTTAGATGTTTTGATCATGGGTTTAATTCTTATTAACAACATTCTAGGAAAGACATTAACACATATATTATTTTTTGACTTTAGTTACTTGATTTCTTATTAGTATTTAAAGTTTTGATACTTGATAATATGATTATCCTCAATGATTTCAAAATCACTTTTTTGTGGGAGTGAGACTGTTAGATATATACAAAGTCAAATGAAGGTATTTAGGCACAAATACTTTGAATTGCAGTACATGATACCGAGATGACTCATAAAGTTAAATGGAAGGACATAGTGGTAAAATTTCTTTTGAGAGGAAAGTCAACTCATTTGAACAAAAGAATAACAATCAAAGACCAATTATATCAAAGAATATGATGATTGAGCAAAATCACCAAGGAAGACTTCAAATGAAAGACTGCCTTGTAAATGTGATCAAGTTAGGAAAAAAAATGAAATGTAGTGCAAAATAGATTCAGTACCAAAATAGATTCCTTATTTACACTAAACATATAAATAATTTTCCCTTGCAGTCTTTCTATACTAGCTGCACCTACATTAGGCTTAATCCATGTTAAATAATATTAGCTAGGTTAATATAGCTAAACGGAGTTTGAACTTGCGATGACCACTAACTCCTTGCACCGTAAGATCTTGCAAACACCCGTTGAAAGCTCTGCAGGCTGACAGTTAGATCCCTTGGTATGGAAATGTATCATACTAAGCTAGACTGCAGCTTGCACGTGGCTGTTAGTGATAACTAACCATAATTATCCTCTAACACTATTTCCTCATCTTTTAATTGTTGTTGTTTATAACAAGAAACAGACAGCGTTTCGTAACAGGTAGTTTAATTAAACTTATTATGGGTGCTGTTTTCATCACGAAACACACACTCTCTTCCATTGATAATCTCAATTTATTATTGAAGCATCATGGCTGTATCAAGAAACACTCCTGCCTCCCACCCAATTGAAACTTTCGCTACTTTTACATATCTTTTCTGACATATTGGAAGTTGTCATCCTCATACATGGTTAAGAATGACTTCGATCCAAGTCATCCAAATTCACATAACGAATGAAATGTTCTATTACAACAAAACCACTGAAGTGCAAGTAGGATAAAATAACAAGAATACCAAAGCGTCGTTAAATCTGCATTTGTTCCATGACATCGAACTGTCAATGTACAGTTAGTAAAATTCCATCAACAGCAATCAAAATAGAATCACGCGTAATGCTCTGAATCATTCATTTAACTAACGAACTGAGAATACACTGAATCGAAATCTCATTCTTTTTCTAACCAAGAGTAAACACTGAATGATGATTCAAGACCCAGAAACAAACTATTATCTTGCAGGTAATGGTCGTCAACAGAAGAATTGTCAGATCGTGTCAATGCATGCAGAGCAACAACGACCCGTTACAGAGGCAAATCACAACTGGCTTTAGAGCATTTTTTCAGTATGTACCCTTTATTCAATCGTACAATATGCATCCAGGATGATGTTGAGCTGAATTCTGTTGTTATGGATGTAATAGTGACTGTGGCATGGGATGTCATCGTCTCAAGTGTCAAGGCAACGACCAAGGAAGAAATGTTTTCCACCAGGTCACGGGATCTCAGTGGAAAGCATACCGAAAGCATACTGCACGTAAGTACGACGCCGGCGCTCTGAAGATTATTCGGCCGGTGGCCATGGCTTCGTCTCCGGTGGGGTTGAACATACTTCTTTCGACAAGGCCTTCACCCAGATAGTCGCTGCATGCCAGAGAGTAAATTAGACACAGATTTCTAAACAAAGAGATGAACTGCTGGGAATTAAGAAAGTTGACAGATGAATAATGCATACACGATGAAGCTAACAATCCTCTCGAGAAAACCCTCTCCATACGTTCGCAAGTATGCGAAGTTGAGCGACCTCTCGAACTCCAAAGGTTCACGTACGGCAGCCGGAGAAAGTTGCAGACTTGACCCCGCGGGCCCATATCTCCGATACTCATCACGGAGCGTGTCGTCGAAGATGACGCTCGGGATTCGGGAACCCTATATCGTATACATCGGCCATGGACATGATGCTGCGCTTCGCATATCGTGACCATTTGAAGTAGTTGAGATAGGCTGGTGCACCGGTTGGCAAAGGCGAAGCGGGGATCTTCATCAGGGAAAGAGCAACCTCGCCCTTTTCGACGAAACCTTTCAGATATGAAGCTGCTTCGCCAAGTCTTGTTTCTAGGTCGTCGCGGATCTGCATCACGACTGGAACCATGCCATTACGGATGTCCGCCGGAAGACGGCCGGATTCCTTCTTCAGAGATCTCCAAAGGACGATGAGGTCTTTCGCCAACTGCGGCCGGTAATTGAGCTTGAGAAGGAGGTCGAACAACAAGCACTCGTCCCTGCACTCTGCAAGCACCTCGCCGACGGTTTTCTTCTCCTGATTAGCCATGAACGGCTACAGCTGCCAGCCGGCGTCGTAGAGGCGATATGGAACGTCGAAGGAGAACGACCTTGCTGGATTCTTGCTTTCTTTCTGTCCGCCTGGCTCTGTTGCTCTCACTTGCCTGGTCGCTCTCCCAGAACTCAAAAACAGTTGTAGGTTATGAAGTACGCTAGAAGAGAATGTCATCGCCTGACTGTCCTTGAACAATCATATTTGTAGACATCTCCGCAACCTACCCCACCCCAACCGGGATGATGTTCAAGTTATCTGCCTGCTTATCGTTATCCTCGAAAAGCTGGTTACGGTTGTCCTTCCTGTTACGGCAGCAGCTTGGTATCAATATGGGAATTCCCAGCCAGTGTTACGAGCGTTAGTTAGTTTAAACTGATTCCCGGATTGTCGGAAGTCAGTAAGGAGCAATGGGGACGGTTGTTTGAGCTGAGCTGGCAGCCGGTCAGTTAGGAAGCTCTGTGGTGTTGTAATAGGCCTACGTGGCTATTGGCTCGAATGAGAGCTGAGTATAAATGTTCAGCTGAGGCCAGATTGAGGGACATTTTAAAATCTCCTATTACTTTTGAATAAAGCTTTTCCTCTCTACGAACCGGAGAAACTTATTATAGGACCAGTCCTATAATAAGTTGGTAGGAACCAATAGAAATTCGTTATACAGCATAAAATGTATTTATCTCTCTTTAGTTTTTTGGCAAAAAAATCGAAATGGCACATTTGCCAATTTTTATTACCTAAATGGCACGTTCTTGAACTTATTGCCCAAAATGACACATTTCGGGAGCAATGTGTCCCCTGCTGGGACGCATTGAGCAATGCGTCTCCGCGGGGGATGCATTGGTCCCACAGGAGGGCAATGCGTCCCGGTTCGGGACACATTGCGCTGTTGTGGGACCAATGCGTCCTCTAGCGGGACACATTGTTGCAATGTGTCCAAGCAGGGGACACATTGGTCCCACAACAGAGCAATGCGTCCCGAACCGGGACACATTGCCCTCCTATGGGACCAATGTGTCCGCCGCGGGGACGCATTGCACCAATGCGTCCCCTTGCAGGACGCATTGTACCAATGCGCCCTCATGCAGGACGCATTACATTTTTTAATCATATTTTTGCAGTCACTGATATTGTTTCATGGTTATTGATATGTATATTAACAATATTGATTATATTTGTACATTTACAATTCGTTCACTTGTATTTAGATGTCTATAATATACCCAATTATTATAAATTTGTCAATTTCAATAGCTCGTAACATGCATATGAAATATATAAGTGTATTGCAACCAACATCAGTTGGTTCCTAATTGATTATATAATAAGAACTTAATCCAAAAAATGAGATAGCAATTAAAAACAAGGTTAAAACATGAACCAACATGATGAGAAAATAAATACACAATAGAACAATATGATAGATCCAAAATGAACCAATGTGATATCATAATATGATAGATCCACATACAATAGATGTCTTCACAAATGCATACATACACAACAAAACAATATGATAGATCCAAAATGAACCAATGTGATATCATAATATGATAGATCCACATACAATAGATGTCTTCACAAAGGCATACATACAAAACTGTACAATATATAAAAAACTAAGTATGTCGTCCTCGCACGACGTCCTCGCCCACCTCCCTCCACGTTTGGATCCTCTGTACCGATGTCATCTGGAGACGGCTGAACTGGGGACAACTACGTAGGAGGCTGCTGGCGAGCATTAGGTAAGAAATGAAAAGGTGGAGGTGGGGTGCATCCTGAGAAATCAAACGGAGTAGGTGAATATGTGACATAAGGTGGTGGTCGGCTCTCAGGAATAATTGGTGGTGGGAATGGAGTGTATGGAACAGAAGAATAACTTGCTCCATAGTATGATGCTGGTTGAGGTGGGGTGATGAATGAGGAATATGAAGCAGCTCCTGAAAAATATGGCCATGTCGGCCCCCATGACATGAACTAAGAAGTGGGAGTGGGAGTGGGCTCAGCAGTAGGAGTAGGAGTAGGAGTAGGAGTAGGAGTGGGCTCAGGGGTTGTGGTATGAGTGGGTATGGGATCCCACGACCGAGCATAGTCGGGAAGACTATCAAAGTAACTCCCCTGGATGTTATAGATGCCATCTCTGATATGTGCAGGGGCGTTCTCTAATGCCGCTCGGATCGCCACATGTGTTTGTACCTGTAAAACAAAGTATGTACACATAATAAAGACTAATTACATATATTACAAATAACAAAGATAAATAATAACAATTTGTAAAAGAAATAATAATGATACTCACAAATTCCTGCTGGTGATAACTTTGCGGGTAGTATGTGTTTGGAGGCATAGCTAGAGGGGGCATGATGTATTCTGGATGATACCATGCATAGTGAACCTGAGGACTGAACACTGTATCAGCTGGTAGAGCGCGAACTAAGCTCTCACGTCTGTGGTTCCACGTCTACACCTCCTGCCTATAATGAAGCATCCAATCCTCAACAGCATGACCCCTCCCATCTATCCAGCTAAGCTGCGGCAGCTCAAGAGTAGGTTGTACTTGAACAAAGCCGAACTGTCCAAGTACTCTGTCGGGGAAGTGCCACTCCACTATTGTGTAGCACAACAGAGGCATTCGTGCCAACCAAATATCACTACCATCTCTACAAATGGAAGGCAATCTCTCGAGAACATCAACAGTGTAAGGAGTCAAATCTATCTGTTATTCATATAGACAACGTGTATCATATAAAACGGAGTAAATTACAAATAAATAAAACATATATCTTACAACATGTTAGTAGAGCTAAGTAAGTTATACCTATGAGGGAAAAATCTGGTCAAATGCTGAATCGTAAAATTAGATTGTTCCCCTGATAGTTTGACTCCTTTGGACAAAGGTAGGCCACCTATTAAATTGACAAACTAAATTTAGATAAACACTACATAATGTTTGGAAATATATAAAAATTAATTGTGTAGATCTTTAACCTGTACCCAAGGGAACATCTTCTGGCCAATCATCCCAGTGCATTGCAATTGTACATGGGCGTCCAATTCCCAACCTCTCCCAACACCACAACTGTAATAGGCAGACACAACCTGACAGATGGGCAATTCTCCTGGACCGGATGGTTGCCTTATACAACTCCCTATATAAGAAATCTAGAGTTGCAGCACCCCAAGATAGAGTGCCACAATGTGCAAAATCGTACACGAGAGGGAGGTACCACATGCACTCTATCCCCGATACTATCTGGGATAAGGTAACTACCTAAGAAGTATAAGAGATATGCCCTAGTGTACCTTGTCCTTAGTTCTAATCGTTTCCCTTCATCATCCGTGGTTAGATCCATATCCTTGAAGGTCTCACGCAGCCAAATCAAGGAGATATGCCCCTTAGACATCCCATCTGGTGCATCTCCTAAGAAATTCTCACAAAGGTGAGTCCATGAAGAAAATTGCCCCTCATCTACACCTAAAGGATATGAAGCTATAATCGGTGGGCCATCAATCCTCATGCCTAAAAGAACTGCAACATCCTGAAGGGTTACACTCATCTCAAAAGGGGGAAACCTAAAATTATTGCTAGAGTTGTCCCACCTGTTAACTAATGCAGTGATTAAAGTGGGGTCAAGGTAGATAGAGGGTAGCCTATGAACAAGCCCAAAACCAGCCATGGAAATATTTTCTAAAACATCCGGGTCAGTAGTAGGCCATTGTGCCAACATGATGTGGTGCTGGGAGAGTCGGTAGGTTGCTTGTCTAGGAGCCATATCTATGAAAAGAGAAAATATTACATTAAGTGAAAAGTGCAAATATTGTACAACATTTAAGTTTGTCAAGATTCTTCATTAGATAAGATGAAATTAATTCAAATACATGAACTACCAAACAATATAAAAATACAACATGAACTAATAAAAGAGAAATACTACAATAATTAGTTATTGCATTTGATTCAATATCTCATCAAGAGGTTCATAAAATGGCTACATTTGATGTACGACTCGATGTATCTCTGGATGTGATACAGCTAACTGGTTTTTAACTTGTTTATTGATTGGCATTGCTTTCTGTTTCGTGTGATCCCAATACCAACCAGGTAGCTCAAGAAGTTCTTCATACATGTGAAACATTTGGTTTAAAAATTTCCAATGAAATTTTGCTTGTTCTTTTGTCATTATAAATCCTAACTTGTTGTACAACAAATCTGGTACGTCATTCTAGTCATCATTCAATAGAGTTTGATGAGCCATTTTTCCCTGTAGGCACTACATAGCTATTATTTGGATTAACTCTACGGACATGTGAAATGTCCATGTCCTTCGATGAGCCATCTATAAAAAAACCATTATAAATTCATTATTTTAGTGAAATTGCAAACGTTGCATGACATGAGTAAATTAAAATTTCAAACATTACATGACTTGAATAAATTGAAATTATAATCATTACATGACTTGAGTAAATTGAAATTGCAAACATTACATGACCAGACATCATATGACATTAGGACAAGTGTGTCTATTATAGCCCTTTCTGCCACACCTATGACAATGATATGTATACTGATTTGGATCAACATCCATATTTGAATGCCTTCTCTCTTTTTTTGGTCTTCCAACTTGCCTTCGTTTCCTAGGGGGTAATAAGGGATAAATACCTCTAGTTTCCTCAAATTGAGGCCAATACCTCTTGTCGGGAATACCATGAAATTCAGTTCTGTTCATTTGTATAATATGCACTCACAAGTGGATCAAGATCCCAATTGACAGAGTCTGCAACTACCCAAACATGAGAACATGGATAATGTCATTGTTGTGGAAAACCACAACTGCATTGGCTGCCACCATTTGGATGCACTATTACTTGAAATCTATATCCATCCATGTCACCAACAAGCCATTCATCATTGTTCACACGGATGTGTATTGTCAATTTTTTTGCATCCTCTCGAACATTATAAAGCTTATCATGAACCCTAAAGGGCCATTTCAGTCCATCTTGTGCACTTTTATTTACAAGATTATGCCTATGCAGCCACATGGTCACAGAGCGATAGTATGTGGAAACAATTAACGCTTGTATTGGCAAACCTCTAACACCTTTTAAGACTCCATTACACCCTTCAACATGATTGGTAGTCAATGACCCATACTTGCAACCTCTATCATATGCGAGAGCCCAAAGTACTGGATTTTGGCCTAATAAATACGCCTTCGCTGCTGGTTCTATGGTTTCTATAATAGTCATATGACGATCAAATTCATGTGTATCAGTTGTGGATCCCACCTTCCACAAAAGCTCCCTCAACTCCTTGGACTTGAACTGCTTATGGAAGTTCTCCCGAAGATGTCAAAGACAATAACGATGTTGAGCCCAATAAAATTTTGATTCAAGTGTTGGAAAAATCCCACTCATTCGATCAGAAATAATACACAAGTCTGTACGTCGTGGAATGATTGGAATACAAGTTTGTAGACAACCAAAGAACCACTCCCAGGATTTCTTATTTTCTTTCTCGACAACAACAAAAGCAAGTGGAAATAGATCATTATCAGCATCTATGCCACATGCAATGAGAAGTATGCCAGTATATTTTTCTGTTAAAAATGTGCCATCAAAAGTAAGAACATGCCTACAATAGGCCCAATCCCTCACAGTTGGACAAAATGCCCAAAACACCCGCTTGAATCTATTTGTGCCTTCAGTTTGAAGGGTATAATCATCAATAAGGTAAGCATATAAAGTTCTTGGAATATATTGTGTCAGAGAAATCAGGAACGACAACAAACTATGATATGATGATTCCCAGTCTCCAAATATTTTACAAACAACCTTCCTCCTCGCTAGATATGCCTTCTTGTAAGATATATTGAGCCTTAGTTCAACATTCACCTTGTCACGAATTTATCGTGTCGACATATCCAATCGTGATACTAGGATTGGCATTATCATTCGAGCAATATAAGATGTTGTGACTTTGTGATGATCATGATTCATAACAGTTAATTCACAATTGTGGCCTGCTTTACAACGTTTTATCTTCCACATGCCACATGCTCTTTTGGACTGGCAAGCGATCAATCTCCAAGGACATCGTTGATCATGGATACAAACAAGTTTAAGATGACGATCATTTGAGCGTAATGTATGGTACTGGACATTCTTTTGTATCGACCATTTTTGGAGCGTCTCAACCAGTACACCTTTGGACGCAAATAAAGCACCCTCATATATAACAGCACTGGAAGGATTGTAATTGAGACAAAATTCATGACAAAAATCTTCCACCCAATCATCCTCTTGAAAAGCTTCATAGTTGGAATCAATGTGTTCATGTTGGGGCCATTGGTTGTCAAATATGGATGGAATAGAACTCAATGCTGCAATGGAGTCAGGGAATGGATGTGTGTGCTCATCATCGGTTTCAGTCAATGACTCATCCTCAGGTGGTTCACTGTTATTACCACCTTCAATATCACTATTGTTATCACCTTCATGATCACTATCATTATCACCCTCCTCAACCTCAACACCAATATTCTCAGTAGTAAGATTTTGAGAAAATTCAGGTGGTTGACTCCATTCAACAGTTAAATTGCTAAGACTGAATTGAGGTGGTTGACTCCATTCAGTAGTTAAATGACTTTAAGAGAGTTGAGGTGGTTGACTCCATTCAACAGTTAAATTGCTAAGACTGAATTGAGGTGGTTGACTCCATTCAGTAGTTAAATGACTTTGAGAGAGTTGAGGTGGTTGACTCCATAAATTATTGTGAGGGAATCCAGATTGAAATTGATTCAATAGACTCATTAAACAAGGTTGTTGGTGGATAGATTTTTTTCAAGAAACACATCAATATAGGCATCAACTGAAAGTGATAACAAGGTTCTGTATGCATCATCATCATCAACTTGTACGAGCATATGATTTTCTCCAGGGAAAAGATAGGATATTTTGATAGAGAAGTGGTTGGGATTGATGTCAAGTGTTGTATAGATATATGATTTTAGTTCAGATAGGGTATTAATAAGTGAAATGTTTATGGGTCTAACAGATCGACTAGAATAAAACCCATCAGAGAGAAATTTCCCATCATAGTGCATCTTCACAATTCGTGAATTTGAACTAGATGCCATGTTCCTATATTTTAGAATATTATATTAACATCAGAAATAAATTCATATTTTATAGCATTATATTAACATTAATTAATATTTTAGAGCAGTGACATCATTTTTAAAAGAATAGTTAAGATTTTAGAATAATAATTTTGAATTTGGAATTAAATTTATTTTACTAATTTTTCTATAACATTAACAGTGAACAACAATTCAGAACAACAATTTTGCTATTTTTTCAGTAAAATTAACTAACATTTCATAACAACAATTTTGCTAATTTTTTAGTAACACTAACATTTCATAACAAAAATTTTGCAATTTCGAACAATAATTTTTCAGGTATTAATTAGCCTTCAATTGCCATTTTCTACATCATTATTTCGGTAATGTGGAGTTAAGGAGTAACAATACAATTATTTCAGTTGTAATATTTCATACTAATGTTAAGTTCAAGTTTTAGAAATTAAAATTTTGGTAGAATATATACCCCCAAATGGAGAGTTATCCCTTGACAATCGAAGAATACAAGAAGAGAAAGAAGAAGCTCCAAGATCGTCTCCAAGCAGTAGAACATAGAAGCTCCAAGATCGCCCGAAATAAGCTAGAAATCGCCTCCAAGCAGTAGAAATCCGAGCAAAAGCTCCAGAGAAATAGGAGTATAGAGCAAGAGTAAGGAAATTAAGAATGGTGTGAGTTTGGGGGGTTGATTTCAACCAATATATATAGGGGAGAAATGCGTCCCGGTTGGGGACGCATTGTGCCTACATGGCACCGCGCCGCGGCCCCAACGGCAAAATAGTCATTGGGCTGGGCCGGTCCAGGGAGCACTGCGTCCCCGACGCATTGCCCGCGTGGCATTTTCTAGCCGTTTCTAGCCGTTGGGGGCGCCTCCGCGAGCGATGCATTGGCCCCACAGAGGGCAATGCATCCCGCTTGGGGACGCATTGCCCTCCTGTGGGGCCAATGCGTCCGCTGCCGAGACGCTTTGCCCTCTCGGAAGGCAATGCGTCCCGGATGCGGACGCATTGGCCCCATAGGCGGGCAATGCGTCTGGCACATTTTGGGCAATAAGTTCAAGAACGTGCCATTTAGGTAATAAAAATTGACAAATGTGCCATTTCAGTTTTTTTGCCTATTTTTTTAGGGGGTGGGGTTTTAAAGATGAGAAAGAGGGAAATGCTGCAATGTGATTGGTGGTCCTATAAAAATAATGTAGGACTGGTCCTATAGTAAGTTTTTGGCTACGAACTCGTCTCCTTTCCTTTCCCTTCTGTCCTTAATCCCTAATACCAAGCTCCTTCCATCTTCATCACAGGTCCTGCAGGAACAACTAGAGTGCCTTGGCTGGTGCAAACACACAACCACAATCTTCGGCGCTCTAAATTAGCATCAAAGCGAGACACGATGGGATGGCGTCAATCGAAGAGGGCATTGAACGTCTATTTATCACATCATTTAAACACTGAGTGGTATCTAGTAACACATCATTGCTAACCAAGTAATTTGAAAAATTGGAGACGACTACAACCTACAATCTGTGATCAATGTTATCATGATTTAATAGTTTCTTTGTCTATGATATTCAAATTGAACTCAAGATATGAAAATATTATCCTCTCAACATTCAATCCTTGTTCCTTGAACCAGAACACACTCTCTGAGATGCATGTGAGCTCACATATCATATATTAAGTCACACGAGTATGACCATAGATTTCTTAGTCCCTCTTATCAAGTGGTCAGGATATCAATCTCCTGTAGGAGGGACAAATCCCATCTACATCACTCACACCGAATCCTCATGTGTCATAATGCAACTGAGCATCACCTCTATGGAAACCCTTATTCAAGGTCATATCAGATGATGTCTATTATAACATGGGTTTTCACATATATTTATATTATTGAAATGCAAATATGTGATTTGTAAAGATATATTAGAAACTTAGTGTGCCTTATTTTTAAATCATTGATTTAATTGGCAAATCCTCCTTTAAAATGGTTTTCATGATTTTACTATTTTCAACTGCACTTGTTTACTTGGACGTTGAGTAACTTCTTAGAAAGGTATGTGGTTATGCCTATGACTACTGATGGAGCTTCCACTTGCGTGGAGTTGCGTGCACCACTAAAAATCCTAAAGATAGTGAGTCTTTAGGTTTAGCCTTGCTTATACTAGATTAAAACTCCACCCACATATGCTAGGATACATGGAAGTCTTATCATAGTATCGTTAAGGGTCGAATCCACAGGACAACGGTCTTGTTAAGATCAACAAGATAGAAAATGTTAGAATTTCATTTAGCTCCTAAACAGTTGGTATTTTAGATCAAAGAGTTGGTTTGGTTGTTTAAGCTAAGTGCAAGTAAAGTAAAAGCAGGAAAGTAAATTTTAAGGTTGTAAACAATGTTAAGAAACCACCAAGATGTGATCGGCTTTCACCACCACTACACATGGATCAAAACATACATCACAAAAACTTGTCTTGCAAAGAAAAGAGTCTAACAGTTAGTATCCTTGTAGGTTCAGTTTCCTTTCGGATAACCAAGTACGAGGAGTGTAGAAGTGTTGCAATGCCAGCCATCCCCAGACGAATGGTCACTTACTTTGCATCACTTCCCTCACAAAGTGTGTTCCTCGACCTGTCAAGGTTGTACTTTCATACGCCAACTGATTCCATTTCATAGTATGAAAGTACAACAATGGAGGTGAGTTTACTCCACTTCTTGAGAAACACTCCTAGATACTGAACCAAATGTATGGTGACTACACACAATCTGGAACCAACAAATAGTCGATTTTCAAATCTAGAAGTACAAACATAGACAATTTGCACTAAAAGATAAAAGTTAACACAAGTTGGTGATCAAGCAACTACCATTCATTAAACGATTGATGTTGAACTGGAAAGATAGTGTTTTTCTATTGCAAACTCAAGACAATGCATGAAATGAAAACATGGGTAGCGGGGCTACTCCCCGCACCCTAGTGTATAAGACTACTCGCTCATGGCAAGGACAAAGAAGGAGGCGAGAAGAGAGAGAGAGAGAACGCCATCTCCACGAAGGAGGGAGGAAGGTCGACCCCTTGGAGAGAGAAAGAGCAACGATCTTCACACTTTATAGGTTGCTCGATGATGAATCCTCCTCTTCCCACCTTCTTTGGTGATGAGAGAGAAAGTAGCTTCGGGATGGAGTATGGATCTCAGACCGGCAGCCTCGGGGCAGTGGATAAAGGATGGAATAGATCTGGAACAACAGAGGCAGCCTTTGGACGTCTGAAACTTGATACTTTGTGAGGACCCTTTGGGTCTTATTTATAGGCTTTGAGTGAAGTCCAAACGGTTTGGGCAGTTTTGGGCCCAAACGGTCATGAAGACTGTTTGGGTTCTGAGACCGTTTGGACTCTCTCGGTTTCGCAACTATTTAGACTCTCCCAATTTGGAAACCGTTTGAGTCCTTGCGGTCTTGAAACCGTTTGCCTTTATTCGGTCTTGGGACCATGTAACTTTATGCGGTCTTGGGACCGGTTGATCTCCATTCAGTCTTGGGACCATGTAACTTTATGCGGTCTTGGGACCGGTTGATCTCCATTCAGTCTTGGGACCGTTTGGCTTTATATGGTCTTGGGACCGTTTGGCTTCATCCGGTCTTGGGACCGTTTGGTGTTCATTCGGTCTTGGGACCATTTGGTGTCCATTCGGTCTTGGGACCGTTTGGTGTCCATTCGGTCTTGGGACCGTTTGGTGTCCATTCAGGCTTGGGACCGTTTGGTGCTTTTGTAATTTTTTTTGTACTTTTCTATAAGAAATAAAAGAAGAAAAGTTATTTTAATGGTATATTTGCAATAAAGTGGAAAGTTAAAGATTTTATCTAATTTATCTAAGAAAGAGTACGAAAAACCAATAAGATAACATCACAAAATGGGAGGTTATCACCCCCCTACCTTAGAGTCTAGCTTGTCCTCAAGCTAGATAGAGCTAAGGCACGTAGTGGCGAGGCAATTTCATTTAGTTAAGATTTACATACTCTTGCTTCAATTCTAAACTAGAGATCTTCTTAGGTCGTATCAGAGCTTTTTCTTGCCCTAACTCTTTCAAGTGTTGAGAGTTGCCTGGATCTCAAGTTTCTTCCATATCACGTAGCTCGAATTGGGACCACCTTTTTTTCTTGATTTTATTCTATGCATGTCGTCAACTCTAATCAGTTTTATACTTCTCTGAAAATCCTGTCAGAAGCTAGAGTGGGTATGAAGGTTGGCTAAAGGCTATTGTGTAACTCCCCCTTCAAGTGGGGGAGGGTTTGTCTATGCATTTAGGATCTCACTACCGGGCACGATACATTTGCCTTTGTGAGGGTAGCTGAATGTATCGGCTGGGTGAGTCCTTTATCAGCCTTTTCATATATTTGGATACCTTAGGGTCTCACTACCGGGCACGACACATCTGCCTTTGTGAGGGCAGCTGAATGTACTGGCCGGGCGAGACCTTTATTGGCTCTTTCATATAGATCCTTATGCGTGGCACAACTCTCATATTTTTATTCAACACTCTGGCTTTTATTCGTAAACTCACATGCTTAGGATTTAGGATTTTTGGGGTTTTGATTGGGCGGCAAAGCCTCTTTTATTGAAGAGAAGAAAGTTGTTCTTAGAGTTTCTCGACATGCACTTATTTGGTTTTTACTTGGTGGTCCGCTTGCGAGGTTTCTTGATTTGGATGTCACCTGATATCCCTCCCGTCCTTGAGAGTGATTGGCTTGTTTCGGCCCTGATGTTAACCTGTGGAGAGTCAGATGTAGAATTGAAGCAAAGGCATGAAAATCTAGTGTGAAGGTAATTTATTAATTCGCCATTACATGCCTATATTCTATTCTTGTTATTGCTTTTGACGACTAATTAGATTCTAAAATTAGCTGGGGAGGAATTTTTCCAAGAGGGATGTTATTCTTATGTGCATGATTTATTTTAACAAAGGAATTACTTAAAACAAAATCTAAATGTGCAAAGAAAGCTAATGAATTTGTATAGAATTGAAAGAGAAGGTAGAGAGGGAAGGGTTTTAAAAATGATACCTCACCCTTGTCCAGTGTACTCCCCCCAATAACTTATCACTCACTCTGTCCACAGAGTGTCAAGGTGATAGGTTGAGAAGTACAAGGACAAGGGCATTAGGCTTCTTTTAGACCTTTGTTAGCTCCATGTGTTCGGATAAGGTTAGCTGTGAACTTTCCACAAAGAGCGTGGTAATCCACATCTGTCATGTCCTCTACTGGTCTTCCAAGGACCATGATGGTGTATATCCAGTAGAGGATGTGGAAACCATAGTCGTTTGACTCTCGGAGTTGCTGGGGACATCTGTGGCAGAAGGCGGGGCGATGAAAGTGTGCTTTATCGTATGCCCTTGTGTGCTTGCTTAGGAGATCGTGTAGTTTGTCAGCACATTCCTTTGCCACCTCCTCCATTGGCATGTTAGCTATCACTGCATACTGCCTCTGGTTTGCGTCAAACTGGCTATCAGAACTGTTGTAGATGATAGTATTTCTGTCGTGAAGGTTTGTTGCCAGTAGCATCCAATGCTCTAAGTGAAGGAAAGGAAGCATAATGAACTTCAGAGTTGTATGTTGGAGGAAAGAAATGAGTTCCTTAGTTGTTCCAAAGTTCTTTAGCTTTAGGAGATCATCCTTCATATATGCTGATGCCATATGGATCGTAGGGTGATTCCGTCCGAGGAGATATTGATAGGCGGTCATCAAACTCATGAATAGAGACCCTTTGAATTGTACAGTTTCACATAGCGCATCTGCCATTACCAGAATATCTCCGTCTAGAAAAATGAGATCATCTTTCTTGGCAAAAAGCCTAGACATGATGAGTCAAGTTCGTTGTCAGAAAGACTTTTGATGGATGTGAGGTCAAAATTAGGGAACATTGGTTTAACGGCAGATAGGGGCACCTTTTGTGAAGATGGTCTGTTGATGGTGGCCCTGGTTAGCATTTCGGTGTCCCCTTTATCATCTGCCAATTCAAAAGAGTAAGGGTCCCATTGTTTCTTCTTGGGGGCCTTGGCGGGTTGTTGTTTCTCCAACTCCTTTATTGTTTGCCGGAATGGCTGTTTTTGAGGACGTTGGATGGATGAGTAGAGGTTGTGAGGAACGTCGTCAGGTTCCATAGTTGGGTCCTCGAAGAACCTTCTGTCACATATTAGATCCATGGCGTAACGTCCTCGGAGAGAGTGAAAATCCTCTGTGGCCAGCTCAGTGAAAGGGATTTGTTGATTGAGCGCTTGGATGTGGCGTATAGTGTAGAAAGCACAATCCCTAGATCCTTCTTGTGTTTGGGCTTGTGGGTTTATGATTTGGAACTAGGGTTGGTTCCAACCATTTTGGAGGGATGGGCATGCAACCCAGATTAGTTTCAGAAGCCGGAAAGGGATGCATCTTGCCTCCCCAGCTCCTAGACCAGCAAAATTGATGATTCCGGCTCGAAGCTCATTGGCACAGAAATTGTACACCTTGGTGTTGTGACCCTTGGTGTCAACTATCATGAGCAGCCAGTGGCCAGAAACTTGGAAAGGTACCATGATATATCGTACCTTTCGTGCGATCCCCCTACACATCCGCTCGATAGATTTGTTGTGTAAATCCTTGTATAGCATACTTAGAGCGAAGGTAGGTGACGCATTGAATACTGGCTGCGGCCTTTTTGAGCTTCTGTATACTTCTATAGCATTGGCAAGGAGGACACGGAAGGTCACCATCTTCATCGTTGATTGGGGTCGAAGGATGAGGCGGAAATCTTCACGTGTCATCTTGCGCAAAGTCTTTGTGTTTGTGTATAGGATGTCCCCTCCTTCTTTGGCATCATCTACAATAGTGTTCATGATGAAGATGTCCTGAACATCTAGTGTAGAGATGGCCGCCAAGTCTAGATCTTGCATCTTGTGAGGTAGAGGTGGCAGTGGGGGAACCTCTCGTAGGGGTGGGAGAGAAGTCTGCTCCAGGTCAGCCATATAATGGTGCATATCTTCATCTTTGTCTGAATCAGATTCAGAGTTGAGTCTATCATCTGTGTCTAGACTCACTCTGTCTGACTCTTCTTGTTGTGGGGGTAAAGGCATCGATTTTTCTGGTGCGTAGAATCGTTGAGCTATTGTTGCTGGTGGACTAGTGCTGGTTCCCAAAATGCAGTGATGGAACTCAGCAAAAGCCACTTCTTTTGCAGACTCCCCCAATGATCCCATGGCAGAGTAGTTAAGGAATTGATCCCCATATGACATGTTAACATTGTCATTATGATTAGGGGAGTTGGGATCTTGTCCACCTTTGTGGTGGCCTTTGTTATCCTTCTTCTTTGAGGGTTCCGCTCCTCGGCTGGTGCCCTCCCCAGCATGTCCTGGGTCATCAGGTTTATCATCTGAGGAGGAGGTATCGTCGTTGGAATCTATGGAGGAGTCAGAATCATCTTCTTCTTCTTCTTCTTCGTCTTTGTCATCTTTTTCCTTTTCTTCCGCCTTATCTTTTAGTTTCTTCTGTGTAGTCTTTTTGCACTACCGATGGATTGATTGTCGTTCATCAAAAGCCACTTGCACATGCTCATGTGTCTCAAGCAGTGCATCGTGGATTTCCTTAAGATCAGAGTATCATCCCTCGGTAGAGAGGAGTCACGCAGAAGGATTTGTGACTTGAGCTCGAAGTTGATTGATGTCATTGTTTGATGACTCCTCTTGGCGGAGGTTTAGTTGTGCCAGGATGTTGGTGACGTAGTCCAAGCGCGTGCTTAAAGCAGTTTGTTGCTGCTTAAGCTCGCGAAGGGTCTCTAGCAAGGGTTGAGTTTGCATTGAGACCCTATCAACTTGCTTGGCCAACGTTTCTTTCTGGCTTTTTACTGCAAGGATCAGCTCGGGCAAGCTTTTGTAGCGGTTGTCGATAAGGTCGACTTGTTTGGCCACTACTTCCTATCGTTGCTGAATACTTGGGAGGATGTCTGGCGAGGTTACGCTCGTCCATCTTGGCAACCTGTTTGGTGAGATCCTACACACATGAAAAAATAGATTACATTATGTTCGTAGGGTTGGTTAGGAAGTTTCGGATGGCGTCAAATTGACGTCCAAATTCCTCACCAACATTTGTAAAAGAGCCCCAGTTGTGGAAGGGTGGGGTGACTGGGGTCGGGGTGGATGGGTGGTAGTGCCTTGCGAAAGAGACACTATTGATGGTCTCGCGAACTGCATGGTGACTGTAGATGGAGTCACCAGCGGTGTCGGCGTGGTGGCGGATGGGAAGGTTGGTGACATTCTCGGTGAGAATTGTGGGACCGAGAATGTCGAGGGAAAAAGTGTGGAAATGGATGTGAAGGAGGTGAAGTCGGGCGTTGAGTTGGAGAAAGAGGTGCCCGAAGAGGAAAAGATGGAGGTGGAAGATGTGGGTGGAGGGGTGGATGTGGGGAAAGGAATTATTGGTGGAATTATTGTGGAAAATGGTTAGAGAGAGGTGGATGGTGGGATAGTGGAAGGGGGTAGAGTAGTGGGGTTGGTGGTATAGGATAATCCAACCTCTAGATTCATGATGAAGGAATCTAGGGATGCGGTGATAATATTTTCTTCAGAGGGGGGGGGGTTCAACCTCAGGATTTGGTTTTGATGTCGGCGTCCCCGACAACTGTTATGTTTGTAAGTGCCCTTTGGGTGGTCGTTTCACCGGGATGTTCGTTATTTTAGCTGCCGGGGTGGTGATATTGTGCTCTGTCTGCCCCACCATGGTTTTCTTCTAGTTTTCTTTGACCGAAGCTAGAAGAGTTGCAAGATCCTCTTCAGAGAAGAGTAGCTTTTCCTTGTCATAGTTGGCCAGCTCCGGGAGAGGTAGCATAATCCTTGATGATTTAACTACAGGGCAGAAGATGTAGTGCAGCTTTGCATCCTTCTCCTTAATGATGTATGAGTTCTTTAGAGTTTGCTCATTGGTAAGGATGTCGCCCTTGATTTCTGCACATCGGGGTAGTAGTCTTTCCATCTTGAGATATTTTAGGATGGATGTTATGTGTCCACCCATACAGATTTCTTTGCTTAGGGCATAAGCAGAAAGCTTTTGTAGCATATGCCGTCCAATGTTGATTGGCATCCCATGTAAGACGGACCAGAGGATAAAAAGATCAGAAATAAGAACATTCCCGACCTCTGTCCTTGGGAAAAGTGCACCTGTGAGAAATTTGTGAAGCGTGTGCACCATCCCAGACTGAATATTTGAGGCCTTGCAGGTCTTTACCTCATAGTTTGGGATCCCTGTCAGGGATTTCCAGAAGTTGTGTCTGTTAAATTGGGAGTTGTCTGTGCCAACCTATTTATCTCTCTACAGTTGCTCTGGGTTGTCGATAAAGATATCATTTAGCAGGTTTTCCGTAATGACAACATTATTGCCAAAGAGATTGGTGACCAGCCTGCGGTCATTTCCGTCCCTTGCTCTATCCATAATGTCTACATATTCTTTGTTGAGATGTGTGAAGAATTCTGTAGTGGGCTTAACATAAGAGATTTCAGGGATGAAGCAGAGCCGAGAGAGATTGGCGTTGTCGAGTAGGGTGAGGATTCTATCATATATCCCCATATTGATTAGTACGCTTGAGCAAACATACTTTGTTGGTTTTAAAGTTTTGTCGATGGATGGGAGGGTGTGGATGATTATGTTTTATGGTGGTGGTGTTGTAGTGGTGATGGTGGGGAAGATAGAAGCATTGGTAGTAGCGGGACTGGTAGTAGCAGTTGATGGGAAGTATCCTGCCAGGGTTTGTTCCCTAGTAGTGGCGGGGTGGACCTGCTTCCTTGCCCATTTCTTCGTAGGTTGTTCTTTGGCAGTTTGCTGGGCTGTCCTTTTCCCTTTGGACTTTGTAGTTGGGGATTCCTCCTCGGGGGTTGGCTCGTATTCTGAGCCTTCATCACTAGAAGAAATTTCTTCTACTTCTTGCTCAGGCTCCTCGGATAAACACCTGTTGAGGCGGTCAATTTCATTCATGACCGCGAGCATGTTGACTTTAGGTGGGACCGTTCCAGTCTTGTCATAGATGTCTACAATTTTCTGGAGCTTGGTCCGGTCCTCCATCAGTTGCTCCGTTGTCCAGAATGGTGCGTCAGCAGTTCCAGTGGCTTCTTTTGCATGTGATGCCATAACTGAAAAGTTTGCAGAAAGTTGTGTGTTAAAAGGGTTTGGATTTTGCACAGATAACAACTTTATTAAAATAATTTTCACCTACAGTTTTAAGGTACCATTTAGTGAGTTTATCAGCCAATATATTTGTCTCCCTCTTGAATTTGAGGATGGTGATAGTGTGAAATTCAGATTTTTTGAGGATTATACTTTGCACCAGGGACAAGTACTTTCATTGTGTCATTGAATTTTCTCCAGACAATAAGCAAATAGTTGTGAATATGTGATCACCTCTCACTTCCTCAAAAAATCATATTTTGTATCTTGAAGACCTCTAAGAATTGCAAGATGCTCCCCTCCAACGGGTCTTTTCTTGAGTGCTTATTTAACCCACCAGTTCCCAGACACCCAATTTGTTTCTCACAATGAAACTCATACTTAGCATATTGTTTGTTGTTTTGAGGGTGGTATCCACATATATTTGAATCCATCTGGTTGGGGAGGTTTCTACAATCTTGATGCATTGATGGGTTTGTACTTATTGGTAGATGATGAAGGTTCTAGACATTTATAATATCTTTCACAGAAGTGCATACATCTCAAACTAACTCTCTTGTAGGAATCAAAGAATCATTGAAAATAGTCATTTTCCTTGTTTTTTAAGATTTCTAGCATGCAATCATAGACATGATGTTCCAACAAGTTGGGTTTGTTAATTTCTAGAAGTTGAGCTTAATCCCAACTTTGATGTGCAGTATGATGAAGAAATAGCATTGAGGCATGCATTTAGTGATGTTGTAAAGAGTGAGAACTGATAGTGGGCCCACTCAATGGTACAAACACGAGCCATGAAATTATTAAGCAGAGGAGATCATAATTATTTACAAAGTTACAGAATATTTCTATGTACATACTTTCTCAACCTAAGGGTGGTACATAAAATGAAAAGGTTACATCTATATACACATAAGCCCATATGCAGAGGGTAACAAGGGTATCTCAAGTTGTCCTTAAGTTCAACAATGAGCTCATGGTCATCCTTAGTCTCTTCCCTAGAAAGAACCTACACTTGGGTGGAGAGAACACCCATATGAATAGGAAAAAAAAGAGTATGCGTTAGCAAAAGCTGAGTATGTACATTTAACAATATTTTCAGCATTTGAATGGGCGAAAAGGGAAAAAAAGTTGTTCCCTTAAAAAGGATGGTCATCAAAAGATAGGTAAGTTCCAAAAAGAGATATATCAAAAAAATTAATTCCTAAAGAATGAGGCATATAATTAAACAAGTGAGATCGAACATCTCAATATCACAACATTCATAATCACTCACACATAGATATATTGGACTAAAGTAAATATAGTAGGATCAAGACACCATAAAGTCATTGGCCTATATAAAATGGGTATAAAAGCACACACTAGGCAGAAAAGCACACCTTTGTATATATATGGGTAGAAAAGCACACCCTAACGGTTACACATAAGCATCTACAATAGTTATCTAGTCAAATTATCTAACATGCATAAATAGAGTGGCAGGATAGTTTGCATCCACCATCCACATTTCCAAGTACATCAACAAAGCAGGTGGGGTTCTATATTTGAGGCAACAAAATGTTCAGCGAGCAAAATGGCATCACATGATTCAATTCATGAAATAAATAATTTGCAACTTGGATGAATAAAAGGGGACAATATTCAAAGGATGCCTAAATGCAAGAAGACTTAAGTCAAATTATGTCCAAAATTAAATAGAGAGGAGTACATACTTGATCTTCATGACTAAAGGTCAACTCAATAAGTATACTTAGCCCCCTTAGTCGAGTAGTCATCCTAGGAACATATTATGTATTTTAGACAAGCCATAAGGAACATGTGTATGCATTCCTAGTTTATTTATACATATTGTTCTTAGCTCATTTCTGTTATCTAATTGCATATTAGGGTTTACAATCATACTAAGTGAATATATGATCCCTTATATATCAATCTTAGCTCTAGGATTTATTTTCTGGACACTTGAGTCTAAATATGATTATATTACAAATACATGTTGGTATCCATAGGTATTCTTCCAATCATCATCAATTATATACATATATACATATATGTGGATCAGGGTATTCGATTAAATGTGATAAATTATTACCATCAAAAGTTTTACATCTTTGATACCTTGGTCAATACCCGATTTTTGATTTGGCATCTCATTCTACATAATGGCTAGAATTTCCCAACAGGTGGTTTATATATTACCACCTAGATGACTATTGTTAGCTAGTAAAGATGAATGGATAAGGTTGATTAATTAAGAGATCCATTCTTTAATAGATAACAGAGAAAACACATGTCCAAATATAAATGTTTACAGAAATATATGGCATGTATCGTAATCATGCATTTTGTTGGATACGTAGCATATCAATAACCTACCATTTATTTTTACACATATCGTCTAGTACCAAAACATGAAACGGATAAGGAAATTTGAGAGTGTCCATTGAATAGTTCATGCATGTGATCTATTAGTAAATATACATATATATACAATTATGGGGATCAAATAGTTAGTATTTATGAGACTACTAAATAAACCATATCAATTTCATGATTAATCACCCAACAGATAATAATCTACATGATTTTATACATCAATATGTATATTCATATTATCTACATCAGATTGGTCAATCACTACCCATAAGCAAATATTGTGTTTCATTATATCTTATTGATTATTGTATCTAATCCTTATCTCTTACAATCATGACTATCAAAAGTATGATACTGACCAATACTTCTGAAGTGATTCACAAAGAAGGGTTGGTCATCCTTGTACTCCTTATGGTCTTCTTCGTTTAGGTATTTGAACGGGAGAACTCCACTGAAGTCCAGCAGCTCGACGAGGTACTCTCCTACCACCCAGATTGTATGAGGGAGTGATATTTCATGCAATAACAAAGGGTTGCATTCAGATGAGTTTTGGGTGGATTTTATGGGAAGAACCAAAGGCATGGCAGTTACGGTATGGTGGTCATCTTGCGACTCTGGAGGACATGAAGTGGGAGGATTTGTGTCGAGGTTTAGTTTTAGGACTCTATCTCAGCAAAGAGAAGAAAGTGTAGCAGATGGGTTGATTGCAAGCAGTTGCGGACGGGGAAGCCTTTGCTTCTTTGAGTTAGTTAAGGGTTGGGGTTGTGAGATTGCTTCACGTTTGTGGTTTTGGTGAGCAAGAGGAGGAAGAGGGAAGAGAGTTCCTAATGTAGCACTGTCTCTAGTCGTAGTGCATAGTGGAAATGATTTTACTTCTTGAACCCAGGCCGCCGGGGGAGAGGAGGATGCTTGGTGTCAAGGTTTGTTGGAGTTCTTGAAGTAGATGCAGGTCAGACACTATTACATAGTCGAGCCCTCAGGTGCCACTACAATTATGGTTATGTGGCTGAGTTGGAATCTCTGCCAATCACTATCCTAACTGGTGGTGGTTTCGGATACTAGGCTTCTAAGCCAAGGCCGATGAGTAGTGGCAGCAGATCTGCGAACCTAGTAAGGTTGATGCTGAAGAAGTAGAGTAAGAGATCAAGGCAAGGATGAGAGGCTTTGCAGGTCGGCATGAGGCCAATGAAGAGAACACGACATGGCTAAGACGTGCAAAGGAGAAGGTGCAGAGGCGTCGGTGGCCATGGTGGTGGCATACCTTCACCTTGTCGCCAGATTGGCGCCACCTAGAGAGGCTAGGTTTAGCAAATGAGAGGAAAGGACAAAAAGAAGAAGAGGAGGGTGGAGGAAAAGTCGAGAGTTGGTGTTTTAAGGGGAAATGGCCTCGATATATATACACACATATATATACATATATATAAATATATATATATATAGATATATAAATATAAATATATATATATATATTTGTTTGTTTGCTTTTCTAGATCCTCTAATCTAAGACCCTAGAGTTATAAAATAGAGTCAAAACCTATTAAATGGTGAATTTGTATGACTAAACCCATAAATTAATTAGTTATTTTATCCTAAAATTCTATTTGAAAGAAGAGTTATTTGTATCTAATTGAATTTAAATATTACCCAAACTATTGAAAAGAAAAGTATCTAATATTATTTGAATGGAAAAGTATTACAAAGAGACTAGTGATTAGATAGGTAACTGTAGTTGAGTATGTTACAACGCTCCACTCCTTAAAGAGGATTTTGTCCCTGAAACCACCAAAATATAGCCCAAAGTATGATGCCCCAATTTGCAACCAATTATAAGTTTCTAAATCATTAGATAGAGTAAATGTTTTGAGTTCTAGCATAACAAACCCATGTCACACTTATATAAGAAGAACAAAAAATGAAAAACCCAACATGAACTTATATTACCCTACCCAACAAGTCTCTATTCTTCTCATATAGTGTATTGGTCTACACAATTTATACTAATATTGAGGATTATATTAACAACTTTAATTGTTCTTTTTTATGGTTACCAAAATTGTTAAGGAGGTACATATTATTATGATGTTCGACATCCCTTCCAAGAGAAGTTTCTAATGCTAATAACCATTGATTTCAATTACTCATTAAATTAAGTTACAAACCCAATTTTATCAAGCCCCACCCATTAAAAGGACCTATCTAACCCATATATAGACTTGAGAGGGATAGCCCACTAGGTTACATATATTATATTTGTTCTTCTTCTTCTTCTTAAATCCAATATCACACTTATGACTAGGGTCAGAGAGTTTAACATGCACGTCAAAGATTTCTTCACTAAAGGGGATATATACTACTCGAACTTCCTTGTAGGGTGACTTGGTTCCAAATCCATCAATGACATCTAAAAATGTTTCTTTATATATATGTATATGATTTAATAATGAAATTAAGTTTGAAGATTAAATCCTTGAAATGGGAAACCAAATTAGCACCAAAATCAATTCGAGAACCAAGTCAACCACTTTCTACCACATACAAGATATACTATCACCCTAACATCATTTCATTTTCCCAAAATAGGCTTCTCTACACACATCGTCAAGGAATACAAAAAGCATATTCAAATTCTTTATGAGGAGGGGATACACATTTCTTCTTCTATGCAGTTAATTTCTAGTAGGTACTACTAGGAACAACCTTCACTATTCCACCATTCTCTTAATTATGAATTAGCTCATCACATCCTGGACATCATTTATTTAAAAGATCGTGTAACCATAATAAGAAGAGATTAGGGTCTCTACTTCCGTAGTTGGTTTACATCCACAATGTCACTGCAAACCCAAGTGAACTAGATAGTCAAACTACTACTCAACTAACACATCAAGTAAACTAATTACATAGTGGCGATGAGAGAGTGGTCAACTCTTTAAGTATCAACTCTAGATGTACCTACTTCACATAGCCTCGGTGTCGGTGTAAATACAAAGTTTCAAGAAAAAGAGTACCCACTATACCTTCCAAACATGATTGTGCCTCCATATGTCCTTGGGGAATAATAATATGGCACAAAGTTTTATTATGTGATTCAACTATGTGATCATTCCTTTATAGGAAAAGGGGGATAAACATAATTCTTACCTTATGGGTATGTGAAGCATGAAATCCCAAGGATCGTTACTTGAAACCTATATCCTTCAAAAAAGTCCTCATTTTTTAGATATCACAAGTTAAGCTAGGATAGGATCCAGCCCTTTGATGGTGGGTCTCAAGCAAAACTATGTTGAGATAACTCCATGTCGCAATCGCAAGTGAGACAAGCCAATCCTTAAGGATCTAGTTCATATCATCATGCGATATCGTAAAAAATCTCAGAATCTAAAACTCATATCAATATCCTAAGTTTACATCCATGAATGCTCCGTCCACATAATATGCATATCATAGGCCTTCACTAGTACATAACCGGCCTTTAGTGTCAGTTATTTAAGGCCTTTAGTGTCGGTTTTAATGTGACACCTATGTGGGCGCCGCTAAAGGCCAACCGTTAGGCGTCGGTTCTCAAACTGACGCCACAACCCCTCGCGCGCCACTGAAAACGCGCCAGCAGGGGGGTATAGGCGTCAATTATTAGCTTTGAAATCGACACCATAAACCTTCGTGCCATAGAAAGGGCACCATCTGGGGCACTATCAGCATCGATTTATTATTGATAACAGATGCCATCTCACCCGCTGCCATGGTCGTGCTGGCCAGCACAGTCGTGTTGTCTGGCCCGCTGCCACGGCCATGCTGGCCAGCACGGCCGTGGTGTCTGGCCTCATTAGGGTAATCGACGTCGGTTATTGATAACCGACGCCACATCACATGCATTAGGCGTCATTTTTAATTATTTATCCGACGTTGTAACCATTTGTCGTCGATTTTAAACGAATAGCCGACGCCTATTGCAAGTTTTTTTTATCAGTCTGCAGACCTGCTGTGGCTGGTCACAGGATGAGAAACCTACAGTTCAGTTATAAACTGCAGGTTTTACAACATCCATTGATATCAACCAACAACAGGCTACAAACTTGCAAAATTAACAACATTAATTTTCACACATTTAGCAACCTACAGTTCCATTCAATTTTCAAACATGTAGAAACATTCATGTAGCAAGCTACAGTTCCATTTATTTTCACATTCACACATGTAGAAACATTCATATAGCAACCAGCAGTTTCATTCATTTTCACATTCACACATGTATAAACATTCAGGCACATGTAGAAACATTCAAACATGTAGAAATATTCACACATATTATAATTCTGAAATTCATTTACAAAATATCATTCTTTAGTCATTATTCGCTATCAACATCCAATTATATGTTAAAACCCCCACTACTTGTTTGGTTGTTTCCCATTCTTCTCTTACTTCATTTAATTCTCCCGTCGTATAGGGAGCATGTACATCTGGTAAGGCCTTTCCTGTAGTGTGGTCAGCTTTAAACACTTGTAAAGAGAATGATGTATATATATAATTAAGGAGCTATAAATAAGATTGATATATTTCATATTATCTAATGAGACGATATATAATACCTCAGGAATGGTATCAATGTCCACTACATAATATTTGATAATCATATGCATAAATCGCATCACATAGTATGCACATGCCCATCCGTTGTCTTGTGTAGCACACTATAAATTGGAAAAAACAAAAAATTAAAAAATACAACTAATTTAGCACTGTTCACATAAATAATATATACATTGTAGTCAGGAACTTACTTCCATGTTCTTCCAAGTTATTTGCTGGTTCTTTTTTCTGGGGACCTTTCCTCCAGCCTTTTTGAAATCATCTAAACCCCTACATGTTAATGTAACACAGTACATTGCATAATTAAATAGTAATGTAATAACATATGTTAACAGATATGAAAATGAAATATTTCTCACCAGAATAATGCCATTTTTATTTTTTGACCATATTTTGAATTCAATTTAGTCCCCTTAGGATCTAGATAATAGACAATGAACGTCTCAGGGACAATAACTAGTAACTCCCCACTACTACAGAAGTGGCCTTTGGCGTCGGTCGTTTAACCCCATTTGGCGTCGGTTTTCGACCGACGCCTATGTGGGCGCCGCTAAAGGTCGAACACTTCGGCGTCGGTTGTTTAACCGACGCCTATTTAAACTATCGGCGTCGGTCGTTTAGTCGATAACTGACACCAAAGGGGTTCGCGCCACATAAAACGGCGTCAGCTAGGGCACTTTCTGCGTCGGTTATTTACTAACGGACCGACGCCTATACTACTTATATCGTCGGTCTTCTAGTAGATAACCGACGCATAAAGTGTCCTAAATGACGCCATTTTTGTGGCGCGAACACTTTTGGCGTCGGTTATATACCAAAAGACCGATGCCTCTAATTTAAATAGGCGTCGGTTTGATACGTATATCCGACGCCATTTCGAGGACTGCTTTGGCCACATAAGGCGTCGGTTATCTATAAATAACCGACGCTGTAGATCTTTGCTGACGGTTTTTATAAATAACCGACGCCTATTTTTTTTTTATATCAGTTTGCAGGCCTGCTGTGGCTGGTCAGCAGGATGAGAACCTGCAGTTCAGTAACTGAACTGCAGGTTTACGACATCCATTGATATCAGCCTACATACAGGCCGCAAACCTGCAAAAGTCATAAGCAAAATTTCACACAAGTACATACATTCAGACATCAATTCAATTCTCACATTCACACATATAGAAACATTCAAATACATGTATTAACATTCAGAAATATTCATTTACAAAGTATCATTCATTATCGCTATCAACATCCCAATTATATCTTACAGTTGCCACTACTTGTATGGCTTTTGCCCATTCTTCTCTTACTTCATTTAATGCTTCCATCGTATATGGAGCATGTATATTTTTTAAGCGTTTACCTGTAGTGTTGTCAGTTTTAAACACCTGCAAAGAGAATGATGTATATATATAAGTAATAATATAAAAATAAGATAAGATTGATATATTGCATACTAACTAATGAGAGTATATATAATACCTCATGTATGGTATCGATGTCCAATGCGGCATATTTGATAATCATCTGCATAAATCGCATCACATAGTATGCGCATGCCCAGCCATTGTCTTGTGTAGCACACTATAAATTGAAACATACAAAATAATACAACTAAGCACAATTCACATCAATAATATATATATTCGAGTCGGGAACTTACTTGTACGTTCTGCCAATTTATTGGCTGGTTCTTTTTCCTTGGGACCGTTCCTCCAGCCTTTTTGAATGCATCTAAACCCCTACATGTTAATATAACACAATAAATTGCATAAGTAAATAGTAATGTAATAAAAGATGTTAACGGATATAAAAATGAAATATTTCTCACCAGAATAATGGCATTCTCATTACGTGTCCAATTTTAGTGTTCAATGTACTCCCCGCAGGATCTAGATAATAAACAGTGAATGTCCCGGGGACAATAACTAGTAACTCCCAATGTCTACCGCTAGAAGTAAGAAGTTAACAATTAATAACTCAAAATGCAAAATAAAAATGGAATTTTCTTAAGTCCAAATTATAAATAAAGTAAACTTACTTGACATTGAATGGAGCTATTATTATCGTCTTCTTTTGCTGACCAAAAATTGTAAAAACATCTATACAGTATTGTTGAACATTATCAGGGTCTTTAGCTACCAAACTAATCAATGATGGAATCAAAAATCCCACATGATCAAATGCAAATTGTTTGCAATGATCTTCGACTAGGTAGCTGCAAAACATATAGGTGTATGCATTAATATATAAGAAACCAGATCACCGGATCTTACACAAGGTATATGGATGTATAAATAAGATCTCACCTTATCCATGTCTCTATCATTGATGTATTCAGCCAATCATACATAAACAGCTCAATAATATCTTGTATAAATAAAGAGCTATCGTATGATTGACCTGCATAATCTGCATCTAAAGAAATAATTATAGGGAAATGTACATTATGTGCCCGTAGCCAACATGCCATTCCCCTACAAGCAGGACCTAACGGGTATGTTAGGTAAGTTGGAACCCAATCGGGTAATGCGGGAAGTGGAAGTGGAGGCCTAGGTGCTCCTGGTGTCTTCTTTTTAACCTGTACATATAATTTCAGATCAGTTGACATCATATATACACATTAACAGTCTAAATCAATGTAAATTTATCTTACAATTTCAGTCGTGTAGACGGCATCTGCTTTGGGCCACAATATCACCCCGCCTTCTGCCTCACCAAGTGTATCAATATCTGGGTGGGCATATGGCAACGCAACTTCCCTCCAATCGGGTAACACACGTAATGGGCCCACACGAACATAGCCCTGTGGCATTGGAGTCCCGTGAAACCTTTCCCCAGGAAGGGACGGGTAAGCTTGCGCCTCTGCAACAACGTAGTCTTGCATTCTTAAGCGGCATGGCTTCAATGCCTACAAATTTATGTAAAGAATATTATACATATATACATATCATCTTGAAAACATAACAACTTGAAAAGACTAACTAAATGCCATAAACAATACTTACAGCAGACGTGCTAGGCGATGGGTCTCCAGGATTACTTGCAGTCTGTGCATCAGGAGAAGAGTGGGTCGCCATAGGCATATTGGAAGCCTGAGATGCCTGCCACCGCAGCAATTCTTCCTTGACCTTCTCAGCAACTACATCGTTGATCTTCTTAGCAACTAAATCCTCAACTCTCTTATTCTCCTATACATGGATAAAAGAAACATTAGCTTCTTATTAATGAATTTCCTTTTGCAGTAACATTCTAAAAAAGAATAGGTTACCTCTTCTTGAGAAAGTCCCGCTCTGGGTTTGCGCTGGGATGGCCCAAAGAATGCTTTGATGCCAACACCAGCGCCGACACCTCTAACACGTCCAGGATGCTCTGGGTTACCCAGAGCAACTGTCAATTCATCCCTTGTGCCCTGAGGGATGAACGTGCCTTGTTTCCTCTGCTCGTGCAGCTCCCGCTAATCACCATAAACAGAAATTGGTAAGTTAACACCACAAATAATCAATATTCAAACGATTTCTCTAAGAGTTGTATTTTACCATTTTCGCAGCCGCCTCAGCAGTTACAGGCTTCTTTATTTCACCCTTCTTGTTTTGCCTGCCAGCTATCCAGATATCATGGCGAGGCATGGGTGTGGCAGACTCCTGAGTAGGAGCAGACTCCTGAGTAGCCGCAGACTCCGCCTGTAGTCTTTGGCGAACGCTTGCATAGCCTTTTGGACCCATAGTGTGGTCATGCACATTCAGTGCACGCCTTGCTTTTTGTGCGTCACTGAGGGCCTAGTTAGTATGCACATTAATGATTTGGTTAGTAGCACTAAATGCTAATCTTGAATAGGTGAATACAATGTATATTAATTAAATTAGGAGTGACGCCTAATACCTTGAATTCTTCAGATTTTCTTGAAGCAACAAAATTGTCCCATTCTTCTTTGTCCAAGAAGTTCCATTGTTCAAGGGCTGACTTCTTCTTCTTATCACCCTCTTTTATGTATTCTCTGTTCAGATTTGTCCTATAATTCCTAAGCATCTTTCCAGCGCGTTGCATCACATTTTTACGATGCAACTTTTCATCCAATGCAAACAGATTCTGTAAAATAGAAATGTTATTAACTAGTATCCAAAATAGAATTGCAAATAATAGAATTTGTAATCTACAAAATAGAATTGCAAATAATAATAACTCACGCATAAATCCTTCCATATCAAGTCTTTTTTCCCTTGAGGAACTTTATGCCAATTGTCATACTTAACACCACAATGGCTCCGAGTGGTACACCCAAGATAGTTCACAAAATTATTGCGGTTCACTCCAATTGGATTTCCTCCATTATCAAACTCCACCACCAATTTGGATCCACTACCACTTAGCGCTAATAACTTCTTCAACAGAGTGATGCCCCTTTTCTTGTTAAGTGTCTGGTGTTGCGCATCAAGTTGCTCCAGTGCTTCAGTGGGTACAGGTGCATCAACCTAAAATTTGACAAAAATAAAACACACTAACTTAGCCCAATATAGAAATATAGGATATATGACATAACTAGAAGATAATGAATTTTATAGAAATACAGGATATGTTTTTAGAACTTACATTAGTATCCTCGCCATGCTCGTCATGGACAGCATGCTCATCATGGACTTCATGCTCATCATGGACATCATGCTCATCATGGTCAGCCATCTGAAAATGTCATTAAAAAGGCAAACATTTAGCATTTCTATTAACTAGAAAAAGGCAAACATTTAGCATTTGTATTAACTAGAAAAAGGCAAACATTTAGCATTTGTATTAACTAGAAAAAGGCAAACATTTAGCATTTGTATAAACATACATGTCTCTAAAATTGTGAGCTTTTATCAATTAACAATCCTTCATTGTGATCTCCGCGCACATATAAGTCATCATTAGCTTCAATATTTTGTGGAGTTGGCAACCCAACTGAGAATGGACTGGAGTCATCATACTTATCATAGTATTCTTCTTCATCTATAGGATCTTCAATGAACTGTCTTTTACCATGAAGAACAACCGACCATTTATCATTTGCAGGATCATCGATATAGAATATTTGTTTCGCCTGTGATGCCAATATGAATGGTTCACCCTTCTCGCCAATCTATTCAAAGTTCACCAAAGTGAAACCCAATTCATCCACTATAACTCCTTTGGTGTTATCAACCCAATTACATTTAAAGAGCGGAATTTTGAAATCTATGTAGTCAAACTCCCAAATGTCCTCAATGACACCGTAATATGACATTTTAGCTTCACGTGGACTCTTATCCTTTGCACTTGCAAAGTTCATAGTCGACGCTTGAAGAGTGACCCCACTATTTTGGACGAAACTCTTATCATCTTGGCTCTTTGTGTAATATTTGAATCCATTAATGTCAAACCCTTCATAAGACATAACATTCGGTTTTGGTTTAAAGGCGAGGCATTTGATAGTTTCTGTAATATCATTTGGTGTTTGAGATAGTTGATGTAAGACTTTATCTTCAAACCACTTAGTAAAAGTCTTATTATGCTCTCTAGCAAGCCACATTGAACTTGCTCGAGGATGTTGTCTCTTTATGAAATTGGTATGTTCCTCGATATAAACACTCACTTCGTCCATATTGTGTAAAATATACAAGTGAGCTTGTTTCAACTGCTCACGGCTGATTACTTTCACCCGTGATCCCAAAATTCCTTTGCCCTCCTCAATATTCTTGTCATTATCAGGAGTGTCAATACCACTGAGAAAGTCATTGTAAAAATCCATAACCTCTCTCGCCACATAAACTTCAATAATACTCCCTTCAGGCCGATAACGGTTTCGAACATCACCTTTAAAAACGCTCATGTATTGTTCAAAGGGATACATCCAATGCAAGAAAACTGGTCCCAACATTTTCACTTCCCTAGTCAAGTGGACAACAAGATGTACCATGATATCAAAGAACGAAGGAGGGAAATACATCTCAAGCTGACATAGGGTAACAACCACTTCTCTTTGCAAATTATCGAGAGTATCAGGGTCAATAACTTTGCTGCATAGACTGTTGAAAAAGAAACAAAGTCTGGTAATTGCAAACCTTACATGCTTCGGCAATATAGATCGAATTGCCACGGGCAATATTTGTTGCATTAGAGTGTGACAATCATGAGATTTAAGACCTATCAACTTCAGATCTTTCATTGATACCAATCTACGGATGTTGGATGAGTAACCATGTGGCACCTTAACATTTACCAAGCATTCACAAAAAGTTTTCTTCTCCTTTCTAGACAATGTGTAACAAGCGGGAGGTAAGTATGTTCTTTTATTACCCATTTCACGTAATTCTGTTAATTCTGACCTTATTCCCATTTCACGTAGGTCCAGTCTGGATTTTATCCCATCTTTAGTCTTACCTGGTATATTTAATAGAGTACCAATGATGCTATCACAGACATTTTTCTCAACGTGCATTACATCGATACAATGCCTGACTGTCAAAGAACTCCAATAAGGAATATCCCAAAATATTGACTTCTTCTTGAATGAAGAATTGTCACTCCGTGTGGCCATACTACATTGTGATTTCTTACCAAATTCATTGACAATGTCTTTTACTCTTTCATAAACAACATCCCCTGGTATAGGTTTAGGTGCACTCCGTTCATCATTCCATCCATTGAATGCTTTGCGCTTCCTACGATACGGATGGAATTTTGAAAGAAACCTTCGATGACCAAGATATACAGTCTTGCCGCCATGTTTTAGTCTTATTGAATCAGTGTTTTCTTCACATATAGGACACGCTTTAGCTCCTTTGACACTATATCCAGACAAATTCCCATATGCTGGAAAGTCATTAATAGTGCAAAACAACATAGCGTGCAAACGAAATGTCTCTCTTGCTGAAGCATCATAGGTCATCACACCTTCAGCCCAAAGTTTCTTTAAGTCATCAATCAAAGGTTCAAGATAAACATCGATATCATTTCCGGGTTGTTTAGGGCCCGATATCAACAATGACAACATAACGTACTTATTTTTCATACACATCTAGGGAGGAAGATTGTATATAACAAGCATGACTGGCCAAGTGCTATGTTGGCTGCTCAATGTCCCGTACGGATTCATCCCATCTGTACAAAGCCCAAGTCTTAGATTCCTATCTTCTTCACCAAATTTAGGGTACAATAGATCAATCTTCTTCCACTGTGGGGAATCAGACGCATGTCGTAGGATCCCATCATTATTTTTCTTAACATCTGCATGCCACCTCAAATTCTTCGCATCTTTCAGATTTGCAAACAAGCGTTGAAACCATGATATTATAGGTAGATACCACAACACCTTGCCAGGAGAACCAGTTTTGGACTCCCCCGCAGTCGTCAATTTATACCGTGACGCACCACATTTTGGACAATCTTTCAAATCTACATAGTCCTTTTGAAATAATACACAATCATTCAGGCATGCGTGTATCTTCTTGGCCTCCATTCCCATTGGGCACAACATTTTCTTTACCTGGTATGTTGAGATTGGAAGCTCGTTTCCTTCAGGAAGAATTTCTTTCAACAAAGTCAACAATGAAGTGAAGCTTTTGTCGCTCCATCTATTGTTAGCTTTCAACTTATACAATCTCAACACAGCGCTAAGCTTCGTAAACTTAGCACAACCTGTGTATAACGGTATCTCAGCATCATGCACAATGTTTGTAAAGATAGGAGGTGGATCGGTGTGCTCTACCCTACAACTATCCAGCATCGCATCAACGATGTCTGCTGGAACTGGTTCGTTCACATTTACGTCATCAGAGGCAATTTCTTCTTCCACCCAAGCACTGCTATCGACATCTACTGGTTTCGATTTTGAAATCTCTCCATGCCAGTGCCATTCTGTATAGCCTTGTACAATCCCGTTGCACATGACATGACTTTTGATTTCCTCACCAGTGTTGACTTTCAAGTTGTTACCGCAATGCCTACATGGACAGTAGAACCTATCTGTAGGTTTTTTCCTATGTTCCTCGGCAAATCTAATAAACTGATCAAGACCAGATATAAACTCTGGGGTGCAACGATTACGAATAGACATCCATGATCTATCCATTCTATGATCAGAGAAAACAAGTATATATTAGGAAACAAGTATATATTAGGAAAAGATTAGGGTATACACTTACATCCTAAGCGTATAATGTGATGTCATTCTTATATATAATAAATGTGTACCACCTATCCCATCCTTGAACACCTAATCTCACTAGTAAGTGTATAATGTGTATTTGGTTTTCAAGAAAATTTCGGCAGCATTTCCCCGCTGTTCTCTAAGTACATATGTACTTAGAGAACAAACGGGGAAATGCTACCGAAATTTTCTCGAAAACCCAATACACATTATACACTTACATCCTAAGTGAGATTAGGTGTTCAAGAACAGTCCCAAACCGGGGACTATCCAAGATTTACTCCTAATGAGTCAATCTTGGATGGGTTTCTAGGCCAACAAATACATTTGATGTCATTCTTATATATAATAAATGTGTACCACCTATCCCATCCTTGAACACCTAATCTCACTAGTAAGTGTATAATGTGTATTTGGTTTTCAAGAAAATTTCGGCAGCATTTCCCCGTTGTTCTCTAAGTACATATGTACTTAGAGAACAAACGGGGAAATGCTGCCGAAATTTTCTCGAAAACCCAATACACATTATACACTTACATCCTAAGTGAGATTAGGTGTTCAAGAACAGTCCCAAACCGGGGACTATCCAAGATTTACTCCTAATGAGTAAATCTTGGACGGGTTTCTAGGCCAACAAACACAATTATAGATATGACAAATATATGCAAGCAAAAGATTTGTTCATATATGCAAGCACAAATGTATGACAAATATATGCACAAATTAGAAGTTCATAACCCTCATAACCCCCCATCTTAGGATGATGAAGGTCCATCTTTGCAGTCCTTGGCTACCATATGAGCCAATGAACAAGGAAGTTGGTCGTTTGTCCCAGGATTAACATTGTGAAATTTGAGTTGAAGGTCCATCTTTGAGGTCGGTCATCTAGGTTCACCCACAATACAACTTATCATAAGAACATGAACAACTTTCAGGGCAAGGTCAAAGCAAAAATCAGAATTAGAATCAGAACCAAATCCAAATCTACTAGGATTTATTGTACAAACCGTTCTCCTTTGAAAAATTACAAGCAAATATAAATGACAAAATGAACCAAATTGCAATAAAAAACAACAACATGTTGAATATGATTGAAGCAAAAATGAGCTGTGTAACTAGGTATAAAAACTCATAACCAAATGATTGACCAACAACTCATAAACCAATCTGACCTTATAAAGAACACACATTGAAGGATCCTATAACAGAGTAAAATTGAACCTGTAAGTAGCGAGCTCGTGGAGGAAGAAGAGGAGTAGCTCTGTCGGTAGTGAGCTCCGTTAAGGAAGAAGAGCAGTGGAGGCGGCGACGTTGAGCAGTGGAGGCGGCGGTGTAGGCAGTGGAGGCGGCAGCGGCGTAGGGCAGTGGCAGCAGCGGCGGAGACGCGAGGGTCGTCAGGCGGAGATGCGGCGGCGGAGAGGCAGTTCTCCGGCAGCAGCGTTGAGCAATGGCAGTAGTGGCAGAGACGTCGGCGGAGAGCAGCGGCGGAGAGCGAGCGGCAGAGAGCAGCAGCTGGAGTCGTCGGGCAGAGAGCGAGCGGCGAGCAGCAGGATGAAACAGGAAGAAAGGGGGAAGAGTTGGGTGATCGGGTCTATTAATTTGGTAATCAGCATCAGTTATTTAGAAAACCGACGCCTATAACGCTTTAGCGTCGGTTGTCTGTAAAAAACCGACGCCCGTTTAGAAAACCTTTACCCTAATTTTTTTGGCGGGAACCATAATCAGCATCGGTTATCTGGCACAACCGATGCTGAAAGTGGGACATTTTCGCGCAAATTTTCATTTTAAATAGGCGTCGGTGAGTACCTATAAAACCGACGCTAAAGATGACCTAAAATGTTTTTGCTCGAAATTTGGATTTCGCGGGTGATTTTAGGCGTCAGTTATTTATAAACAGCCGACGCTGAATATAAAGCGGTACCCATGTCTGGCTGGTCTTCAAATATAGACATCGGTTTGTATAAATAACCGACGTCTAATAGTATAGGCGTCGGTTTCCGTAAACAACCGACGCCTAGAAAAGCGACACTGAATGCTATTTCTGTAGTAGTGCCCAATGCATACCACTAGAGGCAAAAAAGTTAAAAGTTAATAACTCAAAATCCACAATAAAAATGTAATTTCCCTAGTCCAAATTATAATAAGCAAAGTAAACTTACTCCACATTGAATCGAGCTATTATCAACGTCTTCTTATTTTGAGCAAAATTTGTCAAAGCATCACAACAATATTGTTGAACTGACGGAGGGTCTTTAGCTACTAGACTAATCAAAGATGGAATCAAAAATCCTACATGTTCGAATGAATAATCTGCACATATCTTGTCTAAGTAGCTGCAAAACATATATTACATATGCATTAATAAATAAGAAACCATATCACCAGATTCTACACAAGGTATATAGATGTATAAAGAAGATCTCACCTTATCCATAGCTCTATCACAGATGTATTCAGCCAATCATATCAAAACAACTCCAAAATATCTTGTATAAATAGATTGCTTTTGTATGATTGACCTGCAACATCCACATCTATAGAAACAGTTATAGGGCAATTTATATCATGTTCGCCTAACCATATTGCCATACCCCTAAAATTAGGACCTAACGGGACAGGTAGGTCCTGTGGAACCCAACTTGGTAATGTAGGAGGTGGAGGTGGAGGCCTAGATGCTCTGGGTGTCTTCTTTTTAACCTGTATATATATGTATAATTTCAGATCAATTGACATCATATACACACACTAACAATTTAACGTAATGTAAATTTACCATACAGTTTCAGTATAGAGGACATCCGCTTTTGGCCACAATATCACTCTGCCGTCTGCCTCACCAAGCGTTTCACAATCTGGGTGGGCATATGGCAATGGAAGATCCATCCATTTGGGGAATATATGTTTCGGGCTCACACGAACCCAACCAGCTGGTAATGGAGACCCATGAAACATTTCCCTTGGTAGGGATGGGTAAGCCGACGCCTCTGCAACGACAAATTCTTTACTTTTTAGACGACATGGCTTCAACCCCTACAAATTTTTGTGTAAAGAATGTTATATACATATATACATATCATCTTGAAAAGACTAGTTACTATGTCATAAAAATACTTACAACGGATGTACTAGGTGGTGGGTATACATGACTACTCCCAACCTCTGTAGTAGGAGTAGAGTGGGACGCCATAGGTACTGTCTTCTGAGTGGCAGTCAGAGATGCCTGGCACTTGTTCATTGCTTCTTCGAGTTTCTTATTAACTAACTTATCTACCTATACATGGATAAAAGAAATGTTAGCTTCTGATTATTGAATTCTCTTTTACAGTAACATTATAAAAAAAGAATAGGTTACCTCTTCTTGTGAAAGTCCCGCTTTTTGGACATGTTTGCACTGGGATGGCCCAAAGAACGCTTTGATGCCCAAACCAGCGCCTGCAGCCCTAACACGTCCAGGATGCTCTGGGTTACCCAGAGAAACTGTCAATTCATCCCTTGTGCCCTAAGGGATGAAATTGCATTGTTTCCTCAGCTTGTGCTGCTCCCGCTAATCGCCAAAACAAAAAATTTTAATTAAGTAAACACCACAAATAATCTAAATTTGAACGGTTGCTCGAAGAGTTGTATTTTACCATTTTTGTTGCCGCCTCAGTACTTGCGGGCTTCCTTATTTCTCCCTTCTTATTTTGCCTCCTACCTATCTAGACATCATGGCGAGGCAGTGGTGTGCAACCTATAGTAGAGGACTCCTGAGTAGCAGCAGATTGAGCATTAGACTCAGCCTGTAGTCTTTGGTGAATGCCTACATACCCTTTTGGACCAATTGTGTGGTCATGCACATTCAGTGCACGCCTTGCTTTTTGCGTCTCACTGAGGGCCTAGTTAGGTAACACTAAATGTTAATCACGAGTAGGTGAATACAACATATATTAATTAAATTGGTAGTGACACCTAATACCTTGAATTCATCAATTTGTCTTGAAGCAACAAACGCGTCCCCTTCTTCTTGGTCCAAGAAGTTCCATTGTTCAGTGGTTGTCTTCTTCTTCTTGCCACCTTCTTTTTTGTATTCTCAGGTGAGATTTGTCCTATAATTCCTTAGGACTCTCCCACAGCGTTGCATCACACATTTACGATGTAGCTATTCATCCAATTCAAATATACTCTATAAAATAGAATTTCTATTAACCTGTATCCAAAAAATTAGTAATCTACAAAGTGGAATTGCAAATTAATAATAACTCACGCATAAATCCTTCCATATTACGTCTTTGTTCCCCTTAGGAACATTATTCCAAGAATCTATCTTACAACCGCAATGGCTACGAGTAACATACCCAAGATATAAAACAAACGAATTGTGATTAACTCCAATTGCATTTCCTGCATTATCAAAACCCACAACAAGTTCGGGTCCATTGCCCCTTTGTGCTATTAACTTCTTCATCATAGTGATGCCCCTTCTCTTGTCAACTTTTTAGTGCTGCTGATCAAGTGCCTCAAGTTCTTCAGAGGGTACATGTGCATCTTCAACCTAAAATTTGACAAAATAAACACACTTACAATTTATAACTATAAATGGACATGTACATATAAATATATGGTATATTTTGAAAACTTACATTGCGAGGCAGCACATTGATGCCCTCACCCTCACGGTAATCATCAACACGCTCATCAGGAGAATGATCAACCATCTGAAAGTCCATATTCATATTGTAAAGTTCACATTGTAAATTAATTCACATTGTAAAGCTCACATTGTAAAGTTCACATTCACATTGTAAAGTAATTCATATTGTAAAGTTCACATGATAAAGTAATTCACATTGTAAAGTTCACATTCAAAAAAATAAAACATATAAAAAATATAAACATGCCTCTAATATTGTTAGTTTTTATCAATTAACAATCCTTCATTGTGATCTCCGCGCACATACAAGTCATCGTTAGCTTCAATATTTGCTGGTGTTGGCAACCCAACTGAGAATGGACTAGAGTCATCATACTTATCATAGTACTCTTCTTCATCTATAGGATCTTCAATGAATTGTCTTTTACCATGAAGAACAACCGACCATTTATCATTTGCAGGATCATCAATATAAAATACTTGTTTCGCCTGTGATGCCAATATGAATGGTTCACCCTTTTCGCCAATCTTTTCAAAGTTCACTAAAGTGAAACCCAATTCATCCACTATAACTCCTTTGGTGTTATCAACCCAATTACATTTGAAGAGCGGAATTCTGAAATCTATGTAGTCAAACTCCCATATGTCTTCAATGACACCGTAATATGACATTTTAGTTTCACATGGACTCTTATCCTTTGCAATTACTAAAAAACATAGTCGACGCTTGAAGGGTGACCCCACTATTTTGGACGACACTCTTATCATCTTGGCACTTTGTGTAATATGTGAATCTATTAATGTCATACCCTTCATAAGACATAACATTCAATTTTGGTTTAAAGGCGAGGCATTTGATAGTTTCACTAATATCATCTGGTGTTTGAGATCGTTGATGTAAGACTTTATCTTCAAACCACTTAATAAATGTCTTGTTATGCTCTCTAGCAAGCCACATTGTATTGGCTGGAGGATATTGTCTCTTGATGAAATTGGTATGTTCCTCGATATAAACACTCACTTCATCCATGTTGTGTAAAATATACAAGTGACCTTCTTCCAACTTCTCACGGCTGATTACTTTCACCCGTGATCCCAAAATTCCTTTGCCAAATTGCTCCTCAATATTCTTGTCATTACCAGGAGTGTCATTACAACCGAGAAAGTCATTGAAAAAATCCATAACCTCTCTCACCACATAACCCTCAATAATACTCCCTTCAGGCCGATAACGGTTTCGAACATCACTTTTAAAAACGCTCATGTATCGTTCAAAGGGATACATCCAATGCAAGAAAACTGGTCCCAAAATTTTCACTTCCCTAGTCAAGTGGACAACAAGATGTACCATGATATCAAAGAACGAAGGAGGAAAATTACATCTCAAGCTGACATAGGGTAACAACCACTTCTCTTTGCAAATTGTCGAGAGTATCAGGGTCAATAACTTTGCTACACAGATTGTTGAAAAAGAAACAAAGTATGGTGATTGCAAACCTTACATGCTTCGGCAATATAGATCAAATTGCCACAGGCAATATTTGTTGCATTAGAGTGTGACAATCATGAGATTTAAGACCTATCAACTTCAGATCTTTCATTGATACCAATCTACGGATGTTGGATGAGTAACCATGTGGCACCTTAACATTTACCAAACATTCACAAAAAGCTTTCTTCTCCTTTCTAGACAATGTGTAACAAGCGGGAGGTAAGTATGTTCTCCAATTTCCCATTTCACGTAATTATTTTAATTCTGACCTTATTCCCATTTCACATAGGTACAGTCTGGATTTTATCCCATCTTTAGTCTTACCTGGTATATTCAACAAAGTACCAATGACACTATCACAAACATTTTTCTCAACGTGCATGACATCGATACAATGCTTGACTGTCAAAGAACTCCAATAAGGAAGATCCCAAAATATTAACTTCTTCTTGAATAAAGATTTATCACTCCGTGTGGCCATACATTGTGATCTCTTACCAAATTCAATGACAAAGTCTTTTAGTCTTTCATAAACAACCTCCCCTGGTATAGGTTTAGGTGCACTCCGTTCCTCATTCAATCCATTGAATGCTTTGGGCTTCCTATGATATGGGAATTTTGTAAGAAACCTACGATGACCGAGATATACAGTCTTACCGCCATGTTTTAGTCTTGTTGAATCAGTGTTCTCTTCACATACAGGACACACTTTAGCTCCTTTGACACTATATCCAAACAAATTCCCATATGTTGGAAAGCCATTAATAGTGCAAAACAACATAGCATGCAAATGAAATGTCTCTCTTTGTGAAGCATCATAGGTCATCACACCTTCACCCCAGAGTTTCTTTAAGTAATCAATCAGAGGTTCAAGATAAACATCGATATCATTTCCAGGTTGTTTAGGGCCCGATATCAACAACGACAACATTACATACTTATTTTTCATACACAGCCAGGGAGGAAGATTGTATATAACAAGCATGACTGGACAAGTGCTATGTTGGCTGCTCAATGTCCCATACAGATTCATCCCATCTGTACAAAGCCCAAGTCTTAGATTCCTGACTTCTTCACCAAATTCAGGGTATAATAGATCAATCTTCTTCCACTGTGGGGAATCAGACGCATGTCGTAGGATCCCATCATTATTTTTCTTAACATATGCATTCCACCTCAAATTCTTCGCATCTATCGGATTGGCAAACAAGCGTTGAAACCGTGATATTATAGGTAGATACCACATCACCTTGGTAGAAGAACCAGTTTTGGACTCCCCCGAAGTCATCAATTTATACCGTGACGCACCACATTTTGGACAATCTTTCAAATTCACATAGTCCTTTCGAAATAATACACAATCATTCGGGCATGCATGTATCTTCTTGGCATCCATTCCCATTGGACACAACAATTTCTTTACCTGGTATATTGAGATTGGTAGCTTGTTTCCTTCAGGAAACATTTCTTTCAACAAAGACAACAATGACGTGAAGCTTTTATCGCTCCATCTATTGTTAGCTTTCAGCTTATACAATCTCAACACAACGCTAAGCTTCGTAAAGTTAGTACAACCTATGTATAATGATATCTCAGCATCATGCACAATGTTTCTAAAAATGGGAGGTGGATCGGTGTGCTCTACCCCACAAGTATCCAACATCGCATCAACGATGTCTACTGGAATTGGTTCATTCACATCTACATCATCGGAGGCAATTTCTTCTTCCATACAAGCACTGCTATCAACATCCACTGGTTTCAGGTTTGAAATCTCTCCATACCAGAGCCATTCTGTATAACCTTCTATAATCCCGTTGCACATGACATGACTTTTGATTTCATCGCCAGTGCTGAATTTCAAGTTGTTACCGCAATGCCTATATGGGTAGTAGAACCTATCTCCAGGTTGTTTCCTATGTTCCTCGACAAATCTAATAAACTGGTCAAGACTAGAAATAAATTCTGGGGTGCAGCGATTGCGAATGGACATCCATGATCTATCCATTCTATGATCAAAGAGAAAACAAGTATATATTACAACAAGATTAGGGTCTAGGGTTAACATATTAGAGTTTTTGCATGGTTAAAACTTTAGGCCAACAAATACTTGTGTTGTCATTCTTATATATAATAAAAGTGTACCACCTATCCCATTCTTGAACACCTAATCTCACCAGTAAGTGTATAATGTGCATTGGGTTTTCAAGAAAATTTCAGCAGCATTTCCCCGCTGTTCTCCAAGTACATACGTACTTAGAGGACAAATGGGGAAATGCTGCCGAAATTTTCTTGAAAACCCAATACACATTATACACTTACATCCTAAGTGAGATTAGGTGTTCAAGAACAGTCCCAAACCAGGGACTATCCAAGAGTTACTTCTAATGAGTAAATCTTGGATGGGTTTCTAGGCCAACAAATACATGTGTTGTCATTCTATAACATTGATTTCAACATTTCGAGCGTCCATGCATGTTCATCATCAAGATAAATATTTCACATAAATTAGTATGACCTAGGGATGGAGAGATTCATATTTGATTTCAAAATTTCAAACTAGCTCATGCATTATCATCAATCTACGTCATACAATAGGGATTCATGTATATGTTTGGCTGACACATCACTATAAAATCAGAGATTTAACATTAGGGTTTTAATATCTTATATAGATTGATCACAAGATTTCAGAAATATAGTTAATTCAAGATTATAGTGAAATGTGTATTAGGGTTTTAATATCTTAATTCAATATAGTTAATTCAACAGTATTTTCAATTGCAAATGTATCACTGCCGTGGTAGGCCAACACAGCCACGACCGTGGCCAACCCACAAGGGCATGGCCTTGCTTTAATCCAATAGCCATTTGAGAGGGAACAGGAGGAAGAAGAAGAGGTGAAATCCCACGCAGAGTAGGGTACCTGCTTGAGGGCGGAGAAAGAAGAGCGGGAGCAGGGACCTTCGGGCAACCGGTGAGGAGAGCAGGGCAACCGACGATAGGAGGAGCAGGAGGACCAGGAGGAGCAGGAGACCGCCGACGAGGAGAGAAGCAGTAGTAGCAGCGTCAGTGAAGAGAGCAACAGTAGCAGAGGCACCAGCGGTGAGAAGAGGAGAGGTAGGCGGCAGCGATGGCGAGCAGCTACAGCACCAGCAGTAGTTGAAGGAGGATGCGGCGGCGGCGAGCAGAGACGCAGCAGCAGCAACGGCGGCGAGCAGCAGGTTGAATGCGGGTTGGCGGGGGCGTCGTCGGGCAATTTTAGGCAAGCAGTAGGAGAGGAGCTAGAATTGTCACGATGAAACAGAAGAAAGGGGAAGACTCGGGTGATCGCGGGTCTATTAAGTTTGTAAAAGGCGTCAACTATCTACAAAATTGACACCTAAAATCTTAAGTGTCAGTTGATAGTAACAAACCGACGTTCAATTGGACATTTCTTTACCCTAATTATTTTGGCAGGGACGACACACACAACCTTATCACGTCGGTTATGCTAAGACAACCGACGCCCATATTGGAACTTTTGGCGCAAATTTTATCTTGATTTAGTGTTGGTTTTAGGTAAAACACCGACGTTGTATCTGGTACTTTGGCGCAATTTTTTTTTGCTCGAAAAAATTGGATTTCATGGGCTATTTTAGGCGTCAGTTTCTTTTCTTCAACCGACACTGAATGAAAAGTGATACTCGTGTCTGGCTGGTCTTCAAATATAAATGTCAGATGTCCTTATTAACCGACGTTTAATGTTAACAGCGTCGGTTTTACTAAAAAACCGAGGCCTCTAAAAGTGACGTTGAACGTTGTTTCTGTAGTAGTGCTTCTAGAAAACATTAAAAGAAAAAGGTTTAATGACTTTTACTAGGGTTACACATAGTTATGTCATAAGTCAATCTACTCTCCATAGTAGATGAATTTCCCTCCTCTAAGGAGGGAGGTAGAGGCTACTTCTTAGGAGGGTTAACCTTTACATATACAAAGCTATACCTATAGAGAGTGGGTAGGATTGATAAGAGTTTACTCAAAACTAAGTTATCAATAGACTTAGTTTGGGATGCATATATACCACCAAATTGAATAGGGGTGAAACCCTAATTGGTAAACACAATTTAGGTTTAGGTATAATAACAACCTCTATAGGGTCACCTACCTACTATGGAATAATCTAGGATAACTTGAAATAGTCTAGTTACTATCGGGACCTCTCTTTTGATCAACATAAATACCAACCATTAGAGATAATCCAAAAACCTAAACCTAGATTATTAAATAAAATAGTGAATTCTCGACAAAGGCAATTAAACAACATACGAAAAACACAGATAATTTTTTTCTTTTTTCATTCTTCACATTTTTCACAACCAATGTCACATCAAGGACATCACATTTAGATATCACAAATATTATTCAACTCCATTAGAACTAAAATAAAATATTGTTCTCATATGTGGTTCAGTTTACATCAGATACATGTACATTAATGAACAAACTTAGTCTACAACTCATCCTGAGAAAGAGAGAGAGAGTACATGGACATTCTAATCTATCTAAATTATGCTATTTATATATTCTTTGTCATGACCTATCCATAGATAGAACTATACCTAAAACATTAGAAACAACCTCATGAGACTCATATAGAACCCCAGTGAGTGGATACCTCCCACTCAAGCTAGGTGCATGCATCAACATTAGATTAAGTATAGTAAACTTAAAAAAAACATGTAGATATTGAAAAGTCTAGCAGATAGTTCTAGCATAAATCAAATCTAGCTTACAATGGTAATCTAATCAAACACATAAGATAATCACGTAAACCAATTATAGATTTGAAACATCTTCTAGAGCATGTCTATGAACAAATCAGTAGGCACTTCATAGTTCAGATTAGCAATCTTTCTGCATGAGTAATAAGTCAAGTTCTAAGCATTTTGAATTGATACATAATAATAACATCATCTTTGTGACATTCCACCAACCGGACCAGGAACATATCGTGGAGTCGTAAAGCTAAAGTACACATTAGACATGTCTACCAAACATTACTTACAAAATAGCAAATGATTCAAATCATATCAAAGTGGATATTGAAATGCCAACGTTTGTACACATCAACAAGAGAAATCAGATTATGGAACAAATAATCTCTATAATAGAAAGATTACTTTCCACTGCAAGAAACATAATCAACGAATGGTAAATCATTAGCTAACAGTGCAAGGAATGAATCAAATAATCTAAATGGCTTGTGATTTTTTATTCTTTTGTCCTAAAACTACTTGGCTTGTACCTCACCAAGTAGAAATTGCCACGTCGGATTCTCGTGTCAATGACTCACCATCACTATCTTATGGTTTAGTCGGCCACCCTAAGATATCAAAAATAGACCCTGCCCACCTCAGGGTTGTCTAAAGAGGCTCACGTACTCATCTCGGGTACACGAGATAGGAACCAACAAAACAACATATCCCATATCACAATATTTTACATGATTTTCATTTCACATTTCACATATTTCATTTCATCAGAGTCTATTCCATCTAGACATAGACTTTTACAACAAGGATTTAGGGACATAGCCACTCCAGATGACTCACTCCTAAATCCTGGTGGTCTAACCTTTAAGGTCTTGATCCACACACTGAAAATCCTTCTCATAATTCATCGATTACTACAAGGAGATCCATTTTGTTTCCCCAGTGTGGTCCTTGGGGGAAACTCACGGTGTTCAGAGAACCTATCTAGATGTTTCATCATTTTACTTGTTATTGGTCTCTTTTACGCATCTTAAAAGAATTCAAAACATCATATATCATATTTGTATATTCTCGAGTAACTAGAATACTTGAAACAAATTAAGTTTATCAAGAAGGACAATGGTCAAAGAAAGAAGCATAATAAATCTTTAGATTGTAGCACATTTGATTATTTCTATCTTCTACATGATCTCATAGCAATCATCAACAGTGGGCTTTTAGCCTGAGACATAATCTTATTGTCCAACATTTACCCCATCAGGGTTTTATCATCATCAGTGGGCTTTCAGCCCTAGACATAATATCATTATACAACCTTTACCCATATTAGGGTTTCTCAAGTGTAAGGAGTGCATATTAAATTCAATCTCAGAATATTTCTCATCAGTTCATTATATATCACAATTCTTAACAAATATTCACAAAGACATTAGAACTAGCAGTTGTAAAAGCATATAGATATCGTATATCATTCATCATATTCAGAATAGATTTATCATACAACATATGATTATTCCATCCAATCTCAATAGATGCAAATAAATTTCATGCATATACATGCATAATAGACTTAGTTCTCTTCTTATTTTATTTCACATTCTTCAGTTGGGGCTATTAATCAACACATGTTGAATATCATTTGAATTTCGTACTATTAGTCCATTCTTAGAGTACAAAGTCACAATCGAAGAACATATTCTTGTAAATCAATTCAAATCCTTTTTCTTTTGGTCGGTCAAAAAAGCGTGTTACTATAATACCAAAAAACTTTGGGCACTAAGTACCCCATCACATCATAAAGAGATAAAAAAGCTCGACCAATGATCATATACCCCACGCAAGGGTATTCACTAGATCTATAGATAACAAGGACTTAGAAGACCAAACTAACTAACAAAACTAGAACCAAGCATTCCTACCAGGAGAATGATTTATTACAGCCTGCAGATACATGCATTCAACCCACCCATAAAGAGTAACTAAAGATTACAACATGACATCCACCAGGTTACCCTACCTGGAAATAGCAACACTAGCTTCTGACCTTCTCAGATTTCCAGGACATCAGAAAGATCCGTATGAAAATGCAGAACCATCACATTCTACCACCAGAGAACTGTGAGACTAAGAAGTTTGAATCAATCCTTTCATTCTTGACACGGAACCAACTATCGAATAGAAGTACCCAAAATGTGTGGTACTATGCCAACAATTAGAGAATTCATCGATCTTCCGAACCAAGCAACCACTCTGTTGTTATCCTGCAATGGAAATAGAACAACAACTTCATCTTTCATAGAGGTAGCTTGTCGAACACCTTAGGGGTGTTCCTACACAACACATAGCCAAGGAGGAGCAAACTAGATGAAGAGTCCGTCCCAAGAACAACCATCGTCATGAGTAGTGAGTTATCACGCATCAACTGACTAGGGCCCCTTGTTGTTGTCCTGTAACGGAACAAGCTCCAAGGCTCCTGTTTGCATAGGCTCACCTGGTCTAACACCTTGTGGGTGCTCTAACACGCAACAACAGAGGAATCGGTTGGGGGAGGGAGAAGCAAAAACAACCCCTTAACCTCCTACACCATACGATGACATCAACCAGACGAATTTGACATCGGAGAAGCATCCGTCAAACACCAGGAACATCAAGGTACACCTCACGTCGAGGCCTGGGGTCGAGGAAGACATCCATTGCTGAAAGCACTGCAACACTTTGTCCACCCTTCAGCCAGCAGTGAAAAACTAGCGTGGTGGCAGAGGAGGTACCCCCAGTGCTGGTGAGTGGACTCAGCGTCGAGGCAGGACTCTAACAAGGAGCCTGAAGGAAGTCCATGGTGTGCCATCCCAAGTGACCTAGCACTTAGGAGCTTCTACTATGTCAGGGTCGGAACCCTAGAGTAGGGGATAAGACCCGAGCACAACACCTGGAGAAGGGAGGCGTCATCAGGATGGACTTGGAGGAGAACTCGAGTCCCAGCCTGAGGCGCGCCACCCTACCGCGTCGTGGTCACCGAGACAAACATTGAGGTCACGGACGAACTGGCCTTCACCACCCTGGACGAACCAGGTCTCGCTCGCAAAGAGGAGTAAGGGGTTCCTGAGAAGCAAGGGCGAGGGATCACTATGCTTCTCCTGCAAAGATGGATTTAAGTGTGGAGCCCCAGATCTGGGAGGGGAGGCTCTTCTCCATCAGTCACTCTTGGACTGGGTGGAGGTCAATCAAATCGACATAGCCAATCCATAGATCCACATCCTAGCTCGTTGCTTATCTTGTCCCTGTTCCTCCAGGTCATCTGAGGAGAAGACCCCAACTACACCTTTACTCAAGAATCTGCACCAATCTTCGATTGGACCTCGTTGTGGCTGCGTGGATGCCAGGGGGAGGAAAGCACCAAGCAAGCGCTCCCACATTCTTAAGTATCTTATGAACATATTGTCAATTCAAATACTTGAATTTCATCTTTTAGTTGAATTCAACTACAGTCATGTCCATCCCTTAATACCTCATTTGAGATTGTCATTCACTAGCATCATCAAACTCATCATTTTAGGGTAAGAGTTAGATTCTTATAATCATCTACTAATTCCCATATTTTTCCTTCATTTTATATTTTGTAGTCCCAACTTCTTTCATTTCATGTTCATTACATTATTCAGATCAATCTTTCATGATTCACTTTACATACAATGCTTCTCTTCTCATTAACATTTATCAAAGTCCACTTCTTAGTATATTTCATTTAATTTGGGTTAAGCCACATGTAATTAATATAAAAGACTAAAGACTTCATCATAATAACTTCATTAGTTTCATCTTTAACGTGCAATCACCATTCAATACATTTTGTTCATATTGTCTCTTCTAGTTAGATAATTGTACCATGTCATTGACTTCTAATGTCATTTCCATAATTAGCAAGGATAACTCTTTATTATACTAATAACTTTATCTTAAAGGAATGATTTAGGTTACATCTTCTTACATCATAATCTCTAATCATTCTTCCCAATTCATCATTACATAGCTTGTATAATGGGACCCACATTCATGTGAGGGTTTACTCATAGTTTCATAAGTCATACTAAAATATATGCATTGGGATTAGATTATAGTAGTAAGACTCATCATCTACAATTGAAGTATTAATACTTACACTTCAACATTTCATCACATTTACAACATCATATACAAGTTCTAGATTTACCACTCATATTCGTCTTAGTACTAAACATCTAGGGTTTTCAAGAAGTCATCCTTAGTTCAACACATCTTAAGAACCATATCACTAAGTGATTTCATCATGATGCACATGGTTTCATTAGGTCTATTCAGACACATGGAAACCCTAGTTTTCATTTTCACATATTCCACTCATCAATCATAAGTATACATTGATTAATTGACTCATTTGATTTACTTCCTCAACATAAACCCTAATTAGGATATGTGGTCACCTCATACTGATCCTTATGTGTATATTATATTCAATTTCATTAACATTCAACAATACACTTGTATAATACATTCTTGTACAATTCAAATATGTTTCTATACATGTCAATTCAATTCCAAGCATTACGACCATTGGGCTGATTTTTAGGCAAAATTCACATGAATTAGCATAGGCATCTATCCATAGGATTCACCATATCCTTAGTCATTATATCAAGAAGTAATCAAGTTCTAATCAATGAGAAATAATCAAAATGAGTAGAATTTGATCCCCTAATATCTTTCCCAAATCAATATCCAATCACAAACATATACAAGCAAGGTTACTAGTATTTTAGCCGTATAGAATTAGGCATTCAATATGAATACAAAGCTTAGGAGGGAGAAAAAAACACTCAGCTTAGGTGCCAAGAACCTTAAAAGTAGATCAACCTTTGAATTGTTTTGAAACCTAATCAAACTCTAGCAAATGAATCCATTTCTTCCTCCTCTCAACTTGAAAACCTAGAAAAGGAGATTAGGAGAGAAAGAGTGAGAAAAGGGATGATTTTATGTGATATCAAATCAAATAGGAGGAGAGATGGGATCTTGACACGTGAGAGAAGATTCACCATGAAATTCTATGCAAAGAATCTAAACTTACTTGATTTCATCATTTGTCAGATAGAGAAACCCTAGGTCAACATCTCCACAACTTCCTCTTCACAAAATCCTAGATCTCCTCTCTCTCTAGAATTTCATTTCATGGACAATAATGATGATTTATGAGAGCTCCTTGTCTGTAAGGTTTGTCATATAGATGAATTGAGGTTCTTAGAACAATTTCAAACAAGCCCTCCATTGTATTTTTATTATGTTCAGACTGGTTAGTCAGTTGAGTTATAAACTCGACCGACACCACACTCTTCAGAACTCAAACATCATCCAAAAACTATGAAAATTTAATTCAATTAAATTGAGTTTATAAGACATATTTAAAATTTTAGATCATTTGAAGTTACTAATAAATAAATTAAAATCAAATACTAGACTCCTATATTATAGTCTGCAACATGGTCGGTCGAGTTTGTCCTGGGCATAACTCGACCGACACCCCTCTCTGTAGAGATCAAAAATCATCCAAAAATTACACCAATTTAGTATTATGTCCATAATAGAGTTTCCCAACTACCGTTAAAATTTTAGATCAATTGGATATACCAATAAAAATATAAAATTAAAATACCAAACTAGTATATTTCAATATGAATACACGATCGATTGAGTTTCTCTTGGGGATACTCGATCGACAATTAGATCAGAGAATTATTAAAAAAATCTGATATTTTTAAAATTGCTCACATCTGAGATATATAAATCATATCCAAATTTCAACTAAATAAGAGTTACACATAAAATACTAAAAATCATTTAGTGAGCCACTATATTTATCAAATTTTGTATCCATACGCCATCAAAACCTAATTTTAGCCGATTAAGGTTTCGAATTCTTAAACCCTGATTATGTGAATCGAAGTATGATTAAACCTTCTAATTATATTTAAAACATTAAAACTTAACTACCATCATCAACTAATTTTTAAATAATGATCAATCTGGTTAACCCTACAATCATCCAAGTAAACCCTAATTAGATGACTAATTTAAAAATAGGTCATTATAGTTACCGACTGCTTAGGCTTTGATACCATTTTGTAAGGAGTGGGACCCAAAAGTGGGCCCACTCAATAGTATAAACACGATCCATGAAATAATTAAGCAAAAGAAAGCATAACTATTTAGAAAGTTACAAAATATTTCTATATACATAACTTTCTCACCCTAAGGGTGGTATATAAAATGAAAAGATCACATATATATACACATAAGCCCATATACAGAATGTAACAGGCTATTTTAAGTTGTCCTTAAGTTAACCAATGATCTCGTGGTCATCCTGAGTCTCTACCCTATAAAGCACCTACACCTGTGTGCAGGGAACACCAAGAAAAATAGGAAACAAAAGAGTTTGCATCAACAAAAGCTGAGTATGCACATTAAACAAAATTTTGATTTAAATTGGTTACAATGTAAATAGAGATGTTCCCTTAAAAAGGAGGGTCATCAAAAGATAAGTAAGTTCCAATAAATATATATCAAGAAAATGAATTTTAAATGAATGAGGCATATAAATAAACAAGTGAGATAGCACATCTTGCCATAATCATTCACAATATCACAACATTCATAATCATCTACATGTTTATATATTGGTCCAAAGTAACTATAGTAGGTCCACGACACCATCGAGTCATTGGCCTATAAAATTGGGTAGAACGACACAGTTCTAGGTGGAAAAGCACGCCTATGTGAATATAAGGGTAGAAGAGCACACCCTAATGGTTACACATAAGTGTCTACAATAGTTATCTAGTCAAATTATCTATCATGCATAAATATAGTGGTAAGATAGTTTGCAGTCACCATTCACATTTTCATGTACCTCACAAAGCAGGTGGGGTCATAGACCTAAGGCGACAAAATATTCATTAAGCAAAATGGAATCAGATGATTCAATTCATGAAACAAAGAATGTGCAACTTGGATGAATAAAAGAGGACAATTATAAAAGGATGCCTCCTTGTAAGAATATTTCATTCAAATTATTCCCAAAATTAAATAGAGAGGAGTACATACTTGACTTCATGAGTAAAGGTCAAGTCAATAAGTATACTTGGTCCCCTTAGTCGAGTAGTATCCTATGAACATATTATGTATGTTCTCCAAGCCATAGAGAATATGTCTAATTGCATATTAGGTTTTGCAATTATAATAAGTGAATATATGATCCCTTATAAATCAATATTAGTTCTAAGATTCATTTTTGCACACATGAGTCTAAATCTGATTAGATTACAAATACATGTTGGTATCGATAGGTATTCTTCCAATCACATAAATTATATACATGTATACATATATACATATATGTGGATATAGAGTATTCGATTAAATGTGATAAATAGTTACCTTCAATAAGTTAGACATCTTTAATACATTGGTCAATACCCAATTTGTGAGTTTCATATCATTCTACATAATTGTAGACTTCCCCAACAATGGTTCATATATTACCATATACATGACTAGTATCATCTAGTAAAGATGAATGGATAAGGTCGATTAATTAAGAGATCCATTCTTTATAAGATATCAGAGATAGTCACATGTAAAAATATGAATGTTTACATAATTATATGGTGTGTACTGTAATCATGCATTTGTTGGATACATAGCATATCAGTAACCTACCATTTATTTTTACACATATCTTCTAGTACCCAAACATGAAACAAACAAAGAAAATTGAGAGTGTCCATTCAATAGTTTGTTCATGTGATCTATTAGTAAATATACATATATATAAAATTATGTGGCTCAAAATAGTTAGTATTTATGAGACTATTAACTTACCCATATCAATTTCATGATTAATCTCCCAACGGATAATAATCTACATAATTTGCTATATGAGCATGCATATTCATATTATATACCTCAGATTGGTCAATTAATAGCTATTAGAAACTACTCTGTTTCATTATATCTTACTTATTATGTTTATCTAATTCTTTATCTCTTGAAATCACGACTATCAAAATTATGGTACTGACATATACTTCTAAAGCAATTCACAAAGAAGGACTGATCATCCTTGTCCTCCTTCTGGCCTTCATCCTTCATATGTTTGAATGCGAGAAATCCCCTAAACTCCAACAACTTGAGGAGGTAATCCCCTGCCACCCAGAGTTTTTGAGGGGGTGATGTTTCAGGCAATAACAAAGGGATGTGCTCATATGAGTTTTGGGTGAATTTTATGGAAAGAACCAAAGGCATGGCAATTAGGGTTCGGAGATCATGTTGCCACTCCAGAGGACATGAAGTGGGAGGCTATGTGTCGAGGTTCAGGTTTAGGACTCTATCTCCGCAACGAGAAGAAAGTGTAGCAGATGGGTTGATTGTAGGCAATTGTAGAGAGGGAATCCTTTAATTCTATGAGTTGATCATGGTTTGGGGTTGTGAGGTTTCTTTAGGGTTGCAGTCATAGACAGCAAGAGGAGAACGATGGAAGAGAGATCTTGATGTAGTGTCGTCTCTAGTCACAGTACATAGTGGCAATGGTTTTACTTCTTAAACCTAGGTTGTTGGGGGTGAGGAGGATCTTTGGCATCAAGGTTTGACAGAGTTCTAGAAGAAGTGCATGTCAAACATGGTCACATGGTCAAGCCCTCGGGAACCACTACAATTGTGGTTATGCGGCTGAGTTGGGACCTCTACTGAGAGCTATCATCATTAGCGGTGGTTTCGACTAGTAGGCTTCTGAGGTGAGGGTGATTCATAGTGGTGGAAGATCTAGAGCATGTACAATCCTGGAGAGGTAGGTGTTGAAGAAGTAGAGTAAGAGAGCAAGGCAAGGACGAGATGCATTTCTAGATGGTGTGAGGCCAAAGAAGAGAACATGGCATGGATAGGACACACATAGGAGAAGGTGCAGAGGTGTTGATGGCCATGGTGGTGGTAGACATTCTCCCTTTCATAAGATGGGCACCACCAGGAGAGGCTAGGGTTTAGCAAAAGAGAGAGAAGGATGGGGAGAAAAGAGGAGGGAGGAGGAAAAGTAGGAGACAGAGGTTTTAAGGGGAAATGGTGTCGATTTCATAGAGCGATGTCTCTATTTTGGAGGGAGAGAACATGAGGTGTGTGCATGAGATGGAGAGGAGGTGCAACACGCATGAGGTGTTATAGGGTTAGGCATGGAATTATAGATGATGAATATTATCTTGCTAAAAGGAAGATAATTGAATGCAACTAACTTGTATTATAACTTGCAACTTTAGCCAACTAATTGGGAGTGAAATCAATGTTCGGTTGACACAAGAGTTGATGGTAGACTAAATTAGGCATGGGAAATCCAATATATTTTCAAATTTTTTTTGAAGTCATTTTTATTTTGTCTTTCTATTTGTTAAAAAGATATATATACATATATATGTATAGTGTATGTCACATTTAGTTAGTTGGTTATAATAATTTTCATTTATCTATTTTATGAATTATGACATAATATTATATTTTTATTTGTTTTTCTAGATCCTCTAGTATAAGACCCTAATGTTATAAAATAGAGTCAAAACCTATTGAATGGTGAATCTATATGAATAATCCCATCAATTAATTAGTTATTTCATCCTAAAATTCTATTTCAAAGAAGTGTTAATCCAATTGAATCCTAATATTTCCCAATCCATGGAAAAGAAAAGTATCTAATATTATTTGAATGGAAAAGTCCTACAAAGAGAGGTTTGATGGGTGTCTAGAGTTGAGTACATCACATATGTCCATATATGTTTAATGGTAGGGAAGTATCTAATGGCGTGAAGACATGTCTCAATAGACATTTGACATATTTCACAATCTTCATCTTTAGTCATATGTTAGTTATTCCTAAGGTTGTTTCTGAGAACTCTATCATGACTGGGGAACTATAAGAACATTTTTAGTCAAGGAGGAATCTTTTGTTTCCATATTAGGTACCAATCTTCTTTTGACTCCTTGATCCTAGGGCTGATCACGGTGGCATACACATGTTTAACCTCGAAACGACCATGCTAATGACGTGACTGATAGGCTTCATCGTCGCCATGAGCATCGATTGGTGTTAGCATAGACATGATGGTGTAAGTTTCATCCACAAAGTAACACTTCAAGAATCAACATCACATATACCACCCTATGTCACTAAACTTGATAATTTGAGGTCCTTCCGATCTTTCAATAATACTAAATCATTGTTTACAATTGATGTTGTGGCTCCTCGTAACCATCTGTTACACCATACTTAAGTATCATTCCCATTACCCATCTATATATTAGACGTCCTTAGACCTTGTTTTATTTGTGTGTGTGGTCTTTTGTATTTATATTTGGGTAGAGATTTCCAAATAGGATCCATTAAACTTAGATATCCACATGTGGTCTTCTTTAGAAAAGCATAATTAAACTCTCTTTTTTCCCTTACACGAAGACATCCCTTCTGTGATGGTTGAAGAACTTTGTTCTAGACAACCAAGTGAGCATACATTCTCTATGTGCTGCCCTTCTAGATAAAGCTTTGAGTAATTTGATCTATTTGTCACATATTGACATAGGAAGTTGAGAAGATTGCAAAACATGAGATGCAGTAGTAGTTAGAGAAGACTTTGGCAATGTTATTCTTTTAACAAAAGAGAGGTTCCAATTTTCCCAAGGCTTTAATTTCCCTTATAACCTATTGAAATGATTGAAATACACCTCTTTTGAATTCCTCTTTTGGATAATAGGGATGCCCAAGTGTTTACCAATGTCCAAAACCTAAGGCATTTTGAGTTTTTGACTAATAGCCCTACAGTCCATAATAGTTGTGCACTTTGAGAAGGATACTAATGATTTTTCCTATGCAATTTTCTGGCCAAAAGCTTTTCTGAAATCTCACAAGCATCTGAGGATAAATGTAGCGTGTGTAATCTAAGCTCCACAAAAGAGAACAAGATCATCAATAAATCATAAATGTGAGAAAGTAATTTTCTTATTTGTGTAAGATGTAGCTTTCCAGTGATGGAGTTCTACTTCAACTTGAAAAGTTTGACTAAATTGCTCCATATAGAGAACAAAAATCTAAGGAGAGAGCAAATCACCCTACTTGACACCTCTATAAGGGGGTAGAAGATCAACATTCTAAATGATGGTGGAATGTCATGTGGAAATGATATGCATTATGATGTCTATTATATTGGATGGGATATGAGTTATGTTCACTATATAATAAATTAAGTCTCAGCTGAGATTATCATAAGTTCTTCAAAAATCAACTTTGATCACTATTAAAGGATTTTTGGTGTTGGTCTTAACTATTGAGTGGATTATATTGTGAAGTGTTCTTCTATGTATTAAAATAATTTGTATAGGATATATTCACTCATTATGATAGGGTTTAGTTTTGTTAATTGGGATTTTAGAAAACACCTTCCCACAGACGTTTTTTGAGATTATGCATCTAAGGTGATTGCATGTTAGCATATTTTGGATTTTTGGGATAAGAATAATCATGGAGTCTGATGAACTAGATTCAAGCGGAAGGCCATTAAAAGGTCTCTATATAAAGTATACAAGGATGTATTTGATAGTTGTTGAATTTTTATGGAGGAAGACTTCATATATGCTACTAGGTCCTGGCATCTTGATTCTTGACAATACGAACATCTTCTTCAGCTGGAGAATTTTCCAGCATCACTGGTTGATGTGGTCGTAGCTGATAGAACAACCCATGCATGAAGTTGTCTTTTTCCTACACGAGCCCATCCTTAGAATTATGAGAAGATAAAAGAAAAGCTCATTCACCATCACTAATAGTTTTTCATTGTTGTCAACTCATTCATAATCCTTATTTTTATCCCGGTAAGCTTTCTTCTCCATATTCCAGCTTTAACAATGATATGAAAGAAATTATTATTCATGTCTCCCAATTTTAGCCATTCACAGTGTGACTTGTCTCCATCCTATCTCTTTTAATCTCATCTTCTAGTACCTCAATTTGGATATCCATGATTTTGTTTTCAACCTCTAGATTTTAATGTTCCACCTAATGCTTTTGGGATAGGTGTAGTCTTAACTATAGAGTCTTTTTCTTTTTTCCATCTTTCTCTTCTAACCTGATGATCCCACTTCATTGCCTCATGAATGAACCTCCTCACATTATCCATGCAGGCAAGCTCTCCCCTTTTCTTCCCGTGCGCAATGTTTTCTTGTAAAAATATTCTTTTTGTTGTTGTCGATATGAGAATAGGAGCATTGTCTGACATAATGTTCTCTATAACCTCCATTGAAATATTATTAAAGGTCTCAATACATAGTAAAGTTTTAACTAATCTATCAAGTGTCATATGAAGAAGGCCTCTCTTGAAGGTCATAGAGGTCCATTACCTCCCAAATAAATGAGATCCCAATCAGCTAGAGTTTCTGAAAACTCTTTGCAAGTATTTGAGTCAAGAGTCTTTCCTCCCATTTTATCATGTAGCAAGATGTGGGCATTGAAGTTGCCTACCGTGGCCCATGATTCTATGCAGCTATTGTTGATGTTTTGAAGTCTTCCAAGAAGTCTTGTCTTATCATAGTGTATTCCCATATAGTTGTATATGACCTACACCTTGCCATCGATCCTACAATGTATGTATTTTTATTAGACTCCAAGCTATCAAAAATTTGGATATCATCCCCCCATTGCAATCAATCCCTCTAAAAACCCTTGTTCTTTCACTCTAAGTGAACATGTGAAGCTAGTCCTCTTGATGATGCATGTGTCTTGCTCACCGTTAGTTATTAGTTCAAGAATAGTAAAGACAAACACGTGATATTTATTTTCCAAATTCTTCAAATTTATTTGGATATCATGATAAAAATACCATAAACATTACATGTCATAACAATCATTGATTAACATTGACATGTGCATTTTCAACACCCTCCTAAGCTCGGACTTTCTCTTCTAGTTACTTTTGATGTGGTTGTCTTCCTTATTTTCTTGTTTTGATCTTGACCTAATCAAGTGGTAATATTTTTTTTTCTATTTCTCAAGTGCATACTCATCAAGGTATTTCTAGTATGCATAGAGGTCATTGGAGTTGATTATCTAGTTCTAAACCTCATATTTTGGAACATATTATGTGGTGTTTCTATCCCCATCAACTAGTCCATATATTGTGACATTAACAACAATATGCTTTGGATCGTAGTCCATGTGTGGGGTAATTATTAGTATTTTGTTCTTTCCTGCACAAGTTTTTTTTGTTTTAAGTGTTACTATGATCAATTTCCTACACTTGTTCTTCATGATGCTTATTATTTCCTGTATTTCTTTTCTGCTCCATCGTATCAATTCTTTATGTCTGACACTCTTGAGCTTTGTATGTGTCCATGACAATTTCCTCAACTTTCTCCTTGCTATATGAAATGTGTACATCTTGAAATATTTGTGGTGTTGAACTATTTCATTTTCTCACATCTATAATTTCCTTCTTGGTTTCTTGAAGAACGGATTAGCGTGCATATCTGTGGACAAACTTTGTTTCCTTGTCTTTTCATCTTTGTGTGGTTGATGTATACTCTCAGGGTCACTTTCTATTGGACATTAACATTTCTCAGTCGGCACTTTTTATCAGCATGGCCAACTTTTCCACAATTCAAACAGATGAAAAGAATGTTTTTTTTGGTCGGCGAAAAACTCTGTTACTATTAAAATTCCAAAACTTTAGGTACAAAAAGATGCACCCCTTAACCCTTTGCAGGGTTACAGAAAGAAAACTAAAGACCAGATTAAATCGGTCTTGAACATAAGATCCCTAAAATAGAAAAAACTACAAGCTAGAAGAAGACGTCCCAGAAAAAACATAAACAAGAGATCAACTATCCATCAGTCTAAACATCTGAGGAGCTACACTGACAATAAAGACCGCCCACAAATTGTGTAGGCACAGAAGGAAGACGAAGGACACCCAACCTCTATCTATGCTCCAATCAAGGCCACACTTCAAAATTTGAGGTTAACTGTCTCAAACAGCAGCTAAGCGCACTATCTATCCTGTCAAATGATCATCTCGTAGAAGACTCCAAACGTAGACTGATGACTGGAGCAGTGATCCACCCAACCATCATACCTCTCCTTCACACATAGCAATATGATCATCCTCTGAAAGTAGTGGTCGGAAAAGATACTAAGGTTAGGATAAGAAACTAAACCGCACCAATAGAGTTTGGTGAACTCAACGAAACAAAAGTAGCAAAATCCTGGTCACAGGTCGAACACCACAGGGGTGTCCCTACTCCTACTACTGTGCACTAATGCACATGAATGCACATAGGCATTCCATCGAACACCTCACATGTGTTCCAACTTCACATCTTCACAACAATGGTAAGAAGCCATCAAACGCCAGGAACAGATGACCAGGCAGACAACTAGCTACTGGTTGCCCTGAGGCAAATCGACCACCACGGCCGAATCGTCAACCACCTCGCAGGTGTTCCTCACAAGAACCACCACACTGCACATGAAATCAAGAGGGAAAGGAGAGCCTCCCCCATGACCCACCCCGCACAACACCAAAGGGACAACGGCCATCTGCCGGCAGAGCAAGGAAGAACAACGTTGATCATCTTCACCCTATCCGGAATAGAGGACAAGAGAGTTGGGAGCTCGATCGTCACCTTCAGCTGAGTTGCGCCGCCTGGGCCGAAGAAACATTGATCGACCACCCAGAGGCCCGATGCCAGAAGCAAGTGCCAGCCAAGGACGCGCCAATGGCTGGATAGCCATCCTGATGAAGCGAAGCCGCCGATACAGTGGACGAGGCCAGAACCTAGCTTGAGAAGAAAGGACATGCATGGAGAAGGAGAACGAAGGCTACCCTTGCTCCACCTAGGACGACAACACAACAGAGCTAGAGGCCGGATCCAGAATGCAGCACCTCTCCATCCGTCCCTATTGACGGGTTGAAGCCGACAACGTCGATGCAGCCACGATCCCCCCAGATCCGAGCTTCGACCTTCTTGCTGCATCTCCCCTCTTCCAAGCCAAGTAGAGCCTCGACCGCTAGCAACCAACAAGGTATCCCCTCTCCACGGATCGCAATCACCCGAATCCAGGCCGAAGATGATGAGAGCCAGGCGAGGAAGACGCTGAGGCAACGCTCCTCCCCCCAGCGGTAGCCGTCGGGTAACCCTAGAGAGAGGCGAGAGCGCTTCTAGAGAGAGAGCCTTCCTAGCCAGACATTAATAGCAGGCTCTGGTTTGCGTTGAGGTTTGCAATGACGTGAAGCTTCCGAAGACGGCGATGGTGGAGATTGAATCTATGCCCAAGATCCTAAAAGTTGCGGCAGTAGCTGCTCCAGTTACTTGCTCCAACTGCAAGAAGTTTGGACACAAGGGTATGTCTTGTCCCTCTAAGATAAGGAAGCCGCCGCCTTTAAAGGATTTGCAGGTTAAGATGGGTAAACCAACCATTCGAGGTAATGTCAAGCCCGCCAAAGACCGATCCAAGGTGACGCCTGGGATCCCTGTTGTTGTTGGTGTTGACCATTCTATAGAGGATGACAATCTGCGTGAGTTGGTGTCTCAGCAGATCATTGATATTGTCCTCAATGATAAGAAAATTAATGGAAAAACGGGCTTTGTTATTGATGTTTCAATCTCCAATCTCGTGAATTGGCCCCATTTTTGCATTATTGTATTGGTATCCACTTTTATGGTTCTTCCAATTAGTTTCCTACAACATTAAGGAAGGTTTGATACAAGTGAATAGGCAAATTGGAATATGAACCCACACTATCAACTTCTCCAAATGTATGCTCTTAATGGTGAATAAAGGATGCCATCTCTAAATAATAAGTACGAGCCAAATAAAGGCCAAGGACCACATAAAAGAGACCTAAGACAATATTCTTACAATTTTAATTGAACAATGAAGTAGTCATTAATGAAATTGATTATATCGATCAAACCCATAGATTTCACTAAAAGGAAAATTTTATGTTCTAGGCTAAGATAACTGATATCTTTGGATATAGCTTTCACAACAACTGCATATTTGTAGGGTTATAGAACTTCTATATCTAATCTCTGATATCAAAAGCTAACACCCTCTGTGTTGTCGTGACAACAACATCCTTAGGTTTCAGTGTAGTGTCCATATGCAAAGCATCAAACAATCTCTAACTATGTGAATTATCGACGATATCCTTGTATGAAACTCGAGTCCTCATGCTTTGAGGGATGTTATTCCATTTTTGCCATGTCATGTTCTCTCCTTTAGTCTGAATTAGGCATTTCTTGCTATTTTGTTTGTTAATGGATTCTACTAGCCCTCTTATTCTCTCCTTACTTGTGAAGTTAAAATTTCACTATATGTACATAAATAATTGTTTTCTTTATGGCTCTTAGAAAAATGGCATCAATATATTTTGACTTATTTGATTTATTGAACAAGAACAACCTCACCAACTTTGAGACGTTATAAAGTCCTTTGTGGTTTTTGGCATCCACCTCAATTGTTTTATCTTATTTTTATCACTAAGCATGATTCTTTGAAACATAATACATCATTCTCTATTTATTAACTATAATAGTTGTTGAAACGACTATATATGTAGCATAATCTATCATATATCTCATTCCATATTCCTCAACATCACTATGTACGCCATAACATCATATTATAACACAGTGTTGACTTGGTATCACTAAACCTAGCCCACAAGTCCATATTACTATTTCCCTCCTTATACAACCTATCTTCTCTTGTCGGGCATTACACCATGCTAATGACAAGTCATGCATGATGAACTTAGTATTATGGTTTAACAAATGACTCTCATTTTGGTTACTCAAGGTCCTAGAAATCATATTTTGGATGATAAGTGGATTTGCAAATTCTTGTGTTGGTCATGTAACTATATATAGATTAAAAGACACGATAATTGAAAAAGGATTCAACTTTCACTTTAGTTTAACTTTCATCCCAATGCATACATTTTCACCTACCCTCTGATTATCTCCTTAGTTGTCATGCTCAGTTGGAAATTCACCAAATGAACACATATAATTCTCTTGCTTTCTTTATGGTCTCTTATAGTATGACATATATTTTGTTCAAATATTGAGGTTTTGTTGATCAATAGATTATTGCTACATCTACAAGCTTCATACATACCTCTATTGTATTCATCATTTCAATTTTTGGTGCAATAGTTTTATCTCATTTACATAACATATTTATTTTCACTACAATACAATGGAACCCTCACTGGTCATTTACAGTTACAATGGCTCAAACCATTATAAATATAGGTTCATTTGTCTTTTCCATCTCACAATATTCTTCACCACTGCTCAGTATAGTTTAGCACCCTATCGTGTTGTGATAATATATTACTTGATTAATATAACCAAACACAATCTACAAATTTTGGTACCAATCTCTCCTAGTACAAGCTAAAATCATAATTGTGTATGGTTTACAAGATGGGGAAAAAGTTTAAGGATTCTTGATTTCTAAATATTTTTATTTTAAACCCAAAATAAGTTTAGAAATGAAATTGTTGTTAAAAAAGAACTGCCAAGATTACAAAAATGGTATTATACAAAAATATACAATTATCATTATGTTCCAAATTCTACAAAACTTCTTTCCAATAACTATTATAGTCATTGTCTCACTTAATCTCTTCCATATATGTGTTTATAGAACACCGCCTAATGGAAATAAATAGTTCTTTTCTCTATCATCTCTTACAAAATTTCATTTATGTTCTTTAAGATTTTGAATGCATTGGTAATAACACTTCTATCGTGTTTAGAAGCTTCATAAACTTTTCAATGGTCATTGACAAGATCCTCAAACTTACAACAATTGTTGCTTTAATCCAACACAAGTTTGAGGAGAGTAAAAGTGATCACTCATCGACTCTCTTAAGTACATGTGTGCTCTCTGACCTAGTCAGCAATAAATATCATATTGTTGTATCTCTTTCATTTTTTGGTTTCCAAAAATCTTGGCTTCAGAACTCTATTAGTCCTTCCAATTTATGTCACTCATTAATATAATGTGTTTTGTAAATTTATTAATACATGAATAGAATATATTGAGGAAAACATGCTATTTTATGAAATGATAGAATAATTACAACACATTTTAATATCTTATAAAAGTATATTGAGGAAATCTAGAAGGCACAACTATTTCTTAAATATTGCCCACTTAGTGCCAAAAAATCATTTTGGAAAATAATTATACAACCAAGCATTAGACACATTGTCATATGATGTGTTATCTAAATTATAATGCATTATCCTTTTTCATAACATGGTCCCACTTCAGTACCATGTTGGACAATTTTTCAATACCATATTGGTAAAAATGTAAAAAAAAACTAGAAAAAAATACTTGCTTATAGATAAGTGACATTTTATTTAGTATTTTCCATTTACTACTAATAGTACAAATTTATTAATTCATATAAAATTTATAAAATTATTGGTTTTAGTAAAATTCCTATTTTTCTCCTAAGATCGCATACACCCCCTTATCTTTCTCAAGTTTTAGCCAATTCATGCCAGTTGTTTACTAGTATAGAATAGTCAATGACTTGTTAGTTTTCTTCTTCAATAATCCACCACTTTTGTTGTTGTTTTTTTTTCTTTTTTTTACATTATGTAGTCATAGAAGGTTAGAAATAAATCTATTGGCATGATAAAGCAACGAGGTCGAGTTTATGTCATCCTATAAATGGACCAAGATTTCTCGTTGACTTCATCCAAACTCAATTGTTGTGCTCAATTTTGTTAACATCACCCATCTGACCAAAACATGCATAGACCCTTCAACCAACATTTAGCTACCTAAATGTATAACACCAACCATACAAAATAATAGAATTTACAAACAAAATTTTTGTTTAAAAATAATGAATTATATATTCAAGCCACACCCTAATTTAATGATAATATTTTTCATCTTAATAAGGTAGTTATTTCACTATGGTGAATTGAATGGTTATAGAAAATACTTTAGGACTGACCGTTATTCATGTTTATATTGCTCAAGTGAATTATTTTCACCACTCACAACATTCAATCCGGTGAGGATTGAGCCAGTCAGAATATTGAGTTATGAAACTTGACTCCACCTGTAATGATATAAAATAATCACATGTACACGCCATAAATTTTAGAAAGTTGGATTTATAACTAAATTTAATTAATAAAAATGTGGTTTATAGCATCATTTTTTACGAGAGGTTTATAATATTATTTTAATAAGTGTATCTCTAAAATGAGGTTACAAGGTGAGATTTATAACATTAATTTAATAAGGTATTTCAAGGCATTGCCACAAAGATTGAAAAATCAACTTTATTAACTGCGCATATTAAGTCATGGTGCTAGGGCAAGGTGGGAGAGGAGGCAGAGGCGGCGGCCGCGGCGGCCGTGGCACCGGCCTCTCTGGTTCCCGCCCTGCTCTAGGCACGGGAGTTGAGCAACTAAGCAATGTGATTAACCCTGATCCTAAGCAAGCGGAGGAAGGCGATGTTTCCATGACGCTGGCCGAGGAGCCTGTGCACCTGGCGGCTAGGTCATACAAAGAAGCTATGGTCATACGAACAACCAAGGCCCCGACCTCCCTTACCCAAGTCTCACCGGATCTGCTCAAGAACGATGACATTAGAATCGACCGCAGCGACAGACTGCCAAAGATTGCTATTAATCCCAACTCTCTTCCTTCGCTCCTGGAGCCATGGAAGTATGATGTTCTCATCAAGATCATCGGAACAACCGTCAATTTCAATGCCTTAATGAAGAGAATCGCAGTTCTCTGGTCACACACTGAAGAGTTCCGGACAATAGACCTTGAGATGGGTTATTACATCATCCAGTTGGCCAACGAGGTAGACTACGTTCGGGCCATGACAGGCGGCCCGTGGACGATATTTAATCACTATCTCTCGGTTCAATCTTGGTCGAAGGAGTTCCGACCCTCGGACCCTATCCCACGGAAACTCGTCGTCTGGTTGAGGATCGTGGACCTGCCCATCTATCTCTTCCAGAACCTGCTTCTCTCGAGCATCAGCGATCTTATTGGGAAGACCATTAAAATTGACACTACATCCCAACAAGGACACCACGGCAAATTCGCCAGGATTTCCGTGGAAGTCGATACGACTAAACCTCTCCTCCCTATCATCGAACTTGACTGTGAGGAATACAGACTCAAGTACGAGAACCTACCCACTCTTTGCATGAAGTGTGGACGTCTTGGCCACACTGAAAGCGACTGTAGGTTCGGCCCGCAGTTTGTCGGTACAGCAGGTCCTTCGACATCGGTGGATCCCTTGTTGTCAGGTCCCATCTACACGGAGGCCATCCATGCAAAGATGCCTCCGAGGAAACCCCATCCCAAGCAGCAGACGACCAACCAATCTAAGGTAGCATCTGCCGAGAAAGCTCCTCTCCAACAGGGTGCACCAGCACAACATTCGGCTACCGATGGCCAAGCGCCAACAGAGAACGACTGGACAGAAGTCATCAGTCGGAAGAATAAGAAAACTACCAAGAAGAAACCAAACGGGACCGCTGCGAACAATGAAGGTGAAACGCCCCTAGGCGCTCAGGGCCCCGCTCCTCCACTCAATACAGTTCCCCAACAGGATAACACAGTGGTGACACTGATCGAAGATGAAACAGTTGATGGGCGCTCCATCAACCAGATGTTAGATAAGTTCCAGTTCCAAGCTACTATCCCTTCTTCCTCCAGCGTTGCACCCACATAATTCAACTGGGGTACGCATGGGAGCAAGGGAGGGGTATTCTTGAGAAATATAAAGGTTATCTATCAGACCGTAAGCCCTGGTCGTGAATGGAAGAAAGGGAAATTAGCTCAAACCATTGGTAATGGCGCTGAACACAACCCATCCGTCCAGTGGAACTTGTAATTCAATGAGGAAGACCCAAGAACGGACCTACCGATGGATGGTTAAGAGGAGGCCTCGGGCCTTTTGGTAGCTATCTGGTAATGCCCTACCCCATCTTCGTTTTTATGACCAACATCTACTGCTGGAATATCCAAGGAGCTGGCTCCAAGTACAAACTAAATCTCTTAAAGGAATACAAAAGGAAATACAAAATCACTATTCTCGCCATTCTTGAGCCACGTTGCAGTGGTTTCAAAGCTAACAGCATCATAAGTAAGCTCGGCTATACTTATTCTCATTGTGTTGAGGCTCTAGGTTATTCTGGTGGTATTTGGATCCTCTGGGATAATCACAAATGTCAGGTGGACATTATTTAGAGTCATCGTCAGTATATTAATTGTTCTGTCAACAATTCTTGGTACCTCACTGTCATCTATGGAAATCCTAATCCAACTAGGCACGATCTACTTTGGCAGTGCCTTACTACTCTCGCCTCCTCCATGAACACGACGTGGGCTCTTGTAGGCGATTTCAATACTATGTTGGACCCTACAGAGAAACATGGCGGTAAAGGCTTTGATCGTCACTCTAGCATCAAGTTCAACTCTTTTTTACAGTATGCTGGGCTCTCGGACATCCATTCTTCGGGCAATCGCTTCACCTACAAGAAAGGTCTGCTCCTTGAGAAGCTTGATCGTGTTGTTGCTAACGTTGATTGGTTACCCATTGAAAACGGGATGCAAGTCAGTGTCCTTCCTCTCATTCACAGTGACCACAATCCCATTCTGATCTCGGGACAAAGCTCATCTACGCGTCAGAAGCCCCATTTCAGAACAAGAATGAGTTGGGGTCAGATCCCTAGCTTTAAAACAGACCTCCTACCTTTGTGGGACAACTCTCTACCCTTCCCGGAAGCCATCCAAGCTTTCCAGGTTGCCGCTGCCAACTGGGATGCCTGACGGATACAACAACAACACAAGGAGAAAAATAACATTCTCAGGCGCTTGGAGGCATGTCAAGTATCTACTCATTCCACTAGGTTTGCTAACCAGTTGCTTTCTATCGACCTGCAAGAGCAATTCAATTCCATACTTCTCCGCGAGGAGGCGGACTGGCAGCAAAAAGCTAATATTAACTGGCTCCAGTATGGTGATGGAAACAACAAGTTTTTCCACTCTTATGTGAAAGCACGTCGCCATTTTAACAAGATTTCTAGGCTCCGGAATGATGGTGGCGACTGGTTCGACGATCCACAGGCTCTTCAAGACCTGGTCCACTCCTCCTTCTACAATCCGCTGTGCACTCAAAGCTTCCCATCTCCAAGGCATACTGCCATCTCTGAGTATGTAGGTGCTTTCCCAGGCTTGCCCGATGATTCCCTCCTCGATAGCGCGCCTGAGGCTGACGAAGTCAGGCGAGTTCTCTTCCTCGTGGTGCCTGCAAAGGCTCCTGGCCCTGATGGGGTCCATAACGAATTTGTTCAGTCCAATTGGGCTCATGTTGGTAACTCCTTTGTCTCCACGGTCCGTGAAGCTTTCATCACAAGTACTTTCCATCCACGTCTTGCCGACTCCCTTATGGTGCTCATTCTAAAGTGTCAAAGCCCTCAGAGATGCTTGGATCTCAGACCTATTGCTTTGAATAATTGTTGCTTTAAGCTCATTTCGAAGGTCATCGTCGAGTGTATTAAACCCTTTCTTAACAACTGGATCTCTGAAAACCAATCAAGTTTTATCCCGGGCAGGCGCATCAGTGATAACATCCTTTCAGTCCAAGAAGTCATCCACTCCATGAAATCCTTGCGGGGTAGAAAGAAGTGGGTGGCTATAAAACTCGATCTCTTTAAAGCCTTCGATCGTATGAGTTGTAACTTCATCGAGGATACCCTTATAAAAACCGGGCTCCCAAGCACACTCATCCATCTCATCATGAATATCATCTCCTCAGGCAGTACTTCAATTCTCTGGGAGGGAAAACCTCTTGACCCCTTCAGCACCTATCACGGTGTTCATCAAGGAGACCCTCTAAGCCCATACATCTTCGTGCTTTGTATGGAGCGCCTTAGTCAAGCTATCACTACTTCTGCCATGAACGGCACCTAGAAACCTATCACGCTTTCGCGGGAAGGGGTCCCCCTCACACATGTCATGTTTGCGGATGATCTCCTCCTGATGTTTGAAGTTTCTAACAAGCAAGCCATTAATATTAGGTCTATCCTCCATGAATTTTCTCAGTTATCCGGACAGGTTATCTCCAACGACAAGTCTCGCTTCTTCTTCTCTCCAAATACCTCTTCCAGGGAAAAGTCTTCTTTCTGTCAAAGATTGGGCATCTCCAGTACTCTTGACCTCGTTCGATATCTCGGCGTTCCCCTTCTGCACCATCGTCTCAACAGGCATACTCATGCCTCCATCTTACAATCTATCAAGGCACGCATGAACAACTGGTCCACGTGCCATCTTTCTCTAGCTGGTCGCGTTACTTTGGCTAAGAGCACGCTTCAAACAATCCCCTCTTACACCATGCAGACAGTGAAGCTCTCGCCCACTCTCTGTGATGATATTAATCACCATATCAAAGATTTTATATGGTCCGGTTGTAGTGAACAACGCAAGATGTCCATGGTGGCCTGGCATAAAATTACTCAGAAAAAGGACCTAGGAGGTTTGGGTCTCAAAGAGGCCCGATCACAAAATGAAGCATTGATGTTAAAAAATGTCTGGCAATACATGAATCAACCCTCGTGTCTATGGGTGCGAGTGATGCATGGGAAATACAATAGACATGGCTCCATCGTGAAAAAACCAGGTTCTGCCGTTTGGTCCTTTGTAAAATCGCATCTTCCTACGTTGGAAGGCCTCTGTCACAAAACCATTAATTCAGGAAACTCCACTAATGTATTGCTCTACAAATGGCTGCTTGGCAAATCCATTGTGGAACTGGCCCCTTCTGTTGTGATTCTAGATGATCTTATAGATCTCAAGGTTAGCAACATGGCCCTGGAGGACGACACTTGGGATTGGGAATTTATCCGTTCATTCTTACCGCCAGTTACTTGGAAGTTCATCTAAAGAATTATCCCCCCATCTACGGTTGTAGGAAATGATACCTGGTCATGGCCATTTGAAACTGATGGTGATTTCCCGACCTGCTCAGTGTATACTTGGTTGCGTTTAGAACCTCATCAAGCCACCCTCACAAACTGGAAAGTCATCTGGTCTTTACCGGTGCCTCTGAAGATATGCACCTTCCTATGGCTCCTTATGCATAGATCCATCCTCACTGACGCCGAGAAAGTGCGGAGGCATATCTCCACTGATGACATATGCCCGAGATGTGGTACAACTAGTGAGACGGTTGTACACTGTCTCAGGGATTGTCCAGCAAGCAAGCAGGTCTGGACTCACTTGGGCGTCAACCAATCTATTTTCAACCTCACAGATGGGGACTGTATAGATCTCATCATCAAGGGACCTGGGAGCCTAGCTGACAAGCTCATTCTTTGTGTCAGAACCTGGGCACTCTGGCATACACGTAACGATGATATCCATAACGGCAGTCATCAGCCTCCAGAATCCCAAGCGCTCTTCATCACGAAGCGATCCACATCCATCCTGCAGCTTGCCCAAGCTAGGATTTGTGCTTCTCTCAATACTTGTAACCAACCCTCCCTTATCCCCGGAGGTTTTGATTATACCATCTTTGTAGATGCGGCCTTTCAGACGCACAGTCTCAAAACAGTCATCGGTGTCCATGTCCAGAATCAACAAGGACGTTGTATCGTGTGCATAGGAGTTCCCGATCTTGCTACCTCAGCTAAGGAAGCGGAGATGAAGGGTATCTTAAAGGTGTTAGAGCTATGCAGGGAGAATGGATGGACGTCTGCCATCATTTTCTCTGACTCCACCACTGCAATCGATTCCCTTTTGCAGAACAATAGGGAAGCCAGTAGATTTGAACCTCTATGAAGGGAAGCTGCAAGCTAACTGAAGGCCTTACCCCAGATCAGGATCTCTTTCATCCCATGTTCGATGAACTTAGTAGCAGACCACATCGCAAAACATACTTTGTACTCCTCCCAACCCCACTTCTTCTCAGGCGAAAAACCCCCCTGGTTGAAGGTGGATATCAATGTTCCTTTCTCTATTTTGTTAGCCCGCAGTAGAGAGCGGGGTGAATAATATTATTCTCTACCCATGTTCAAAAAAAAATTTAATAAGGTATTTCTAAAATGTATATACAAAGTGAATTCTAGTTGACTTTTACCCTATTTTGGAGTTATAGGTACAATTTTAGTGGGTTTTTATACTCCAAAAAAATCTTCCAACGTGAAACTGAAAGAAGTGGTAAAGGATGAATAAAATGTACTCAAGATGATACTCTAATGTGAAATGTATATTTAGTTTTTCTAAAGCTGTGATCTTTGTTACCTTTTATCATTTTTGCTTTAATTAATCGATGAATTTTATTATTTGACCCATTACAAATTTAACAAATCGATTCATGTTTGGGTTTATATATAACGGGTCACATTCGTACTATGAGATTTTTTTTAACTTACAACAATTTGAATATAATTCCAATCAAAATCACTAGCAACTGAAGACCAAAACTTTTGTGCTCAATCTCTCTATCCCGAACATCTTAATCCTTTGTTTGTGGGGGCATGGCAGAATGTGTGTTTGAGATTTGTTGGGCACACAATCTCAGGAACAAGAGTTTTCACCTAAAAGTTGTATACTTGGGGTCGATAAATACTCAATTGCATTATTATGACAAGTGATTAATTAGGACACATAGGAGAGTCAGCCATTAAAAATTTGAAAGTAAAACAAAACGGAATAGCCAACCTAGTGTATGTTGTTAATATGGTTATTGTCGTTCATGCAACAGCGACAGGTGCAATTTAATTAACAGTACAGGCATATCCAAAATAAGAAGCAAAGAACAAACAAAGCAGGAGAATAGAAAAAAGGAGTTATATTCGCAAACCAGATCATTCGTTGAGAAACGAACGTGTTACTTAAAGAAACCAGTGCCCGACAATCCTCGCGGATAGGCACCGTTCTCCCAGTCTCGATCCGGCACGAACCTGAAAGTTGCACGTCTTGCTTGCGCACGTCGCACTGCTACTAGTGCAGCACAGCCACCGCATGTACCACCGCCTGACAGCTGCGTCTGAAGGAAAGGACGAGTCTCGCTTTGCACAGGAGGACAACTCCGCAAAGCAACTCCGGGGACGATGACTCTCGCACTCGGGATTAGGGCTCACAAAACACACGGCGGCAGAAAACTGTTACATCCCTAATCCTATTCCCAGTTAGACGCAACACTCGGTTGCTCTCGTACACAATACGGAATAATCCGTAAAAGAGAAACACTTTCTAATTAGGATTTAAAAAATCCGAATAAGAAAGCAACAATTAATTACACGAGTAATTAATTACGTAGTTGTATCCTAGTGCAAAAAGAAGATGGAAGACATTCTCCACAATCCACAATCCACAATCCACAAGCCACAAGCTACAAGCCCAAGCCCGAGCCCAAGCCCGAGCCCGAGCCCGGCCCGGCCAGGCCAGGCCAGGCAAGGCGCGTGCGCGCGTGCGTGCGTGCGTTGTCATGTGGCAATCCCACCCACCAAGGAGGTGAGCATACCTCCTTCCTAGGACTCCTTTGGACACTAGTGCCCCATGTTATCCTACATATGAGGACCATAAAAGTTCTAGGTGTGAGCAATATGGGATAAAACTTCTTTGCCATTTGCACTAGAAACAACACTACATTCTCACATGTACTTGCTGCACTACATTGGGCTTAACCCATGCTAAATAAGTGATTACCACAATAGCCTAGCTACAGTAACGAGCTGCTACAGTACTAACTAATAGCTACAGCAGGTACAGTAACTAACAACTACCGTAATCAATTATCTAACAATCCCCCACAAAGTCCAATGTGTAGTGTGCTCTACCATTCGATCCTCCATATTGTGCTTTCAGCAGATACCTTTCGGTTTGAATCTACCTGAGTTATCCAACTGTGACCCCCGTAGGAACTAGGTGAACAAAAGTCTTGAACCTGAACCTTGGGTACAAGAGTATAGGTTGGTAACAACACAAAAAAGACATGGTAGTAAAGAAAACAATGCATTAAGGCCATGCATACAAAATATAAATCATGATTGATAACAGAGAACAACCCAATTCTCCTGTTGCGGCCTACACAACATCAATCACTTAGCTGGAGTCTCCAAGGATGTACTGCTAAGATCCTGTCCTAAGACTTGACACCATTAAGAGACTACTCTCTTACTAACTTGCAGTCATGACACTAACAGGTTTCCCAGGGAATAGACACACAGATGCAAGAAGCATCAAACAAGAATACATAGTGTCATCTGAATTACCCGACAGCTTATTATTACCACATTGAACCTAATTTGTGGGATCTCCACTCTTTTGGGTTGGGTTGCTACTGCCTGCAAATCTATAGGGGTTTCAGTCCCATTCCCAACCTAGATTTTTCCACTAAAGCCAAAGTAAGACCTTTAGTGAAAGGATCAGCTGTATTATCTTTGGTACCGACGTAGTCCACAGCCACGACCCCATTAGACACTAACTCCCTTACAGATTTCAATCTGACTTGGATGTGTCTACGCTGTTTTTGATTGTACTTGGAACTCTTTATCTTAGCAATAGTTGTAGTGCTGTCACAGTGAACTGAAATTGCAGGAAGCGGCTTCATTACCATAGGTAAACTAGACATAAGTCCATGTAGCCATTCAGCTTCCAATCCAGTTTCATCTAAAGCACACAACTCTGCCTCAAAAGTGGACCGAGACAAAATGGTCTGTTTCTTAGACATCCAGGAAACAGCTCCTCCTCCCAACAGGAATACATATCCTGAGACACCATTACTCCCAGAATTCACGGCAATCCAGCTTGCATCACTATATCCTTCGACTACGGAAGGATGTTTACCATAATGCAGCCCAATGGAACATGTTCCCTTAATATACCTCAGAACTCTGTCAAGAGCTTCCCAATGGGTCTTGTCGGGACAACTGGTGTATCTACTTAACTTGTTCACGGCAAACGCAATGTCTGGACGTGTACAGTTCATAAGATACATCAAACTTCCGATAATCTGAGAGTATCGTAATTGAGACACTGGAACCCCAGTCTCATTCTTGAATAAGGGTTTAGATGAATCATATGGAGTCTTAACAGGTTTACGTGATGTGTACTCAAACCTCTCTAGTATCTTCTCAACATAGTGAGACTGAGAGAGAGTTATACCATCAGTAGACCTTATGATTTTAAGCCCTAAAATCACATCAGCGACACCCATATCCTTCATCTCAAACTTGCTACACAAGAATGACTTTGTCTCTTTTACTACTTTCATATCGGAACCAAAAAGTAGGATATCATCGACGTATAAGCATAACAAAATGAATCCATTATCGACAACCTTGTAGTAGAGACACTTATCAAATTCATTAGAAATAAAGCCAAACGATGATATCACAGAATCAAACTTCTCATGCCATTGCTTAGGGGCTTGTTTCAATCCATATAATGATTTAACAAGTTTACACACTTTGGACTCATTCCCACGACCCACAAATCCCTCAATTGTTCCATATATATCTCTTCTTGAAGATCACCATGTAAGAACGCGGTCTTCACATCCATCTGATGGATATAGAGATTATAAATGGAAGCCAATGCTAGTACCACTCGGAGTGTGGTCATGCGGGAAACAGGTGAATAGGTATCAAAATAGTCTATTCCTTCCCTTTGTGTGTAACCCTTAGCAACTAACCTAGCCTTATACTTATTGATTGTCCCGTCTGCATTAAGTTTCTTCTTAAAAATCCATTTACAACCAACTGCAGAACAACCAGGAGGAAAATCTACCAATTCCCAAGTTCCATTCGAGAGAATTGATTGGATTTCATCATTAACGGCTTCTTTCCAAAACTTAGCTTCTGGAGATTCCATTGCTTGTTTGAAAGTAACAGGATCATCCTCAACATTGTAAGTGAGAAACTCTCTTCCAAAGTCCTTTGATGTCCTAAGCCGTTTACTTCTCCTTGGTTCAACTATTTCTTCAGAATCATTAGATTCAGAAATAGCTTGTTCTGAGTCGCCCCCCACATTTGTCATCCTTTCCACGTGCTCGGGAATGGAACCTGTGGTAAATGAATCTTCTTGAGAAACTTCATTGGGCACACCAGTTTTCATAGGAAACACATCCTCAAAGAATGTTGCATCACGTAATTCCACAATTGTATTGACCTCAATGCCAGAGATATCTGATTTTACAATCAAGAATCTAAAAGCATAGCTTGTCTCTACATAACCTAAGAATATGGCATCAACCGTTTTCGTTCCTAATTTCTTCCTTTTGTGTTCAGGGACAAGTACCTTAGCAAGGCACCCCCACACTCGAAGATATTTAAGACTCGGTTTCCTTCCTCTCCATAACTCAAATGGACTACTTTCTGAATGTTTATGGGGATCTCTATTCATAATATGGCAAGCCGTATTCAAAGCTTCCCCCCACATAAAGTTGGGTAATCCAGATGTTTGGAGTAAGGTATTTACCATATCTATTAAGGTTCGGTTTTTACGTTCAGCTATCCCATTTGATTGTGGTGAATAAGGAGCAGTTACCTCATGAACTATACCATGCAATTGGCAAAATTCTAAAAACAAATTCGAGGTATACTCTCCTCCCCTATCAGACCTTAATCGCTTAAGTACTTTACCAGTTTGAGTTTCAGCTTCTTTCTTATAAATTTGAAATTTATCCAATGCCTCATCTTTACTTCTAAGTAAAAAGACATAACAGTATCTACTCGCATCGTCAATAAAAGTTATAAAATAACACTTTTGATCCCTCGTAGCAACACCATTAAATTCACAGATATCTGAATGAACTAAATCCAAAATTTCCGAATTCCTATTCACAGAATGAAAAGGCTTCCTAGGCAATTTAGCTTGTACACAGATTTCACATTTATTGTTGCTAACTTCAGATTTAGGGATCAAATCTAGATTCATCATACGCTTCATTGAGGCAACATTAACATGTCCCAAACGTGAATGCCATACATCAAAAGAAACAAGATTCATGCAAACAGAACTATAACCATTCAAATTTAAAACGGAATTTGAAACAGGTTCAACATGAATCTTAAACAAGTTCTCCACATCACATAAGTACCCCTTGCCAAAAAACAAAGAATCACGAAGACGTGTAATAATAGCCTTATTATATTTACAGTCTACTCTATAACCTTCTCTAACTAATATGACGCCACTAAGGATATTGCGTCGAACAGTTGGAACATGTCTGACCCTGTTAAGAGTCAAAACCTTCCCCGAAGGGAACTTCAAGTCCACCCGTCCTTCGCCTTTGACTTCTACAGAGCTGGAATCGCCCAAAGTCACGGACCGACCTCGAGAGGCCTGATAAGACACAAACAGGGATTTATCAGCACACACATGTACATTAGCCCCAGTGTCAATTATCCAATAAAGTGGTTCAAATATAGAAAGAATTTCAGGTTTAATAGACACGTACCCATCATTGAGGTTCAAGGATGCAGTCATCATGTTGACCACAGCCTCCTCAGTTGCAGATGCGGTAGCTTTCTTTGCCTTCTTAGTAGGACAATCCTTGTTCCAATGGCCAACCTGTCCACAAGTCCAACAAGGTTTGTTCTTCGGTTTCTTTTGGATCTTTGCCTTGGGTTTATGTGCATTCTTAGATTTCTTATCTTTGGTGTTTTTCGTAGAAGTAAGATTAACAATTGGATTAGCATCAGTAGGCACCTTGACCCCTTTCTCCTTTAAGTGTTCTTCTTGTATATTAATATCCATCATTAATTCATCCATGGTGTGTGTCCCTTTGCGATGCTTCAGAGACATACCAAACGATTCCCAATACTTAGGGAATTTTTCTATGATAGACATAACAACAAATTTCTCAGGCAACACCATCTTGGCATCTGAGAGTTCATGAACTAGGAGTTGTAGATCGTGTGTTTGATCAGAAACTGACTTACCCTCAACCATCTGAAACTTAAGAAATTTAGACACACAGTATTTTTCAACACCCGGATTTTCAGTGCTAAAATTCTTAATTAACAATTCCCATAAAACCTTGGACGTAGTGACTGGCAGCTTTGAGTAAGAATCATACAGTTTGTTATTTAAACCAAACAGAATCAACCCGCGGCACGTTTTATCACCCTTCTTCCAGTTAGCAATAATGTTTGCAATATCAGGAATTGCGTCATCATATACAGGTTCAGTTTCAATTAAATACTGATCATATCCCGCAATATTCAGCCAAATTTCCATACGACTCTGCCAACGGGCAAAGTTCGTACCAGTAAACTTTTCAGGCATATTGGTTGTATCAATCTTACATCCCGAACCACCCTAACCGGCCATAGTTAATTAAGGACAGATAGATGGTTTCTTTAAGACTGTTGTTAATATGGTTATTGTCGTTCATGCAACAGCGACAGGTGCAATTTAATTAACAGTACAGGAAGATCCAAAATAAGAAGCAAAGAACAAACAAAGCTGGAGAACAGAAAACAGAAGTTAGATTCGCAAACCAGATCGTTCGTTGAGAAACGAACGTGTTACTTAAAGAAACCAGTGCCCGACAATCCTCGCGGATAGGCACCGTTCTCTCAGTCTCGATCTGGCACGAACCTGAAAGTTGCACGTCTTGCTCGCGCACGTCGCACTGCTACCAGTGCAGCACAGCCACCGCAGGTACCACCGCCTGACAGCTGCGTCTGAAGGAAAGGACGAGTCTCGCTTTGCACACGAGGACAACTCCGCAAAGCAACTCCGGGGACGACGACTCTCACACTCGGGATTAGGTCTCACAAAACACACGGCGGCAGAAAACTGTTTTCGGTGTGTTTAACCCTAATGACCGGAGTCATATAAATAGTCACGCACGTCCCTAATCCTATTCCTAGTTAGACGCAACACACGGTTGCTCTCGTACACAATACGGAAGAATCCGTAAAAGAGAAACACTTTCTAATTAGGATTTAAGAAAAATCCGAATAAGAAAGCAACAATTAATTACGTACCGAGCCCGAGCCCGGCCAGGCGTGGCGTGGCGCGCGCGCGTGCGTGCGTTGTGATGTGGCAATCCCACCCACCAAGGAGGTGAGCATACCTCCTTCCTAGGACTCCTTTGGACACTAGTGCCCCATGTGATCCTACATATGAGGACCACAAAAGTTCTAGGTGTGAGCAATATGGGATAAAACTTCTTTGCCATTTGCACTAGAAACAACACTACATTCTCACATGTACTTACTGCACAACATTGGGCTTAACCCATGCTAAATAAGTGATTACCACAATAGCCTAACTACAGTAACGAGCTGCTACAGTAACTAACATATCTAACAGTGTAGTTGCGTTAGCTGCGTGGAGAGTGGGACAAATTGATGGAAATCATGTTCAACAAAACAAATCTCATACATCTAACTGGACCCTTCGAACATCTAGTCTCGTATATAAAATTCGACCATGGGTCTATAGATGAATCACAGGAAGCCATAATTGCCCTATTTTCATTAAAGATCCAACTAAAACTAGAAATAACTATTTGTTTGAGAATTTTTTTAGTAAGTACTCTATTATTAAGTATAATTCCTAATATCAAAACAACTGCAAATATAACTCGTAGATGGAAAGTAATAATGAAGACGAACATGAATGAAAGATGAACTTGACCTGTTCCCATTAAGAGGCTATAGATTCTAGCCAGGTCCTGCATGAGTAGCCTCCTGCATCACAAAGTGTGAGCTTTGTAAGGTTGGTAATGTTAGGAGGGTGTTTGCTAACTAGGATTTTCTAAAATTGGCGGGACTTTATGGGGTTTGAGGATAATATAGGGGTGGCAATATATTTTTTGTTTGAATACTTTCCCTATAAAACATTGCTACATAAGACAGTACATATCAAAACTAGTTGCCTTTTTTAAAAGAAACTGCAAAAGGGGAAGTTGCGTATGCCTAGCTCATTGCTACGAAAAACTAAGCTATGTTTGCAATTCACAGGGCGGCATTTGAGGCTTACTCCCATGAGATGAAGAGAGTTTCAGGTTTCCTCTTCCAGCAGATGGCGAAGAATCTTGGGCTGGACGATCCGGAGAAGCTGACGGGCATGATGAAAGACGGGGTCCAGTCAATGAGAATGAGCTACTATCCTCCATGCCCTCTCGCCCATGACAAAGTGATAGGCCTCTACCCACATTCAGATGCAGCGGCTCTCACCTTGCTCCTCCAGGTCAATGAAGTGCCCGGATTACAGATCAGGAGGCATGGGAAATGGCTTCCTGTGTACCCACAACCTGGAGCTCTCATAGTGAACGTAGGAGATGCTATTGAGGTGCGTATACGCCACTTTCAGGCTAGCTGTTCGCTGTTTGCTTTCTTGGTATTTTCTCTTTCCCCTCTCTCTTCAACTGGGCAGTCGATCTGATCATTTGTAGTGTATGTGTTCTGGTTCAGATATACACCAACGGAAAGTACAAGAGCATCGAGCACAGGGCCATGGTAAACAAGGACAAGGAACGGCTCTCCGTCGCAACATTTCACATGCCAGCCATGGATTCGACAGTTGCTCCACTCCGTGATTGTTGTAGAGGGAGTCTGCCTCGTTTCAAGAGCGTGGGTGCTATGGAATATACCAGACTATTTCTTTCTTCAAAACTTGGCGGAAAAAGCTTCTTGGATGGGATGAAGATGGATGTTGAATAACAGTTTTGCTCATCTTGGGCACTTTGTTTGTATATCCTTCATGCTTTTTTCTGCAAAACAAAGGTCATATTAGCTGATGTCAATCATGTTCTTCTCTCTTTAAAGTTTGTATCCGTTTCCTTCTGGGTCTCTAGCGAGAATTCAAAACAAGGAATAATAATTATTATCCTTTGCTGTATTGAACAAGACACCATGTCATATATATCTTAGTCGGAGCCCTGCTTAGTGCTGCGATCAAACGTGAATCGTTGCAATGAATAGGTTTCTTTCTTCCTTCTTTGTACTTCCAGCTTAACAAATATCATCCCTATGGTTTCCGGGACACCTTGTGCAATTGGGAACAAACTGGATCTGCGCTTCACGGGTCTCCCGGGGCGTGAACGGTATGGTCCAGATATCCCGCTTCAGCAGGTGCGTATGTACCCGCTTGTTAATGTTGTTGATGCATGTATGCAGTATGCAGTGGCTTGGTTGAAGAGATTTGAACATGTGACCTCAAATTGTAAACCACTGTAATCTACCATTAGACCAGCTGTCATCATGTGTAAGGGTTGAAAATCTATATATACAACTCAGATTTGTTAAGTGTACTGGACCGTAAGGAGAATCAAACGGGCGACGTCAAATACAAACGGGTGGACACTTACCAACGCGGCTAACAACTGAATGTGATTTTATTTAACACTCTTATATATATTTACAAGACATACAGTTTTCTTCTAAATATACATAAATATATATTAGATTTTTTTTTGGGGGGTGGGTGGGTTGCTAGAGCCCAGGTAACCCCCTAGCTACACCCCTGGCAGAATGCATCCGCCCCATATAGGGACAAAATCCTCCGGCTGGAAAAGTGCAAGTGGAGGGACTACGGTTAGGAGGGAGTGGAGAAAAAACAAGGGTATCGTATAAATTTTCTTAACAGTCGTCTTTTAAAATTTTAAGATTTACCTTTCTAAAACCCCTTCATTTCTTTAGAACTTCAATGCTTAGTTTCCAGTATAATCCTATAAACCCCCTGCTGTCGTCACAAATTGTCAAAACCGAACTGAATTGATTTGTTAGTTTCTTTCCAACTTTCACCATACTCACCCGAACCTAATAAAGATTGGGAAAAACATCAAAATAAGTAAGTTGACTAAATTAAATATCGCGATAGACAAAATTCCAAAATAATTAGCAGAATGCATGACTTTTAAAGTCGGCTGCCCCCCACTTGATGCCATGGGGTGAGCCGAAGATGAAGATGCCATCGGCCATGGCGTCTTCATTCTGGGGTTGCCAAGTGGCAGGTCCGAAATGAAAACGCCGCGGCCTATGACGTCTTCATCCAGGACGTCCCGCATGGCATCGGGTTGGGGACAGTTGCACGGTCGAGAGAGCGATTGAATATTTTACCATTGTGCAACGACTATTTTTACAATATTTTAGAATTTTTTTCTCAATTTTACCCCATCTACTGCTCTAGATCACACATTCATTTCTTCTTGTTCTACTTCTTGCTCTTCCTCTCACCTATATTTATCATAGTATATTCTTCTTTACAAGTACAAATATATTAATGTGTAGGCTCAAAGATCTTCTTTACTTGGTATTCTTAAGCAACAAGGAGCATTTTCTTCTATTTGATCTATCGTTATGAGCTTCAGTGTTATCTTCTTATTATGATCCAGGTTTCTTTCATCTTGTTGTTAGTGATATGTTTCGCCACAAGTAAGTAATTTTTTATCATTCATTAGTTTATATTATATTAATATATAGTGTAATTGAAAACCAATTTTAGATTTTAAGTAACTTAAATTAATGGTTAATATTAAAAAAATCTAGAGTTTGAATCTTGAATCCTGACATAATACTTGTCAAAAAAGGAAAATCGTCACTTTCCTTATTATTATAATATTACATTATGATGCTCACTTTTTTGTGGATAAATCTTATTCTGGACAATCATATAGGCATGTCCAATTGTCAAATTTCAATACTCTAATGGACTTAAATTTCTACATTCACACCCTACTAGTAATTGGTCCAATAAAAATCTCCATCAATTTCACATATAGTTTTGCTGGTGTGAAAAGTGTAGATGTTCAATTATTGGATGATGAAGGTTTTAGAGTCATGTTGACTCTATGTTCAGCTATCCCCTTGATGTGCATTTTGAGAAAATACCTTATCCTGAGCATGATATGACTAAGGTTGTTGGTCCTTCTAGCTCTATATTTACCCCTTCTAATACACCACACCCGTTTGAGGTACAATATGAACATCTTGAACCCAGCTCACTCCTCTAATGTAAATGCCATTCCAAATGTGGATGATGTCAGACCTTCAGGAAATGTCCCTTCATCAGATTGGGATGATGATAATAAAAATTCTGACATATAGGGAGATAGTGATCAATTTCAAATGATGACCAAGGTGATAATATCGTATATGATCTACAAGTAGAACAATATGTTATTGATGACAATGGAGTTGTTCTTAGTTCCACACTATGATTATTTGCATATGATTGGGCTGATCAAAACATTAATAGTAACTATCAACATTTTCAAGAGGACGATTGGGTCAAGGTCTTAGGCACTTGTTTCTTTAGAACTTACATCTGCATCAACACATCTATTTAAGAAAGGTTCAATGATTCAATCAAAATCAGACTCAACAGAAAATATTTGAGCTGATCAATCAATAGCAATGTGTAGTACCATACTGAGCCATCTACCATATTATTCCTCGCCCACATATGTATACTTGGCAATGAGTGTTTTTGCAAGTTAAATGCTTGAGTTTCTAAAAGGAGGGTGCTTTGTGGAAGATCACCAAATATCAAGGTGAACAAACATGCTCTAAACCAATTTTGAATGAGGACCATCAACAACACACCTCAAATTTTATTTCTCAGATGATTATGACAATATTATCTACAAAGTTGGATATGCGCACTAGACAAATATGTGATAGAGTAAGCATTGAAGTGAAATTTAATATCTCATACGGGATGGCATATCGTGCTCGAAGGAAGGCTATCATGGGGATTTTTGTAGATTGAAAAGAATCATATTTAAATGTCATGTATTTCTTGTGTTGCATGAAAGAGTATATTCCTAGGTCACAATATACTTACCAACATAGTGAGTATGCATCACATGGTACAATTAAATCGTCTCTTTTGGGCTTTTGGACCTTCCATTGCTAGATGGGCTCATTGTCGTCTAGTTCTTTGTGCCGATGGAACTTTTCTTACAGAAAGGTATAAGGGAATTCGTCTAGTCATAACTAGAACTAATGTAGAAAATGGAATATATCCCCTAATGCCTTTGTTGTAGTTGAAGGGGGAGATGATGATTCATGGCATTGGTTCTTTGGGACCATAACTTTGTTGATCCTAAAATTGACCAGGCATGACAATTTTTGTACTATTTCTGATAGCGTGTGTAGCATGGGAAATGCAACCAGGAAGAAATTTATAAACTCTTATCAAAAAAGTTATTCTCATCATGTTCCTTGCAACTTCCATAGAAAATTCAAATCTAAGGAATTGTTTGACATGATGGCAAAATCAGCTAATGCAAGTGACAAAATTGTATTTGATCAACATATAGATGAAATCAAAGCATTAAATCTAGGTGCATATAAGTGGGTAGTAGATGTTGATGCAATAGTTTGGGAACTTTCCTTTGATTGAGGATATAGATATTGGATTCTTACAACTAATCATGTAGAGTGCATTAATGGAGTTTAAAAAAATTCAAGGAACCTTCCAATACATGATCTGATCTTAAGCACACACTTATAGTGTGGTCTTAATGTTCTTGAAGAATGACCCTTTTCCAGAGCGGTGGATGAAAGAGTATCATGAAGAAAAAATTAAAGCAAGTAGTTTACATGTTTTAATGCAAGTGAAAAAATATGAGTTCCTTGTTGGTGATTGACCATAAATATAGTTGACATTTACAACACAACAGTAGATTTATCTGTAGTTGTGGCATCCCTAAACTAAATATATTCCATGCCCTGTTGCACGGGGAATAGCATCTGATTTAAGTGGGAAATGTTCCATAGCAAATATTTTACAGTCACCAAATATTAGGCAACAATACTGCAACATTCACTAGAATTCCAAACAAGAGGTATTGGCCATAGTTTGATCTAAGCAAAGAAATTGTTCTGATTTTACCACTAATTTGGAAACGAAGAAAAAAAGGAAGACCATAGACTGGAAGACACAAAACAAACATGGACATAGATGCTACTCATGCATCTATAAGGTAATTTATTTGACATTTATCTAGTGATCTTTGCATCTATATAATAGTTTATTTGGCATTTTTGTATTGGTCATTGCATCTATGTAATTTATTTAGCATATGTGTAATGGTTTCATTGGCATATGTGTAATGGATTATTAGGCATATTGATAATGTTCATTTGGCATGTATTTAAAGTTTATTTGTCATGAATGTGATAGATTAATTGAATCATTTTTTGAAAAATCATGTAGACATGTCACAACGAAAAATACTTCCTTTGAGACTTTCTCAACATATTAAGGAGTTGAAGATGTGGCATATCCAGGACAGGTAAAGTTATGAAATAAATTACTATAGTTGGGTTTGGTCCAGTCACCACACTTACCCACAACATTCTATAATCCTTCTTGATCACTGCACGTGTGCACCAATGGTATCCATCTATGAACACATTTCATTTTCTGATAGGAGAAATGATAGTTACACTACAAGATGTAGTGGTTCTTTGGGGTTTACATGTAGATGAGTAAGTGGTTATATATTGACATCCTATAGGAAGAGGAGAAGGTAAATTTTGATCTTGGATTGACATGTGTGATCACTATTTAGTTGCACATCCAATAGGAAAGTTAACTAGGAAGATATCCTTGGGTTGGTTGCGGTCTACATTTTCTATCTTTAACATAGATAATGTCAATGAGCAACAAGTGAGAAAATGTACTGTATCTTACCTAACATACTTTGTGGGTTTGTTCCTTCTTCCAAAAAGTACATGTAATTATGTTCAACTATGATATTTATCAGTTGTTGCTGATTATGAGTGATGTGTGTTGTTGTGTTGGGGTAGTGTAATTTTAGTTGGATTGTACCGAGAGTTATACAAGCCAACATTTTAGATATTAGAACCAGATCAAGTATAGCTGGTTGTTTAGTTATATTATAGTTGTAGTCATGGGAGCACCTTCACATAGGTAGTCCAGGATAGGCTATAATACCGGAGGGTTGTGTAGCCACAAGGAATACCATTAGGCAACATGTTAGTGATAATTAACTCATTTTACTATATCATTCAACGATTATAATTATACATTAAATCAAACTCAGTTTCATATTAAAATAGGTAGTACCACTTGATGATGTGTGTGTCTACTCCTACATCTGATCTCAATCTTTGTGATAATGAAATTGATGTGCAACAACCCAGTCATGTAACCTATTTTTATTCACAAATTGTATGTCAACAATTAATGAGTTAAATTGTACCATATGTATTAACAATCAATTTATTCCTATAGGTTACATGGACTCTATACATGCAAAATATACTAGACATGTTACCAACAATTTTTCGTGAAGGTCAACTTATATGGCTTGCAGGAGTTTTGATGATGTGTGGAAATTTAATGGAGTGGCAAGTACCTCATAGAGTTGTTCTTCCATTCTCAGTTCAAATTCAAAAACAACCACAACTATTTCTAAAATATGCTAGAGTTTATGGGAGAGGATGACCTACAACAAATTGGTTGAACTTTTATCATAAGGAAGTGGCACTTTAGAACACTAGACATTCTCCTTTAGTTCAATTACCTAGCATGACTGATATATCACAACAACATTCTTGGTGTGAGCCTATGTATGTATGTATGTGTCCTATAGTCTTTCATCATAATACGATCTTAGAGGTTATGTGGATAAAGAAAATGTAAGTAAACTAATATTAAGTATCATTTCTTTTATAATTTATATTGTATTTTATTTCATGAGTGTGAGATTGCATTTTTTTATCACAACTCCAAACACACATGAACATCAGAGCGGTGTTGGAAAAACAAACAAGTATAGAAGGATGGGTAGAGGCACGTAATAACATCATCATCATACAAAATACTAATCTAGAACAACTACCTCCTCATCAACAACCATAATTTACAACAACCACAACTCCATATGTTTCCACCACAACTGGCATGACTTCAGCTTGGAATTTTCCTAGATGTGATGACACTCATTAAACATATGAGGCACCTCCATTTGAGCATTAGATCCCTGATTATATAGGCCCATATTCTATACACCCTTCGACTTCTTTGACATACACTAGACCTACATGTACACAACCTTCTCTAGGTTTCAACATTCCTATGACATTAATTAGCCATCCTACATTTACCCAGCCAGATATTAACCAACATGAGCCCCTAGCCTATGCCATCAATTAACCAACCTACATTTGTGCAACAAAGGATAAATCAATCTGAGCTCATGGCTCTCCCAACCATTGAGCTCACGTGGAGTAACATCTACACTCTCTTGGTCTCAAGAATACTTCAACCAGTCAAGGATTTTCTAGCTAGTATCTACTCAGCTGGGGACCAATAGACTTGTGATTAGTCAGACATGATTCATCCATCAATAATTTACTCAGCATGGATTGAATCAGTAATTGGTTGATCACGATGCCAATCATACTATATTCAACAATATGAAGATTTACTCACTATTTCAGCTTTGGGTGATGATTTCATTGAAGATCTATTTTCCTATCCCCAATTAGGATCTCAAAGAGAGCAATGATTTAGATATAGAATTTTAGTTGTGTATTTTTTATGTACTCTGTGTGTTTTTTATATGTTTTTATATGTAACTATTCAATAGTCAATCTATTATTGTAATCATAATTTGTATTTGCTTGTAGAGGGTGTGACTAATAAAATGACATCTCAATTTCATTAAGTAAATATACGTACAAGTCGAACAAATATATAAATAAATTTTATGAGTACATGTGTGTAATTTGTTTTATAAACAAAAGGTGTGAGATGATATAATCTTATTCGGAGATAAAGATTGAAAGGGGGAGAGAATTTAAAATTTCCAAAGCAGATAGTGGAGGTGCCATGTGGTAGCTCCAAAATGGAGACACTATGGCGGATGGCATCTCCCTTGGAAGCTGAAGGCCCACTCCCTCAAACTTGTTTACTTTGATAAAAAAAATTGAAGTTGTCTACTTTGGAATTAATTTAGTCAAAATTGTCTACTTTGATTCTTTTTCCTTAAAAATTTACCTACAATCAAGTAATAAAGTTGTTTCTTTCTCAAACAACCATATCAAAAATTGAAACCTATAGGTTTTTAGAGTATCTATCTAGCAAACCTATTTTTCAAGTTTAACAAGGTTGGGATTCACAGTCACACAAAAAGACATTACTGATGACTATCAAGATATGTTAGTAGTAGACACATAAAAAGTTAAAAATAAGGATGAATTCACATGATCTGTGAGTGAGCTATGCGATAACATCAATTTTTGTGACGTTTTTGCCCTTTATTTTGTTATCAAAACTACCCTTTTCTGCTATTTTCCTCTATTTTATTAGCATTTTCGCAATAATTGGCCAAGCAATGCTCTTACTCCAATTTTCCTATCTTTTGCAGAGTTTTCCTCGTTTTTGTGCAATAAGGCCGTTCTGGCCCACGAATAAGTCCAAGCCCGTCTCGGCCTCCGTGACGCCCGATACAACCCCAGCCCAACAGGGGCTGGGCGACACAAAGATACTCGACGAAGAGGTGCCGCGCGACAGGAACGTGCCGACCGACACACCTCCTACCCGACAGGGAGCCAAAGCCGCCTCGACGACCCAGCTCGTCGGGAGACACAACCACCCACCGGCAGGCGTGCCGCCCACCACGTGACCGATAGCCAGCTCCTCGCACCGAGATATGCCTGTATCGGTCGTCCATCTCCATCGACTGGCGCTTAAGGTGGCTACGTTGCACTTCGAGCGCCATGTCTTCTCACCAACCAGCTGACTATAAATAGCAGCTATAGGGAGCCGAAAAGACGGTTTGCAACGGTCAGAACAGTTCTCATTCAGACAGCTGACAGTTAGACAGTTGGGAGCATGAGCGAAGAAACTTCGAGAGAACACGTATCGTGCCCCAGTGCTCGTCTCGGGCGACACTAGGTGAGCTTCTCCTCATCCCGAGAGGGAGGGGACAATTCACTTAGGACCGTCCCGGGCGACACTGCGGGCCGATATCGGCCGACATAGTTGCCCGACACAAGTGCCCGACATCAATAATGCTTAGCTCTTAGCCCGACACGATATCAACCCGATACGCTTAGTCTATCGAGCGTGCCGCCCGAGAGGGTGTGTCGTCCGACATGAGCGTATCGGCCAGAGACCTTGACCGATGCAGTCGCCAGTCGGTGCGTGCCGCCCTAGAGGGTGTGTCGCCCGAAAACTCTGTATCGGGCTAGGCCTCTGACCTATATCGGGTAGGAGAGCTACAACACCCTGTCGCCCTTCTACATCAAGGAGGCAACATCTATCTTCTAATTCTGTTATTTAATTCTTTGTTTATGAAATGTATTAAGACCTTTAAATGTTTATGGAAATGGAAAGATTTAATTACTTGTTGTTCTATGCTTGGTGTACAATGTTGGATGACTGCTCTGTTTAATATCCGAACTCTAGCTTGCATGTTTTGGATCACATTTCGATTAGCTACCGAACCGTTTTCCCGTCGCAACAACTTCGAGAGTTGTGTTGCGGCTCTAGCGTTTGGTCTGATTCTGGAGTACGAGAGTGCCTGGAACGGAGCTGTTTTCTGTAACATTCCACTCTAACTGAAGCCCAGCAACCTCGAGAGGAGTGTTGATGTAGAGGTTAGAGGTACCCGCTCTGAGAGGAGGGGTGCAGGGTGTTACCGCTACCGCTTGTTTTACTATAGTCTTATCCTCCGAACCTTGCCTGAGCTCTAGTCTTTATCTTTCTGCTTCTGTTGCATGAAAACCCCTAAAAACTGCTAAATGACTACAACCTTAAATCTCTCTGGTAGCTTCACTTGGAGATAGTTTTCTTGTTTTATTTCATGACATCTTGTTGTTCCCTTTTGGGGAATTCATATCTCTTTATACCTGCCGGAGTGTAGCGTGTCGATTCATGGTTCTCAACACTACCCCTTGTCCCTGTGTTCAACCCCGTATGACTACTTCGACCCCGTAAGAAAAGTTGCGGGGGCCTAGAAGGATTCAGGTTTATAAATGTAAAAGCTCGACTACCTCAAAGCCGCCTCCAATTTTGGACGCGCGATTTAGGCCGGTCAACTTTTAGGCGCCGTTGCCGGGGACAAGGCAATAGCGGTACTGTAAGACGAACCTGAATCCACTAACTACGCTCCTGTGCTTCAAGCTTAGAAATAAGCTTGACAGTACTCTTTTTCCTTTTTCTTTCTTTTCGTAGCATTATACTTTGCTTTAAAATAAAAATTTAATTTTCTGAACTCGATTTTCTTTGTGAATAATTATGTAGGTACCTCAAAGAGAGGATACCCAATTCGTCTGAGCATCTACTCCAGTTGTCATGCCTCCCCGAGTTGAGCCACCCCAGTCCGAAGGCGAATGCCTGGGGCGGGCTAGGCAAAACTCGCCTCCTCCTGACGATGACGACCGATACGACGGAAACGACCAGCCGGAAGATCCAGAAAGGGATCAATCTGAGACAGATCACCATCGTAACAGACGTCGCCACCGGCGAAATAGAAGAAACTACGAGCAGGAACGACACCAGGAGGATAGTGACAGTGAAGACTCTGAGGAAGAGGAGAAGACGCTCAAGGAGTTGGCGTCCTCGAAGGCCAACCACTCCAGATGCCCGGTTGTAGTCCCACGTTTCAATGCAACCAATTTCGAGCTCAAGCCATCCGTGATATCCATGATTCAGAATAAAAGCTTTAGAGGGAACTCCAAGTATGATAATCTGTATCATCATCTTGATGCATTTAAGAATATCTGTGATACCATCAAGATGAGAGGGGTCCCCCAAGAAGTCATATACTGTAAGGGGTTCATCTTTTCACTAGAAGACAAGGTGCTGTCCTGGTACCTTGGGGTACCCCACCAGTCCTTGAACGGGTGGAGGGCGTTAGCCGATGCCTTTGTGAACAAGTTCTACCCCACAGAAAGGACAGTCCAGAATCGGCAGAAGATAACTTCTTTCATGCAGAAGCCAAGTGAAAGCTTGCATGACGCCTGGGAGAGATTCCAGGAATACCTCAGGGATTTCCCCCATCACAACTACAAGAGGGATTTCCTCATAACCACCTTCTACAATGGTTTGACCCCCGAAAATAGGGTATCACTGAACGCAGCAGCGGGCAGTGATTTCCTGGGAAAGAAGGCCAAGAAGTCAGAGTTGATCATCAAGAATATGGCCGAGCTGATGTCCGGTGCTGAATTCAATCGGTCCGATAGAGGGCCGATAAAGAAGGTAGGTGAAGGGTCCTCAGTTGAATCAAAGGCGTTGGAGGCAATCACCTCACAGATTCAAAGGATTGCCACAGATCTGAAACAGTTGAGAGAGGCTGGAGGTAAAGGAAAGAAACATGTAGAAAAAGCGATGAAATGTGTAACCTACGGAGAAGGCGGTCATGGGGTGGATAATTGCGTCTACACCCGGCCAGAGGCAACCAGCGATACAGAGTCCGAGGCAAAAGAGACTGAAAATGTCTCTTTTGTAAACTTTAGAAGACCCGACCACCCAGGCTTCAACGATGGAAACAAGGATGCGGCGGAGAACTCTCATCAGCTGCATAACTCGACTAAGCCTACCCAAGCTTTTAAAAAGAGGGGAGGAGCAGGTCAATATGCTAGGAATGCCCCTTTCCCGCAGAATAAAGGTAACTTCCAAGGACAGGGTAAATACCAGGGAGCTACAAAGGAAGAAGGTCAGAACGAGGCTGCTAGCCAAGCAAATGTAGTAGGGCAGCTGTTCGATTTTGTAAAGAAATAAGATACGATCAACAATCAGCTAGCCCAGAGCGCTCTATCAAATTCCAGTGTTTTGAACTCGTTGCAGGCTCAGCTGGCAGACATGCAGACGCATCAACGTCAGATTGACCAGCAGCTGGCTCAACTTGCCGAAGTTGTGAAGAACCCGTCAGGAAAGATTCCATCAAATACCGAACCAGCAAAGAGAACAGGGTAGTGACCGAAGAGGCAGAAGGTGAAGAGAAGGCCAAAGACGTCCAGCTGAAGGCGAAAAATGAAGCGCTTCTCGGGAGGCAACCCGAGCTTTCTTTTCTTTCTTAGAATAGGACTGCATTTTACTTTCCCGCAAAACAAACACTACAAACATTTGGTATGTAATAAGGCCCGAGACAGTGTATGCGCCACATGCACTGACTCTTTTGTTTTATGGGACCCCACCTTAGTTTTACTTTCCGGGATGGGTAATACCATCTGAGGCCGGGAACTTAGTCCCAGGCCAATGATGCTTTACTCATCAGGCCGCGGCTTAAACAACTTTGTTTCACGATATCGTAGGAGGCAACTCAACCGGCACCCTGGGTGCACCATTATCGGCTGGTGGGGCCTTGTGTAGCGCAATAGTCTCGCCGACGGTTGGGCTGCCGACTTATGTTTTGAAGCAATCGGTCGACGCGCGTCCCGGGTTTCACTTTTTACTTGCTATAAAAGGAAAACGAGATTTACCGTGTCGGGTTCCTTGCTTTGTTGCTTTTACCTTCCTGTGTCGAGCGAGAGAATCTTGTGCTTTAGCTCCCGTGTCGAGCGAGACAGCTGAACCTCTGGTATCGCCTGACAAGTTCCGATCACAGCAAGGTATAGCCCGATAGGCTTGTCGCCCGACAGACCGTGTCGGCCGACGTGATTTCTTTTTACAAGTTTATCGGTCTCAAGTTTTCTTCGCTGAGCAGGTGTATCGACCGATATGGGTATCGCGCAAGGTATCTTTGATTCATGTTGCCCGATACACCATGTCGGGCGATAGCCGTGCCGCCCGATGTTGCATCGCATCGCCTGATTTTGCCTATCGACCGACACACTGCTTTTCTTTTGCGAGAACCGTATCGGGCATCTCGCCTTGTTGCCCTCGTGTCGCCCGACACGACTGTTTTCTGAGAAACAGACCTTACATGCTTCCACCACCTTACCGACCTATCTTTATCGTGCGATGGAACCTTTCGACGTATCGGGCGATACCAATCTCCTGTGTCGGACACAAGGCTTCACCTTTGAAAGCAATATGTCGCCTGATACAGGAGTGTCGGGAAGTTTTGTACAGACTATACCGGGCCCCACGATTACTCTTTGTTATATTTTCAAAAGCCAACTTAATTAATCAAAGTGTAATCTTTTGTTGACTTACAGAAATGGCCCGCACTAAGATAACCGCTGTCCTAGTTGACGAGCAGGGCAGGAGGTTCTACCCCGAGGGTACTGCTGAAGGGCAGGCCAGACCCAAGCGCCCGAACCCAAGACAGGTTGGGATGTCGGGGGCAAAAACGAAGGCAAGGGCTGGACAAGCTGTAACTCTTGCACCAACACCGACACAACCTATAGCAACACCAATACCACTAGATGCAGCAGAACTCCCGGAAACCTTTTTGGGGGGTTTCGAGCCAAGAGACAACGAGCATGCTCATCTCTATGCTGAGCTGGTGCCCAAGTAGTACAAGCCGAGCAGGTTCTGCCACAGGGCCTCATTTGATGAGCTTGGGATCGTAAAGAGGCTGAAGAGTGTCCTTGCGGCGACAGGACTGAAGAGGATCTATTTGCAGCCAGACTGCCTCGTACACTAAGCTGACGATGGAGTATATGTCCTCTCTCCGCCGAGTGAAGAATTCAGCGGCAGAGAAAGAAGAGTTCGGCGGGCCAGACAGACTGCAGGCCAGGTTGTACAACTCGGAGCACATCATCTTCGAGAAGTTCTTAAACATGATCTTCTCTTCCAGTGAGGAGGAGAAGAATAGGATGAACAATGGTGAGAAGATCACCGAGGATGACGGGTTCAACCCCGTGGAGTTCTGGGGGAAGCTCACCGGTGAATCTTCATTCAAGCCGGGAGCGAAGGTCGTGGCGGTGCACTCCTATTTCTGGAGGATCATGCACAAACTGGTGGCTTGCTTGCTATTCAACAAGAACGAATCCAACAACATCTACACGGAGGAGCTCCATGTCATGTGGCACATTATGGAGGGCCGAACAATCAACCTCGGTAGGTTCTTGATGAATAGGTTCCACCCGATGAAGGACGCTACCAAGGAATAATGCATGGGTGGCATCATCAACCTCATCGCAGTGGGGCTCGGGTATCCATTCGAGCCTCGCAATCATACAAGAACACCGGGCGATGAGGTGTTTGATACCAAATATCTAATGAGAACCAACATCATCAGGAAGGAGAGGGGGAGGTATTTCTACAAGTTTTCAAGAATGGACATACTCCTTCCCCTTCATCGCTGCGCCGACTATGACATCGAGAAGTTGGTCTTCACCGCCGCCGAGATCAAAGCCATAGCAGATGGCACGGCCACAGCCACCACGACCAGGGCCACAGAGAGGCCCACCCCAAAACTTCCGACAACAACTGATGATCGAGTCTTCGTCGTCCCAACTATACCAACCATCGCACCCGCAACAATGGTGGCGCTTGAGAAGGAACCGTTGATCATCAAGGTCACCGGGATAGAAACTTCGGGATCTGCCGCGGAAGAGACGGCCGCAGTTCCCGAACCTATTTCTAGAGCTGCAGAGGCACGAGAGGAGCCTCAGCGGAGCAACAACATCGGGATGTCCGAGGAGATCAGAAGGGAGCTCGAAAGGACACCCTCGCTGCCGCCGAAGTCCCCGCCTGTAGCGGTCGAGGAGACCGCCGATAGTGCAGAGGTGGAGCAAACTCCGCCGTCACCATGGCCATCCCCAGTCATAAGAGAAGGCAAGGCAGCGGCACTCGTGCCGGCACCTCACCTGAAGTCGTCCGGATCACGGACGATCTTTATAGATTCCACCTCTCCGGGTGGATCTTCACGAGGACTAGACGTCACAATGACGGAAGGGAGACCTGCCAGACCCCCTCCGTCACTTGGAAAGATGCTCGGGGATGAAATCGACAATTTGCGGGAGGTAACAACCACTAACTCTGCTACTTGCGCTTCCCTAATACACAAACTTGCATCTTTTCAAGTCAAGCAGGACAACCACGAGGTCAGGCTGAATAAGCAAGAGAGCGAGCTGCTGACTCTTGCGGTCATACCCGGTGGACTGGAGGCCTTGAATGCAGCGATGCAGCAAGTCCTCCAATGACTCGACAGGATCGAGGAAAGGATGGATAGGGGCGACGATCATGCGCGCCAAAGGTAGCCAAGACGGTCGTCGTCCCCTCCCAGTGGGAACCATAGTCCATTGATGCGATGATTTTGAGTCGCATTTAGAGACCTATTTCATATGTGTTTTGTGCCTTAATTACTCATTTTTTATGGATATTATTGCATAATTCACTTTATTTGGTCTTTGCTATCATTTTATATCAAATCCCCTTTGTTTTACTATTTTGAGCATTATTTATCATCTTATTATAAATTGTGTGGATTTACTTGGTCTTGTTGTGAAATTTCAGGATAAACAAGTATCTGCTTCCGTCGATACCATCGACGGAAGTCGATACCATCGACCAAGCCACAGGTTGTCAGCCGAGAAGAGCAATACAGAGTCGATACCATCGACACTTAAGTCGATGGTATCGAGATCCCTTCAAGTTGCTGGCGAGGAAACTGTTGATACCATCGACCCAAGTCGATGCCATCGACACAAGGGGAGCTACAGCGTCGCTAAACGACAACAACCGACACTAAAGGAGTCGATACCATCGACACACAAGTCGATGGTATCGAGATCACCACAGGCGCTCATAATAAAAGAAAGGAAAGTTGCCGCTAATCCGCCGGGTCGATACCATCGACCCGCGTCGATGGTATCGATGCCGGCAGATATGCGTTGGATTTGTTTTGATCTCGATCAGACGGCTGTTGTTATTTGACGACCTAATTAGGGACTCATACCTAATGACAGCCACCCAGATGAGAGGAGGATCTCATTTTGGATTGCACGAGTGCCGAGGAGGAGAGAAAGGAGAACGGAGGCCGAGAAGCTCATCTCGGGTGATTCGGACGCTGCCGAAGACGATTTCCACCACCGACAGGCGGGGGAAGCTCGTGTTCTACGCCAAGGATCCACCGGTTCTTCTCCGTTCAGGGGTTTTCCCATTTATTTCCCATTTTTCTTATGAATTCCCTAATTTCTACCATGTATTCGTGTGAGATGAACATGAGAGGCTAAAACCCTCGATCTTTAGGACCGGGAGTAGCCCGGGAATGCATTGTATGACATTTTTATATCAATAATTCATATTTTTCTCTCAAATCTGTGGTATAGATTTGTTTTCTCCATTTCTATTGTTATGCTTGATCACCATAATAATAATTTAACACCCTTAATCACTTTGACAGAAGGATTAATGGTTGAAAAGAGACGAATTCTACATTAATCAATAAAACCCTTGACAAAGGAGTTGTAAAATTAATGGTGGGAACTGAGAGACCGTTTATAATGCACTTAGTTTAGGGGAATGATTACTACGACGGTGGAATCAACCTAAATCTAAGTAGTGAATTACACCACGACAGTGGGTAATTCTGTTTTCAGGCCACTACCCGGATAGAGAGAGATGTGTGAGGAATTATATAAAACCTAATACAATGTTGACCCGCGGTGAAACCGCCATCCTAAAGATATCCCTTTGAATTGATTAAATTAACCTTTAATCGATTGTTTTCTTTGTTTGATTTTTATTTTCTTTTTAATTTGAACACAAAACCCTACTTTGTTAATCGGTCTAGCTGATTGCGATTAGTTAGTAAAAGTCTCCAATAATTCACGTATCCCTGAGTTCGACTCGGGCCTCACAAGGCCTATATTACTCGACGCGTATACTTGCGTTTTAGCGCGTAGTAAAATACACGTCAAGTTTTTGGCGCCGATGCAGCAAGTCCTCCAATGACTCGATAGGATCGAGGAAAGGATGGATAGGGGCGACGATCATCCGCGCCAAAGGTAGCCAAGACGGTCTTCGTCCCCTCCCAGTGGGAACCGTAGTCCATCTTCTTCAGGTTCCTCTTCGGGAACAACGTCCTCCTCCCAATCCTCCTCCAGCAGACAATCATCAACGCACGGAGAGGGGACGCAACAAGGATCTGCCGAAGGGTCTCCTAGCAAACGGGAGAGCTCTTTGGGATTGGGAGACGCCAACGTCTACATCCCCCTAAATGAAGTTGAAGATGATAACGCAGACACCAACATCGGGGGAGACTCATCTGACGAGTGCGAAGGAGAAGTGGGGGATGTCTACACTGTGAATAACAGACATCCACCCAGAGGAAGGCGCTCATTTGCGGACAGATTCCGCGAGCCGTCTGAGATACCCTCATTCGAGATGGCAGATTTTGACAGAAGAGCCATCGGGAACCTGACGATCAGCGACCAGAAGTTGCTGAATTCGGTCTTGAGGTCGCAGGCCGACGAAGAAGAAGTCATCTGGAGCGAATGCTACCTCTCCCTATGACGGGGAGATCTTTGAAAGATGTTCCACACGCCGGCTGTAGTCGGCAAGTGAGTGTTCAGGGTCTTGGAGAACGCAATAATCGAGAACATCGACAGCAGGACAGGTCAGAGACAAATATACACAGCCACCCCGACCTTGGCGAGAAGGCTGATGAAGGGAGATTTAGACTCCCGTGCGGTGGTCGACATGCTGCAATACGTTGAAGAGCATAAGACAAATCTGGTGTTGGCCCCGTACAAGCATCACAATGTGTGGTTTCTCTGTATGACGGACATCAGAAACCGCGACGTCCAGCTGCTGTGCTGCAGCAATGATGAAGTACCACGCTCCGGGGGTAATTTCAGCCGCCCGGAGGACAGAATGCTGAGACGTCTGCCAATACACCTGCTACGAGCTTTAAAGCAAGGGATCCAACGTCTTCAAGGGCCTTGGTACCACTTCGTTATCAGAAACCTCCCCAAACAAGCAGAAAAGGGGAGCGGAAACAGCGCCATCGCCATCCTTGGGGCTATTGAAGCGCTCAATGGTGTCGGAAATTTGGGAATCCTCAGGAACAGGTGCTACTATCAATGCAGGGGCATCTATACCATGCTCCTGATCAAAGACAAGTGCTATTTCGGGGATGCAGGTGTGCCAGAAGAGCTGCTAAATAGTGATGTAGAAGAAGATTCCTTTTCACGATCCAGCAGCCAAGAAGGAAAAGAAGATGATATAGCTCCCGAGATTCATGGGGCGGGCAAGCAGCTAGCAATCCTGAAGAAAGTGCACGGGAGGGAAGACACTGCTTGCCCGAGGCTTCTGAAGAGCTGATAAAAAATTTTGACCATTTTTCGTGTGTGACTCTCACACAGGAGAAGGTCGACATAATCCAGAAGAAGCTTGCTGATTCAACCCCATCAGATGTTTCTTTTCAGGCAGGAGACATCTTAGTCCTAGCAGATGAGCTAAGGGACATGGTAAAGGAAGGAGGGTGCTTGATTGTATCAGTTGCAGCAGCTTACATTCAATATATACAACCAAAGCTAAAACATACATATATAGCCCATCCTTTGCTCTTCAACGATATCTGCCTCGCCGACGAAACGGGAGCGAAGCAGATCTTCCTGCAAGATTTGAAAGAAGGCGTCGCAGGCACTATCTTTCTGCCTATCGTGCATTACAATCACTGGACGCTCCTGGCGATGTACACTCGGCAACGAGCTGGCATTTTCTACAACAGCTCGGACAGCAACAAGAATCATCTGGTGCCGTGTACATCAGAACCATTGACACCCGTCGAACGCATAGTTCGAAAATATTACAACGAAGTGTCAAAGATGATTGATCCATTCCTGAACATACAGGGAGGCACATGGCACGGACTCCAATTCTGCCACCGCAGTCCGCAGCAAGTTGCCTTATCCAACGACTGCGGCATCTTCATCCTGGAGTGGATGGCAAATGAAGCGACGCCTGACCAGCTCCACCACACAGGATACCACAGCAAACGAGGAGAATATGTGTGGGAGCTCCTCTCTAATGCAGGCGCGACCTCACTGGAATAAACATCACCTCACCTTATCTACTTCACAACTCTGGGGACAGAGTGTGGAGTAAGTTTGGGGGGGTACCATGTTCCAGTGAGGGAGGTACAAATTTCCTTCTTCTTCCACTCTGTTCTTTCAATCTTTCTGTCCCATTTTCGTTATTCTTTTTTTTGTACATATACATTTTTAGTTTTGTACATATACGTTTTCATACCAAAATTTTGAAAGATTCTTTTGTCTATATCACCCCTATGCATATGTACAAAGTTGCTGTAATAATAATGAAAACCTGTTGTTACTTTTTGCAAAGTTTATTTTCTTTTTGCTAAATGTGACACAAGTCCTGTTATATCTTTTTGATAATGCTTCTTCAACCAAACAAAAGAGTATACTTTGCCATGTCAAAAATTTCAAAAATATAATAATCTCGCAAACAGCTAAGAGACGAGTATGGAGAAGGAAAAAGCTGCCCAAACAGCAAGAATCTCTTTGTCTTCCCTCACCCAACAAAAATCCCAAAAAGAGAGAGAAGCCTGACGAGAGTGAATAAAAGCATGAGAGTTGTGCCCAATAAAAGAAAAAGAAGAAAAAATATATATATATACACCTATTGTTTTCCAAAAGTACCCATCTTTAGGCATGGTAGATCCGGGATAGTGGTACGTAGGATGTGAAATCACTGCTCTAAAGCCAACTGGCTTGGACTGCAGGGACCACTTGCCCGTTAACGGACCCTTACCTGGATGGACTAATGGGAAACAAGATGAAAAACCCAAAAAGCCTTAGCCTACCCTATACACAACTTTCTGCCCCGAAAATAAAGCTGTTTGGTGTGTAAGCTAACTTCGGAATCATACAACAAAGTCTCGTTGAAGCCGTAGAGAAAAATCTTATTGAAATAATAAGGCAAGGAAACACATAGTCTTTTGTTTGAAGTGAAGCAGCATTATCTCTAAAGGCATTACTACACTTGTTTTACCTCTTGGCCTGAAAGTTATCCGAGCAAAAAGAAGCATTGCAAAAATATAGTTTAAATATTGATTGAGGACAATCAAAATGCTAAGTTTGGGGGAGTTGATAACATCAGTTTTTGTGACATTTTTGCCCTTTATTTTGTTATCAAAACTGCCCTTTTCTGCTATTTTCCTCTATTTTATTAGCATTTTTGCAATAATTGGCCAAGCAATGCTCTTACTCCAATTTTCCTATCTTTTGCATAGTTTTCCTCGTTTTTGTGCAATAAGGCCGTTCCGGCCCACGAATAAGTCCAAGCCCGTCTCGGCCTGCCTGACGCCCGATACAACCCCAGCTCGACAGGGGCTGGGCGACACAAAGATACTCGACGAAGAGGTGTCGCGCGACAGGAACGTGTCGGCCGACACACCTCCTACCCGACAGGGAGCCAAAGCCGCCTCGACGACCCAGCTCGTCGGGCGACATAGCCACCCACTGGCAGGCATGCCGCCCGCCACATGACCGATAGCCAGCGCCTCGCGCCGAGATATGCATGTATCGTCCGTCCATCTCCATCGACCGACGCTTAAGGTGGCTACGTGGCGCTTCGAGCGCCATGTCTTCTCACCAACCAGCTGACTATAAATAGCAGCTACAGGGAGCCGAAAAGACAGTTCGCAACGGTCGGAACAGTTCGCATTCGGACAGCTGACAGTTAGACAGTTGGGAGCTTGAGCGAGGAAACTCCGAGAGCACACGTATCGTGCCCCAGTGCTCGTCTCGGGCGACACTAGGTGAGCTTCTCCTCATCCCGAGAGGGAGGGGACAGTTCACTTAGGACCGTCCCGGGCGAAACTGCGGGCCGATATCGGCCGACAAAGCTGCCCGACACAAGTGCCCGACATCAATAATGCTTAGCTCTTAGCCCGACACGATATCAACCTGATACGCTTAGTCTATCGAGCGTGCCGCCCGAGATGGTGTGTCGTCCGACATGAGCGTATCGGCCAGAGCCCTTGACCGATGCAGTCGCCAGTCAGTGCGTGCCGCCCGAGAGGGTGTGTCACCCGACACCTCTGTATCGGGCTAGGCCTCTGACCGATATCGGGCAAGAGAGCTACAGCACCCTGTCGCCCTTCTACATCAAGGAGGCGACATTTATCTTCTAATTCTGTTATTTAATTCTTTGTTTATGCAATGTATTAAGACCTTTAAATGTTTATGGAAATGGAAAGATTTAATTACTTGTTGCTCTATGCTTGGTGTACAATGTTGGATGACTGCTCTGTTTAATATCCGAACTCTAGCTTGCATGTTTTGGATCGCGTTTCGATTAGCTACCGAACCGTTTTCCCGTCGCAACAACTTCGAGAGTTGTGTTGCGGCTCTAGCGTTTGGTTTAATTCTGGAGTACGAGAGTGCCTGGAACGGAGCTATTTTTCTATAACATTCCACTATTACTGAAGCCCAACAACCTCGGGAGGGGTGTTGATGTAGAGGTTAGAGGTACCCACTCTGAGAGGAGGGGTGCAGGGTGTTACCACTACCGCTTGTTTTACTATAGTCTTATCCTCCGAACCTTGCCTGAGCTCTAGTCTTTATCTTTCTGCTTCTGTTGCATGAAAACCCCTAAAAACTGCTAAATGACTAAAACCTTAAATCTCTCTGGTAGCTCCACTTAAAGATAGTTTTCTTGTTTTATTTCGTGACATCTTGTTGCTCCCTTTTGGGGAATTCATATCTCTTTATACCTGCCGGAGTGTAGCGTGTCGATTCATGGTTCTCAACACTACCCCCTTGTCCCTGTGTTCGACCCCGTATGACTACTTCGACCCCGTAAGCAAAGTTGTGGGGGCCTAGAAGGATTCGGGTTTATAAATGTAAAAGCTCGACTACCTCAAATCCGCATCCAATTTTGGACGCGCGATTTAGGTCGATCACTATGTTGACTTGAGAGTTATACATTGCCCATATTTTGATACTAACTTAACAATTCCATTCCTATGTATCTAATGTGTTTGTTAAAGATTGACTTCAGGATTTAGGTACATGAAAATGATCAAGTTACACAAGCCCTAGCTTGTTCAAGTTCAAGTCAAAAGCAATGCAAGTGCACGTTTTGGGAAATCACTCCAAATCACCTTGGATGATTTTTTTTAATCCCTTGTATTGATGATAGATGAGAAAAAATTAGGGACACTTAATTCCAAAGTTTGATCACTCAAATGTCAATTTAAAAAAAAATTGACAGCCGATTTATCGGTTGAGTTGGAAACTCAACCGATCCAGTGATGGAATTTCTGGAGAGACCTATCGATCGAGTTGCACACTCATAGAAATCGACATATTGACTCATTGAGAAAAATTGATTTTATCTCATTGGTCAAGTTTCCCAGAACAAACTTGACCGATAGTTTGAAAATTGGCTTGATCTCTTAGTGGATCGGTCGAGTTACCTTTATTGAAACTCGACTGAATGTACTATACAGAAAAAGCAGAAAAAGTGATTATAACTATTGATGAGTTGTTTTGAGCAAGAATAGATCTATTGCAACTTGGAAAGTGGCTATATTTCATCCTAAAGTGATCCCACACTCAAGGGACCACCCCCCATCTACAAATAGGGCCCCTTGGAGTTCATTCCAAATTTTCTCATTCGTGCTATTCTAAGTCCTTCTTATAGTTGAGTGTGTTACAACTCCTTGAGTCCCTTTCTCTCTCTCATTTACATAGCATTTTGTGATTATGAGTGAGTTAGGCCAGTTTTTGTTATAGTTAAGTGTGTTGCAACTCCTTGAGCCCCTTTTTCTCTCTCATTTGCATAGCATTTTGTGATTATGAGTGAGTTAGGCCAGTTGTAAAAGAGCTACTTCCTTGTGCTTGTAAAGCTCTCATTCCTTTCCATCTTCCCTTCCACTTTTCTTAAAGAAGCAAAGGTGAATCAAGCTACTCCAAGTGAAGGTTAAGTTGTTGTTGTTCTTCATCAAAGTTGAAGAAGAGGAGAAGATCTTCTCTGGGTGAAGGAGAAGGCAAAGGCTGGAGATCCAAGATGAGTGGATAATTCCTTGAAGGCTAAAGACTTGTGCAAGAGTAGGTAACTCCTTGGAAGAAGGAGGATGACTCTTTGCAAAGTGGGTAAGTCCTAGGTAAGGTTGAAGACTCTTTGTATTGGATAGGTAAGTCCTTTGGTGGGTCTTGTGTTGTGTCTCTTATTAGTGAATATATATAGGAAAGCACTTGCAAAGTCCTAGAAGTTGACTTCTCTAGGTAGTGGATTGACTCTCTCGTAGTTTGGAGAGTGGAACCACTCTAAACAACCTTGTCCAAGTGACTGTTTCATTTTCTCTCATCCCTGCTATGCCTGTTAGTTAGGACTTCAAATTGCACTTAAATTGTTGGTTTTGATTGATATAATTCAAAGGGATAATCTATCTTGTGAAAATTTTTGAAGCTCTATTCACCCCCACTCTAGAGCCCTAGATCCAACAAGTGGTATTAGAGTGAAGGATATTCACCAACAATCCCCCACAAGATGAGAAGATGGGTGACAACCTATTTGGTTCACTAAGCCTAGAGGATGGGTTCTCCATGCATCCTCATGTCTTCAACGACACCAACTTCCTCTATTGGAAGAGGTGTATGCAGTTCTACATTCAAGGAATAAACTTTGACATGTCGAAGGTGATGGTCACACCATACAAGGATCCAACCGAAGTTGTTGCAACATGGAGTGAAGCTTCACTCAAAGAAGCCTAGCTCAATGCCAAAGCCATAAGCAACCTCTATGCAACCCTTACCCCAATGGATCATTCAATCATATCTCATCTTGGGACACCACCTATGAGAATTAGGTTAAAATAGTGCATTACCTATGAGGGCACAAAGCAAGTCAAGGAGGCGAAGATCTACATGTTGAACAACCTTCTAGAGAACTTCAAGATGGGTAAGAAAGAAGGGATTGCGGAGATGTACTCTAGGCTCAATGTCATCATCAACGACCTAGCTTCTTTGGGCAACACTTTGGATAGAGGTGGGATCAACTACAAGATCTTTAGGACTCTACCAAAGAGATGGGAGTCAATGGTGACCTCCATTGAAGAAGTGAGGAGGCTTTGTGACATCCCAACCGAAGATCTCATTGGTAACCTCCAAGCTCATGAGCCAAGGCTTGACAAGCAAGAAGAAGAAGCCAAGCAAGAAGAGAAGGAAGCTAAGAAGATCAAAGATAGTTATTTCAAAGCACAAGTGGAGGTAGTCATACTTCAACAACAACTTGATTGATGAACATATCCCTCTTCCTCAAGTGATGATGATGGCCCTAGTGAGCATGAAGCCAACTACATCAAGGGTAATCACTTCAAGGGAAAGCAAGCCTCCTCCTCTACTCCTAGATGCTATAAGTGTGGACAAAAGGGACACTACAAGAGTGAATGTCCTAAGTCAAGAAAGTCACACCACAACGCTAACTCCAAGAAGGAGTAAGAGTATAAGAAGTATAGTGAGTACAAGAAGGAGAAAAGACGCAAGAATGCAACTCATGCAGCTTGGAAAGCTTCATCCTCAAGTATCTCAAGCTCTAAAGAAGATGGAGAGCGCTACCTTGCACTCATGACCTCTATTAGTGAAGAAATTGGTGAGGAAAGTGAGGTAAGCTTGCATGAGTTATCTAAGAAAGTTATTACTGATATGCATGTTTCTATCCATTCTTATTTTTCTAAATGTAAATCTAAAAGAAAAAGGTTAGGAAAAATTACTGATGATTTGTATGCTAAACTTGAAATTCTTGAGCTTAATAAGAAAACTCATCTTGAGAGCATTGATAATTTACAAGGCCAATATCTTGATCTTGAGCTCCAATACAATGGAGTTGAAGTAGAAAATGGTGTCTACCCAAGAACATTGAAACTCTTAAGGAAGATAACCAAAAGTGCCAAAATGAGCTTGAAACTCTTAAAACTGAAAATGTAGAATTTAAGATTATTGTTGATGCTTGTAGGGATGAGAGAGATGTTTATCTTAAGGAAATTCAAGTGCTTAAATATGAAAATGCTAGGTTTTTTTGGTCAAGTTAATGATTTATCTTCTAGACCTATCATGGCTAGTAATGATATTGCTTCTATTTCTCTTGAGAAAGATTCTTATTTGACTAAAGACCTCTATTTAGAGGTCGACCTTGTTCATGCTAGAGATGATATTGCTAGTTTGTCTTCTACTATCATATATTAAATGATGAAAATCATAGACTTAGGGCCTCTCTACAAAAATTCCTTAAAGGGAAAAACTCCTTTAATGAAATCCTTGACCATTCTACCAAACAAAGTGGTACTAGTGGTTTGGGATTTGAAGGGGGAGCACCTAAGGGAAAGAACAAGGCCAAAGGTAAGAAAAAGAGCAAGGAGGCCTCTTTATTTGTTGGAGAGTCCTCCGACACTAAGAATCCTATGGTTTGTTCTTATTGCATGTGTGATGATCACTACTCTACTTATTGTCCTTACAAGCCTTAGGGGGGCAACCCAAAGATGAAATTGGTTCCCAAGCTAACTCCAGATCTTAAAATTTGAGTTGGGAACTGACACTCTCCTTCCTTGTAGGAAAAAGGAAGACGGATTGTTGATAGTGGCTGCACTAAGCACATGAAAGATGATATAAGTCATTTCAACAACTTCACCAAAAAGAAAAGAGGTTCGATTACCTTTGGGGACAACAAGAAAGGTAAGGTCAAAGGTGAGGGTGATATAGGTGAATCTTTGTGTATCAAGAATGTTCTTTTTGTGGATGGCCTACATCACAATTTAATTAGTGTTATTCAATTATGTGATAATGGTTACCCTATTTACTTCTTTTGAATGCTTGATTCTAGATTCCCTCAGCTATCAAGTTATATATAATTGAACTAGAAGTGGTAATGTTTATGTAATTGTGCTTGACTCTAATAAGACTGTTGTTTGTAGATGCCTTGTAGTCAACTCAAATAATATTTCTCTGTGGCATCCTTGACTTGGTCATGTGAATATGCATCAAATGAAGAAGTTAAGCAAAAAGGACTTGGTCAAGGGACTTGATGCGATGATTTTGATTCGCATTTGTAGACTTGTTTTAATTGTGTTTTATGCATTTATTGGTCATTTTGGTGGTTAATATTGCATAATTCATCTGCTTTGGTCTATGACCCTTCTCTATGTCAAATATTCCTTATTTTGGTATTTTGAAGATAAATTATTAAAAGAATATGTTTTTTTTCGGCTTATGTGGTTTCGTGTTGTAATTTTAGGAAAAACAAATATCTGTTGTTGTCGATACCATCGACACAACCACAGGTTGCCAGCCGCAAGGAGCAGAAGAAAGTCGATACTAGAGACAGGAGAGTGGATGGTATCGATTTACCATCAGGTTGCTGGTGAGAAGAGAGTCCATACTATCGACTAAGAAGTCGATACCTTCGACAAGTGGAGCTACAACGACACAAAAGGACAAAACTATCGCCTCAGGTTGTCGATGCCATCGACCCGCGTCGATGGTATCGAGTCAGCATCAGGCGCAACATGAAGAGAAAGAAGACTGGCCGATATCGCGCAAGGTCGATACCATCGACCCGCGTCGATGGTATCGACACCGTCAGATACAAGTTTGCTTCAGATCGATCTAAATCCGGCGGCTGTGATATTTTGGCGATCTAACTCGGTGATTATACCAAATGACGGCGGCCAAGAGCAATTGGTCACGTCATTAGCCACTGCACACGTCCCGAGAAGGTGTGGAGAGAAAGACGGATCCCAGAAGCACACCCCAGCCATTTCGGACGCCGAAGAAGACATTTTCCACCACCGAAAGGCGGGAGAACTCGTATTCTATGCCAAGGAGCGCCTGGATCTTCTTCGTTCAGGGGTTTCACCACTCAATCACGTTTTTCCCTATGTGTCCCTTTTTCTCTATCATGTTTTGCTCTGAGATGAACATGCTGGGCTAATCCCCTTTATCTTTAGGACCGGGAGTAGCCTGGGGAAATCATTATATGACAATTTTATCATAGTAATTCATCATTTATCTCTTAAATCCGTGGTATGATTTCGTTTTCTCAATTATATTATTATGATTCATCACCATAATAATAATCAAATGCCCTTAATTACTTTGAAAGAAGAATTAATGGTTGAAAAGAGAAAAAATTCACATTAATTGACAAATCCCTTGAACAAGGTGGTGTAAGGTTAATGGTGGATATCGAGAGATCGATTCTAATGCACCTAGTTTAGGGTACAGGTTACTACGACGGTGGAACCGACCTAGACATAGGTAGTAAATTGTACCACGACAGTGGGAAATTCTGATTACAGGCCACTACCCAGATAGAGAGATAAATCTGAGTGACTATATAGAAATTCATACAATGAAAACCCACAGTGAAACCGCAATCCTAAAGATTTCCACTTGAATTGATTAAACTAAACCTTTAATCGGTTGTTTTGTTTTATTTTATTTCATTTTCTTTTAATTTTACAACAACTTCCAACTTTTTAATCGGTCTAGCTGATTGCGAGTAGTTAGTAGTAGTCTTCGATAATTCAGTGTCCCTGAGTTCGACTCGGGCCTCATAAAGGCCTATATTACATTGACGCGTACACTTGCGTTCTACGCACGGAAAATTTGTGTCAAGTTTTTAGCGCCGTTGTCGGGGACATGACAATTGTTGGCACTACGAGTGCTGCAAGCGGCCATTCTAGGCCACTTTTTATTTTCATTAGTTTGAAATCATTTCTAAAAATTTATAGTCTATCTTTCCAATTTTTGTAATCATCTAGCACGGTACTAAACTTAAATTTTCATTTTGCAGGTACTGTGCAAGGTGCATACGCGTAGCACCGACTACACGCAACAGGCACCAGAGGTTCCATTGCCGGGACCGAAAGACGAGGAGTATTACGATTAAGACATCTGGAAGAAATAGATTCTGAATCCGAACAAGAAGAAATGGCAGAGGAACAGACAATATGGGAGAAGATCAAGGCTTCTTCTTCATCTGCGTCGAAGGGGCCAATCAAGAAGCAGGCGATCAACATTCCGAACTACAACATTGATCCTGCATTAATTAATTTGGTGAAGTCAAACACATTCCATGGGCTCAAGAACGAAGATCCAGTCACACATATAAGCCAATTTGTGGAAAATTGTGACATGATAAAAATAGACAGGTTCCCACAGGATGCACTATACATGAAGTTGTTTCCGAGTTCTCTGGCAGGAACTGCATGAGATTGGTTACACAATCTCGACGACAAATATGTGGAATCATGGAACCACATGGTGGAAGTATTCTTTGAAAAGTTCTTCCCGCCCAAGAAGACAAACGACATGATCAGGAAAAATCCACAATTTTACCCAAAAGGCAGGAGAGACCTACTCGGAGACGTGGGAATGCTTTCAGATTATGTTAAGGAGGTTCCCACACCATGGTTTGGATAAGGAAAAACAGGTTAAAATCTTCTATTTTGCTCTTTCCGAGCATGATAGAAGTAACCTTGATTCAGCAGGTTCAGGGTTTTTCTTAAACAACACAGACACAAGGTGCTGGGAGATTCTAAAAAACATGGCAAAGAAACAATCTTGGGGCGATAGGGATGCACCAGAACAAGTCAAAGTTGCAGGTGAGTCCAGGGAAGGAGTTGAATGACAAGCTAGATCTTCTTGCCAAGAAATTGCTTGCCAAAGAAGATGCATCATCTGATGAGGAAGCCCAGGTCAAATTTATGCAACAACAGGGCTATAGAAATAATGATTATGCTTGGAGGAAGGATAGGAAATTCTCATGGAAGGATCCAAACAACTTCCTACAAGATCCTGATGTAAATCCAAAACCAAGAGTCAAAGATAAAAGTACCGAGTTGCTTAGTCAAATTATGCAGCAAAATCAAGAGATGATGAGCATGTTTAGTAAGCAGCTGCAGTCCCATGGTAATATTTTGACCAAGTTTGGACAAACACTGCACAGTCATGGAGCACAAATGAGGGCTCTAGAGATGACCGTGACCCAAATTTCAAATGAAGTGGCGGCCATAAAGCATGCAAATCAGCAGAGACAGGCTGGGAATGCAGATGTTGTTCAAGCACATCATCAAGTAAAGTATATATATGTGATTAATGAGGTAGAACCCCCGGTGGTGGAGGTCTAGGACAAAAGCAAAATGATTTTTGATACAGAGGCTACACCAAGAATACCGTACCCTCGTGGTCATTATGGACTACCATGCTGTTATTGTCCATTCAGAAAAGCCCGCCAAAAGCCCATGATGGTCGCGCCCACACCTAGGCAAGAAGAGCAGGTGAAGGACATTTGTAAAGGTAAAGATACATCCACTGTGAGAGAGGTGCCACTGCAAGTTACACCTGTTGAAGATGATCCACCAAAGTCTACGCCAGAGGGAGTCATTGAAACAAGCTTAGGGGAGCTTGCCCCGAAAAGCCCATATGTGCCACCTCATAAGCATCAAAATGATGCAGTTGTGTCTTGTCCGGACATCCCGTCGACCGAAGAAAGAGCATCGGCACTACAGGAAGTTCTTGGAGATGTTCAGAAAACTCCATGTTAATATTCCGTTAGTGGAAATGATAGAGAAGATTCCCACCTACGGGAGGTTTATCAAAGAAATCATCACCAAGAAAAGGCGGATCAAAGACACAGACATTTGTCGGGTGAATGAGATGGTGAGCTCAATTATCCACGGGAGTTTACCGCAGAAGAGGAAAGACCCAGGAAGCTTCTACATTCCATGTTCCATAGGCGGTCAACATTTTTCACAGGCACAGTGTGACTCGGGTGCTAGCATCAATCTTATGCCACTGTCCACATTTCAAAAGCTTGGGTTGAAGGAGATAAAGAAATCAGCGGCAACTATTGAGTTGGCATATGGGTCCATTGTAAAGCCATACGGAGTGTGCGAGGATGTACTCGTCAAGGTAGATAGGTTCATCTTTCCGGTGGATTTCGTCGTCATGGACATGCCACAGCTTAAAAGTTGCGAGATGCTATTGGGAAGACCATTTCAAGCAACGACCGATGTTGTCACTGCCATTGGGAGAGGTACATTGACCTTGGGTATTGGCCAAGATCGAGTTGAGTTCAAACTGCCGCACGATCCCTTGGGCACACTCTCCAAAGTTCTAAGTTGATGAGGAGCTTAATGTCGCCTAGCCTAAGACGTTAAATAAGGGTTCTTGTTGGGAGGCAACCCAACCATCGGTAGTTTAGTTTAGTTTCTTTCACATTCGTATTTTGTTTTGATATGACTTTGTTTTTAGTGTTAAAAAAATACCGTGATCGTTTGCTCAATGTGCAGGACTGAGGTAGAGTTGATACCATCGACCCTTGTGTCGATGGTATCGAGTTGGGTACAGATTGGTGACTACAAAAATCGCTCTGCGTCGATACCATTGACAGCCTCGTCGATGGTATCGACACACCAACAGATTTATCGCAAGAATTAGGTCGATAGTATCGACATGGGTGTCGATACTCGCGAGATCTCTGGAGATATTCAAAAGAAATCATCTCAGTGAAGTCGATACCATCGACGGGCATGTCAATGGTATTGACCCACTTACAGGAAGAAAGCGGCGGCCGGGCCTCACGAGGGTGTTGCCCTAACCAGAAGTCGATACTATCGACTTGCGTCGATAGTATCGACACGACACGTCACCGATCCGCGAGCGGAAATCAACGGCGATCGCTGCATCGAGAGAGTCGATTCGTGGGACAAGTCGATACCATCGACACCTATCGATAGTATTGGCACGTCATCGATCTGGGCCCCCACATCAAGCCATCGACGACCGTCGATACTAGCGGCAGTACAGATTGTGCTATAAGAGTCGATATCATCGACTCACGTCGATGGTATCGACGGGTAGACAGTAGCGCCGGCAACAGTTATATAAATGAGGGTTTGTCGTCATATGACGTCACACCTTCAGTGAGTTCCTTCTCCACTTGTGTTGTGCGTCCTTGTGAGCAATTGAAGCCCGACTACGAGCATCCGCGGAGTGCGTTCTTCACCGAGCGGAGATTTTCTTCTCCAATCTCCACCGAGCTCCTTCTTCTACTTCTTCTTCTTCCGCAAAGATGGTGCGTATATCCGGTGCATCCTCTTCATAGGCTCTTCCCATGGAGATCCTGGAGTTCATCCCTCCTCCTCCTCACTCTATTCTGCGTCTGTGGATTGTCCATCCTTCCGCGGAGGTCCGGAAGGTGTACAAGGAGCTGCCGAAGCACAAGATAGAGCTGACCCAATACGTCGATCAGGATATGGTGCGTTATTTGGGGTTTGAGGACAATCTGCAGTATGTTCTCAAAGGCCACGTGCACCAAACTGACTGAACGCCTGATGAAGTCCAGTACTACGCGGAGTGCCATCCGTTCTTCGGCGAGTGGCTGGCCTACAAGGTACTCGTGGCGGAGTTCATGGCGTCACTCGACATCAATGTGCTGCCAAATGACTTGATCGCTACTGATAGAGAATGGAGAAAAGGGAGAGTGTCGTTCCAGCTTTTCAACAACAACTGCACTATCACCCTCGACCAGTTTAATTCCATTTATAATTGGGATCATCATGACCATCAGCACCGGTGGCCAGATAATAGGACTGACTATGACGCTATCTTCCCTGAGCTGGTGACTACGCCGCCTGGTAAATCTGTGAGTTACCACAATGCGGCCGTGGTGGACTTTGAGCATCCATTCGTGCGGGTTCTTCACCGTATGCTATGCACCACTTTGTTCGCCCGTGGTGATCTGTCTCTCAACAAATTTCAAGAGACAGACTTGTTCTTTCTGTACAAGCTACTGAAGCGGGAGGAGTGCAACTGGGGCGCGTTCTTTTTGCAGCGCGTGGTGGCCGTGAAGCGGATTTCGAGGAAAGCGTCAATTCATTTTGGAGGGCTGATCACGCCATTGGCCGTTTATCTTAGGCAGGATCTTTCTCAGCTTACTCCCCTCTCTACCAGGAGCAAGGTCAACTTGCAACATCTTCACCGCTCCAACTTCATCCTGCTTCGGGATGGTTTACCCTATGATCACTGCTATGTAAACTAAGCATATCAAGAATGTTCGCTTCCCGATCCCATCTTCCATATTGAGGGTGCTCAACATTTCCAGTGGCCCATCATAGACATTGATGATTTAGATGAAGACGGCGACAACGACGACAACAACAATGATGACGACGAGGCTGAAGAGGAAGAGGAGGCCTATACTCCTCTTCGGGCACGAGTGGCACCTAGGAAGCGTCCTCTCATGCATCCGGGTGCATCTTCATCTTCGCAGCCTCCGCCACCACCACCGCCTTCGCAGCAAAGCGAGGATGTCTACTCAATGCAAGGAATGTATGCCATGCTGTAGGATATACAGCAGACGCAGCAGCACCACACTGCAGTGTATACCGGTATTCAGTAGACGACGAACCGGTTACTTGACAATCAGAGGGCTATCTTCGAGAATGAGCTCCTCCTCCTCGACAACCAACAGCAGATTCATGACAGGTTGCATAGGATGGAGATGCAGCAGCAGCCCTTCTATGATCAAAACTGGAGCCAGAACTACTTTGGGGGGTATCCACAACCTCCACCCATGCCCCAGTTTGATCTGAGCTTTCAGGGGAAGTACCCATCCTGGGACCCCACGGCCCCACAGTACTCGCCTCCTCCAGATGAGTAATCGGTATCTCTATTCCAACCTTTAAGATTGTTTTTGACTATGAGGCCATAGTCGAATTCAAGCTTAGGGGGGAGTTGGAACAACTCTATCTTTTATTTTCTCACTTTTTAATTTTTATTGTTTTGTTTCTTGTCATTTATTTCTTGCAATCTTAGTTTGTTTGTAGGATCCACACTATATCTAGTATAATTGTGGATGTCTTAAGTCATGTGTCATCTCATTTTCTTGTACATGGAAATTAAGGGAAAATTAAAAAATTTGAGTGTTCGCAAGCTTGTGTTGTTCAACTTTGAGCACATAACTTAAGAAAATGATTGGTTTTGTCAACTCTAAAACAGAAAATCACAACTGTACATTCCTAATGATTCATGAAAAGTGGAAGGAATTGGTTGTGTGAGCCTAAACTGACCAAATGATAATGAGACTCTAATTTGAAGTAAGAGAGAGAAACCTCTTAATTACTACACAGGTCAGTAAGGAGGGACACATAATACTTTTCAAAGGTTCAGTCAATTAGTCTTGTGATCTTTCCACCTCATTGTTTTTCATAATCCACCGTAAGAATTGGAAGTACTTTACGGTTTTAATCTTTTTGATTACATCTCATGTAGATAGGTCTTGCATTGCAACCACTTTCACATGTTTTGCATGAAAATAAAAAAATAGAATAGTTATACATGCACATTATCCTAGGTGTGTGTCATTTAGCTGCATTCATAATTTTTCTGCATAGCATCATGTATCTTATTTCTTCTTTAAGGGTTATTAACTTGTTCCATACCTTCTAAATAATTCAAATATTTGAGCTATGCGGAAAAAGTGAGCCCAACAAATTATTCATTGTCATTGGTGGATATAAGGGCCTGAAAAATAAAAAATAAAAAATGAGAAGAAAAAAAACAAAAAGAAAGTATTGAGAAGCAAGTAGAATAAGAGGGAGAAAGGAACATAGTCTCACCTGCATTTTAAGATGAGTAAGTATATGATGTAGCTCAGTTAGATATTCCATATCATTTTGAGACGGGATGTTTGTGCATGCATCATTCCACCCAATTATAGGCATTAGGGCATTTTCATGTGCAAATGCATCTTTTAGGGCATTTTTGTTTTATGCATGTTGAAACCGTATAATGCTTCCATTTCTTCTATTAGCCACCCATTCCATCCACCCGTTGCTTGAATTGGTAGGCCACCATGATTTTCTCCTCACTTGTGAATATCAGGAGAGCTTCTTCCATGTAAATGGTAGTTAGGGCGAGCAACGTAGTATAGGAGATCACCAGATGCACCGAGTCTGGACCAGCGAATTTTATTATGTTAACTGCCTTATATGATAGTGTTCATTAGTTTTGAGGTAGATATCTTTTATGGATGAATATTTTTGCCTTTAGGGTAATTATCATTGCGTGGTTAGTGAGGGCCGGAATGTCAATGTCCGGTGGGGATCATATGGTGATGTTTGTTGTGATGATCTGTTCTTTAGTTGACTCTTGCAATTCTATTCTAAGGTTTTGTTGCTCGAGGGCGAGCAATGTTCAAGCTTAGGGGAGTTTGATATGATGATTTTGAGTCGCATTTGTAGACTTGTTTTAATTGTGTTTTATGCATTTATTGGTCATTTTGGTGGTTAATATTGCATAATTCATCTGCTTTGGTTTATGATCCTTCTCTATGTCAAATATCCCTTATTTTGGTATTTTGAACATAAATTATTACAAGAATATGTTTTGTTTCGGCTTATGTGGTTTCGTGTTGTAATTTCAGGAAAAACAAATATCTGCTGTTGTCGATACCATTGACAGTGGTCGATACCATCGACACAACCACAGGTTTCCAGCCGCAAGGAGCAGAAGAAAGTCGATACTAGCGACAGGAGAGTCGATGGTATCGATTTACCATCAGGTTGCTGGCAAGAAGAGAGTCGATACTATCGACTAAGAAGTCGATACTATCGACAAGTGGAACTACAACGACACAAAAGGACAAAACTGTCGCCTCAGGTTGTCGATACCATAGACCCGCGTCGATGGTATCGAGTCAGCATCAGGCGCAACACGAAGAGAAAGAAGACTGGCCGATATCACGCAAGGTCGATACCATCGACCCGCGTCGATGGTATCGACACCGTCAGATACAAGTTTGCTTCATATCGATCTAAATCCGACGGTTGTGATATTTTGGCGACCTAACTCGATGATTATACCTAATGACGGCGGCCAAGAGCAATCGATCACGTCATTAGCCGCTGCACACATCCCGAGAAGGTGTGGACAGAAAGACGGAGCCAGGAAGCACGCCCCAGCCGTTCCGGACGTCGAAGAAGACATTTTCCACCACCGAAAGGTGGGAGAACATGTATTGTACACCAAGGAGCACCTAGATCTTCTCCGTTCAGGGGTTTCACCACTCAATCACATATTTCCCTATGTGTCCCTTTTCTCTATCATGTTTTGCTCTGAGATGAACATGTTGGGCTAATCCCCTTTATCTTTAAGATCGGGAGTAGCCCGGGAAATCATTGTATGATAATTTTATCATAGTAATTCATCATTTATCTCTTAAATCCGTGGTATGATTTCATTTTCTCAATTATATTGTTATGCTTCATCACCATTATAATAATCTAATGCCCTTAATTATTTTGAAAGAAGAATTAATGGTTGAAAAGAGACAAAATTCACATTAATTGACAAATCCCTTGAACAAGGTGGTGTAAGGTTAATGGTGGATACCGAGAGATCGATTCTAATGCACCTAGTTTAGGGTATATGTTACTACGATGGTGGAACTGACCTAGACATAGGTAGTGAATTGTACCATGACAGTGGGCTATTATGATTACAGGCCACTACCCGGATAGAGAGATAAATCTGAGTGACTATATAGAAATTCATACAATGAAAACCCGCGGTGAAACCGCAATCCTAAAGATTTCCACTTGAATTGATTAAACTAAACCTTTAATCGATTGTTTTGTTTTATTTTATTTCATTTTCTTTTAATTTTACAACAACTTCCAACTTTTTAATCGGTCTATATGATTGCGAGTAGTTAGTAGTAGTCTCCGATAATTCAGTGTCCCTGAGTTCAACTCGGGCCTCATAAAGGCCTATTTTACATTGACGCGTACACTTGCCCTCTATGCACGGAAAATTCGTGTCTGGACTTCCCAAATTGGATTTTGAAAAGGATGTGGAATGCCAACCTTGTACCCAAGGAAAGAAAACCAAGTCCTCCTCCAAATATATAGGAGTCCTTATCACCAAGAGAGCTCTTAAACTTCTTCACAATGATCTATTCGGACCAATGAGAACTCAATCTCTTCGTGGTTCCAAGTATTGTCTTATTATTGTTGATGATTTCTCTAAATATACTTGGACCTTATTTCTCATGTAAAAGAGTGATACGCTTGTTGTTTTCTCGATATTTTTTAAATGAGTTGAGAATGAAGCTTCTTGTCACATAGTTTCCATCGGTAGTGATCATGGGGGATAATTTGAAAATGAACTTTTGAGCATTTTTGTAATGAATCTAGCTATGAACATAACTTCTCTTCACCTTGAACACCTCAACAAAATGGGGTTGTAGAGAGAAAGAATAGGTCTTTACAGGAGATGGCTAGGATCATGCTTTTAGAGTATGACACTCCAAAGAAGTTTTGGGCCGAAGTTGTTAGTACCTCATGTTTTGTGCAAAATTGTGTTTTTACACATCCTTCTTTGAAGAAAAAAAATCCTATGAGCTATGGCATGGTAGGAAGCCTTCTATCAAGTATTTCCATGTTTTCAAATGTTCTTGTTTTATTTTGAATACGAAAGATTCTCTTGACAAGTTTGATCTGAAATCTTATAAGGCTTTCTTTCTTGGCTATAGCACTACTAGCAAGGCTTATAGAGTGTTTATATTGATCTTGCTAAAGTAGAAGAATATATAAATGTTAATTTTATTGAGACTAACCCCTTTGTTCCCAAATACATTGTTCTAGATGATGATGTTGCAGGTGAGTTGATTCCTATTCTAAAAGAACTCAAAATCACCCAAAAGGGAAAAGAAGTGGTCACCCAAGTAGAAGAGAAAGATGAAGAGAGCAAGGATCCAACTCCCCAGTTTGCAAAGAATCATCCAAAAGAGCTGATTTTAGGTGATCTATTTGAAAGAGTGAATACAGATGCATTCAACAAAAAATAAGACAATGATGCCTTCATCTCACAACTCGAGCCAAAGAACGTCAATGAAGCTCTTGGGGATGATGAATGGATCCTAGCTATGCAAGAAGAGTTGGAGCAATTTGAAAAGAACAAAGTATGGACCCTTGTGACAAGACCAAGTGATAGAAAGATCATTGGCACTAAGTGGGTCTACCGTAACAAGCTTGATGAAAGTAGAAAAGTGGTAAGGAACAAAGCAAGGTTAGTGGCTCAAGGCTACAATCAATAGGATGGTATAGATTTTGATGAAACATATGCACCTGTAGCTAGACTTGAATCCATTCGCAATATACTTGCCTTTTCTATTTATAAAAACTTTCTTCTTTATCAAATACATGTTAAAAGTGTGTTTTTGAATGGTACAATTGAAGAGGATGTGTATGTTGTACAACCTCCTGGCTTTGAACATGATAGTTTACCGAACCATGTTTATTTGTTGCGAAAAGCTCTCTATGGACTCAAACTAGCACCTCGGGCTTGGTATGAGAAAATAAAGAACGTTTTGTTAGATCATGGGTATATCATGGGCAAAGTAAATTCTACCTTATTTCTAAAGCACACTTCTAACAATTTTCTTATCATTCAAATTTATGTTGATGATATCATTTTTGGCAGAACTAACATTGATCTTTGCAAAGAATTTAGTGATCTTATGTAGAGTGAATTTGAAATGAGTATGACGGGTGAGCTCACATTCTTCCTCGGCTTCCATATCAAGCAAACTAAAGATGGGAACTTCATAAACCAAGGCAAGTACACAAGTGAGCTACTTAAGCACTTTGGGATGGAGAACACCAAGCCGATGGACATACCCATGCCAAACACCGCCAAACTTGAAAAAGATGAAGAAGGTGAGAAGGTAGATGAGAATATCTATAGAGGTATGATTGGAAGTTTACTCTACTTAATTGTATCTAGACTTGATATAATGTTTAGTGTTGGCTTGTGTTTCCACTTTCAATCAAATCCTAAGAAATCACATCTTATAGTTGCTACTAGGATTTTAAGGTACTTACCCAAAACCCACATTTATGGACTATGGTATCCCAAGTCAAGGTACTTTACTCTTAGTGCTTATAGTGATGCGGATTACACATGGTGCTTGATTGATAGAAAGTGCACAAGTGGCACTTTCTTTCTCCTAGGACCATGCTTAGTGTCTTGGTTATCCAAGAAATAGATCATAGCGGTATTATCAACCACCGAGGTTGAATACATAGCAGCCTGGAGTTGTTGTGCCCAGGTCCTATGGATGAAACAAATTCTGCAAGACTTTTACATTCACTTTGATGATTTTCCTATCTATTGTGATAATACTAGTGCAATTAACTTGTCATTTAATACTATCTTTCATAGTAGAGCTAAGCACATAGAGGTTCACCATCATTTTCTTCATGATCACATTGCCAAAAAGGATATTTATATCACGTATGTGGACACAGAAAATCAGTTGGCATACATTTTCACTAAACCTCTAGCTAGAGAGAAATGTAACTTTATTAGATCCAAACTGCTTATACTTCTTTGAATGAATCTAATATGCCTTCTAGCTAGTTTTCATCTATCCTATATGCTCTTCCTATGTTTTGATCGCCATTGCTTACTAATATGCTAAAAATCAATTTTCATGATCTTTTATCTTTGTTTTTTCTCTTTTTTTGGGTATTTTTCACTAATGCTTGTTTTATCACAAAATAGTACTCAATGATAAGTGATATGATCCTAAGTATGTTTATAATGAATAATGGACTTGAAAAGTAAATTTAATTAGCACTCAAATAGCTAGAAATCAGAATTTCTAATTTTGGGTCCGGTTGACCATAGGTCGAGTTGCCAACTTGACTAATCGGTGGTCGAGAGATTTTCTAAAGAGCCTATCGGTCGAGTTTCTGAGTCACATAACTCGACCAATGGCTGGGATGGAGCAAACTTAAGATAGGTTCATCTGACTTCTCTTCCTCTCAAATAGAGAAAAACCGACCGATCCAACATCTAGCTCCCTCAAGCTCTCAACCCTATCCCCGACCTTCCTCTCCTTAGCCCTAGTTCGACCTAGATCGACCTTCCTTGACCTCTTTCCTCCAACCCTAGGTGTGTGGATGGGTTTTGGTGTTGTTTCTAAAGCTTTTGCTCCCTCCACCCTCTCCATTTTGTCTCCATGGCATACAATAGGAGAAAGAGGGTCGCCCCAGCTAATGCACCATCATCTTCTTCCAACTCTCACTTGATTCCCTATGATGACACTTTTTTTGTCTTGAATGGGGCTCTCAATAGGTACAAGGAGCTCCTTCTTAGGAACCCCTTTCCATTTTGTGTCCTTTTTGAGCCACACCCACGAAGACAAGAGGTAATAGACCAAGTAGTGGAGTTGTTGTATGACCACCATCTCTCAGCCTTGGATGTTAAACGTGCATGATAAAACAATTCCATCACAACCACCAAAGCCATTCACAAATTCTATGCAAATTTACATTGGAATTACAACACCCTCGTACCCCCACCTAATACTCGAGTATTCCTCACCTCTATGATCTTTGGGAAGAAGTTCTAAGTCTCTGAGGACACCCTAAACATTTGCTTCTCACGTATTGAAGTGACTGACACCTGGTGTAAGGACTATCCCAAGTATTTTGACCTAATCAAGCCTGAGGCCTTCTACAAGCAATATGATCTTACTCTCCCTGATATTCATAAGTTCTTGAAGAAACATCAATTCCAATATTGGAAGAAGTGTACCCTTCCCTCCTCTGCCTTAGACCTCAAAAGAAGCATACTTAACTTAGTTGTTAACTGTAATATTCATCCAAAGAGGAATCAAACTGAAATTGCAGAAAACACTGCGATAATCATGTACTATCTCTTGAAGAACATAGGAGTCAAGTGTGCGAGAGACGTTCTTCACGATATGACCTTCTTTGACTCTGGCAAGAACACTCGTGGCACCCACCCACCCTACCCAACCTTGATATGTGGTCTTTTCCAGCTTGCCACTAGTAAATCTCTTTTCCATGACCTGCACTACAAACCTACCTGAAAAGGAGTTTGCATCAGTGTGACCACACTTTAGAAGTCTACGCCCATCCTATACTCTACCACACCGGGTGCCTCCACCTCTATCTCTACCTGAGAACCTACACCACCTCCGCCTACCCGATCTGTCTGTGCCTCGTTCCATGTATCCAATGAAACCCTTGTGGGCTACATGATGCATCAAGAGACATACAACCTTCACGTTCAGGAGCACCTCCATCAAGACCATTGTGCCATCATCTCCAATATGAACTTGTCATGTACACACCCTTATCCTACCTACCAACCCTACCCAGGAGGTGACTATGCATCCTTTGTATATGATCACTTTTACCCTACCCCTCCAACTACATCTTTTGTTGCTACACCCTCTACTATTGGTGGATCTTCCCCTAGAGTGTTGCCTCTGATAGATGGCCCCTTGGCCACTCTTCTTGCTAGTCTTGGTAGTTCTACTCCTTTCTTCCCACAAGCCAATGACCTCCATGCTCTTGGTATGTCTTGGAATGAGCAGAATGCCCGTTGGCCCGGTCGTGGTTTTGGTTCTCTTGTTGATGAGGAGATGCCATACCATGCTGATGAGGAGGATGTTGTTGAGAAGGGAGGCTGATGAGGATGATGGTGATGCTTCTGATGATGGCTTTGATGGCTTTGCTGGTGCCTCTAGTGATGAAGGTGATGATGTTCTCTCTGTTGCACCTTCTGATGGAGATGATGACTACGAGCCTGATGCTTCTGATGTTGATGATGATGATGATGATGTTTTGGACATAGATATCTTAGATGTTTAGTTTTTCTGATTTAGCCTAGATGCTAATCATATATATCTTTCTAGGCTATTTTTGTATTACAAATATTTGGGAAAATTTTTTGAGTTGTACTATTTTATCATCTAGTTTTCATCATTTCAGCTTGTAGTTGTTTTTTTTAGAACATACCTTCTGGGTTGTAATCTTAATCCTTTGTACACTTACTCAATGATTTACTATATCTCATGAGTGGGTGCCATTTTTACCATATTTTGATTATGACTTAGATTGTTTTGTTTCGCTCATCTCTATTTGGTGTATGATTTGAGATTGCATGCTATGGATGTATGTTTGGTTGTGCTTGGAGAAGACCCATTTCTATGTCAAAAGGGGGAGAGAAGTTCACTATGTTGAAGCTCAACCATATTGCTTTTATTTCCTATGTGATCCTTTTCTTGTTCATTATATGCTTTATCATGTGACTTGCTAAAGGACCATACATTATATATGTTATATTGCTTTGTGTAGATAGACTAACTGTATAGGTAAGAGTAAGCATAGATTGAGGGGGAGCAATTCACATTTCTCAAATCTTGAATCCCCTTGCAATTCACAAGGCAAAGGTATAACTTCACTTATCCTTTTCAATATGAATGAGGAATGGTTTGTCATTGTCAAAAAGGGGGAGAATGTTGACTTGAGAGTTATACATTGTCCATATTTTGATAATGACTTAACCATATTCTATTCCTATGTATCTGATATGTTTTTTAAACATTGATTTCAGGCTTTAGGTACATGAAAAGGATAAAATTACACAAGACCTAGCTTGTTCAAGTTCAAGTCAAAAGCAATGCAAGTGTGCGTTTTGGAAAATCACTCCAAATGACCTTAGATTATTTTTGTAATCACTTGTATTGATGACATGACTTGTAACTAAGATGAGAAAAAACTAGGGACACTTAATTCCAACATTTGATCACTCAAATGTCAATTTAGAAAATTTGTCACAGGCTATTCATCAGTCGAGTTGGAAACTTGACCGATCCAGTGATGGATTTTCTTGAGAGACCAATCGGACGAGTTGCACACTCATAAAACTTGATCGAATGACTCACTTGGAAAAACTGATTTTAGCTCATCAGTCAAGTTTCCCATAACAAACTTGATCGATAGATTGAAAATTGGCTTTGTCTCTTAGTGGATCGGTTGAGTTACCTTTTATTGAAACTTGGTGGAATGTAACGAAAAAATGATTATAATCGTTGGTGAGTTGTTTTGAGCGAGAATACATCTGTTGCAACTTGGAAAATGGCTATATTTCACCCTTATGTGTTCCCACACTCAAGGGAACACCCCCATCTATAAATAGGACCCATTGGAGTTCCTTCCAAGTTTTCTCATTCATGCTATTCTAAGTCCTTAGTATAGTTGAGTGTGTTGCAACTCCTTGAGCCCCTTTATCTCTCTCATTTACATAACATTTCGTGATTATGAGTGAGTTAGGCCAGTTTTAAGAAACTACTTCCTTGTGCTTGTAAAGATCTCATTACTTTCCATCTTCCCTGCCCCCTTTCTTAAAGAAGCAAAGGTGAAGCAAGCTACTCTGAGTGAAGGTGATTCTTATTCAAGGTTGAAGAAGAGATGAAGATTTTCTCCAGGTGAAGGAGAAGGAAAATACTGGAGATCCAAGAAGAGTGGATAATTCTTTGAAGGATGAAGACTTGTGTAAGAGTAGGTAAGTCCTTGGAAAAAGGCGTAAGACTCTTTGCAAAGTGGGTAAGTCCTTGGTAAGGTTTAAGACTCTTTGTATTGGATAGGTAAGTCCTTTGGTGGGTCTTTTGTTGTATCTCTTATAAGTGAATATATAGAGGAAATCACTTGCAAAGTCCTAGAGGTTGACCTCTCTATCTAGTGGATTGACTCTCTCCTAGTTTGGAGAGTGGAACCACTCTAAACGACCTTGTCCAAGTGCTTGTTTCATTTTCTCTTATCCTTGCTATATGCTTGTTAGTTAGGACTTCAAATTGCAATTAAACTGTTGGTTTTGATTGATATAATTTTAAGGTCTAAACTATCTTGTGAGAATTTTTGAAGCTCTATTCAACCCCCCTTCTAGAGCCCTAGATCCAACAAGCTAAGCTACAAAACAAGTGAATAAGAAAAAAAATGTTATGCTTCTAACGGTTTGCGATGGAAGTTGACAGATGGCAGGGTAGGTTTACTAGGTTAGTCAAAGTTGACATGATATTTTGAAATTTCAAGACAAGTGAAGGCAGTGTAGAGGGAAACAACTATAGTTTCAATGTATCTATTAGTCACAATATAATCCAATTATCTTAACAAATCTTTCCTACTTTGATCTAAATGGCATTGCTGGTATTTTGTTGACAAAGGTGACATATTTTTCTCAGCAATCCTGAGAAACTCCATTAATCAATTTGTCATCCAAATGCAGTTGAATTTTAATTGGAGTACTCAAATGTTTAACATCGTAAATTTAGATTTCCTCATTTGTAACTTCAAGGCTTCCCACATTAAATTTTATAATCTGGATCTCTTCTCAACCAGGGTTTACATGCCTCTCAAGTTGGGTAGTTTTGTTTTATATAACAAAACATAAAAAATATTAAATTCAAAATAATGTATAATGCATCAATTTTTTTTATCAAGACATAATGTTGATAGACAACAAGCTACATTATATGTCCTTTCTATATGGAAATGAATTGATACAACTTAGTTTTACCAAAATGAGCTAGTACTATATTAAATGAAAATAATTTAGGAACACATGGTTATGTATAGGAGGAGAAGGTGGTTTTCAGATATCGAAGAAGTTTTCCCTTTATGAGTGGTAGTATTGGGAGATTTCGTAGGCTGATATGGCAATGATATGTTAGGGTAATTCAGGGGTAACATGAGAGATGGGGAGAAAAAGAGGGGGAGAGAGATGATGTTATGAGAAAAAAAATTGTTTTGATTATAGTTTTTAATCCATGATAGATCTCTCAATGAAATAAATACTATTAGATTTCATACCAAAAAATACATTCCAACAAGACCAATTTGTATATACATTTAAAAATGCTATAAAATATAAAAATGGGTATTTTATATTGTATTAATTTTATCACTAACACATTATTTAACAAAATACAAATCGATAGATTGCTTCCAAAAATGATATTCCAATAACACCAATGTTCTTGGAAAAAATGACAGAAAAGATAGAAATGAGTATTGTATATTGGTATTACTAACACACTAACCTAAAAATAAATATATAAAAAGAAAGATATGAGGGAAGTAGGAAGAAGAGAGGAGGGATGTAATGATGGGAGATAAGAGAATCGAGGAGTAAAATGATGGAAGGAGAGAAGGGAAGTTTATGGAGGAGATGAAAAAAATCAAGAGAGAAGTACAAAGATGAAAGGTATGAATAAAAGGAGGAGATCAAATAATTGAGGAGATAAGTGATAAGGGAAGAGGAGGGAAGTAAAGGGAGGATATGGGGGAAGTGAAGAAGGATGTACATGAAGGATTTTAATGAGACAAAAGGAGGAAAGTGGGGAAGGAAGTAATGAAAAAACAATGAATGGGTGCAAAACAACAAAAGTATGAGCTGAAAGATCAAAAGTGGGCTCAAATTGATCAAAAATGGGCACAAAGTTGTCTAATAAAAAGATCGAGCACCCAAATGGAAAAAGTAGGTGTCAAAAGAACAAAATTGAGTGTCAGAATACTAATAATGGGCACTAATTGATCAAAAGTGGGTATAAAGTGTTCAAACAAATATTGAGTACTAAAAATGTGGCCGAAAGACTAAAAATGGGCACAAATTGATCAAAAGTTGGTACAAGTTTAATGTGAATTGGCACAAATAAGCATCAAGTAAGTGCATAAGGAGATAAATAGACGCATATGCACATAAATAGATGTGTTCAGGCACAAATTTAAAATAATTCACCAAAAATATGCATACAGTAGGTGCACTTATTCTTGATAATATGTGCTTCTATTCTTGATGAATAAGCACCTATTGGTTTTGTATGTGCGCCTACAAATGGCTAAAATTATCCAAAAATGGTAAATACACACTGAGAAGTGAACTTATTCATTATGTGTGCCTATTTTTGATGAATAAACCTAATACTTTGGATTTGTGCCCAGAAATGGGTACAAGCTCCCAAAAATGGTGAATAGTACTTTGAAAATACTGAAGTTATTCTTTATTAATATGTGTTCTATTTTTAATGATTAAGCATATATTACTTTGAAAATACGACCACAATCAGAAGAAGCACCCAAAAATTGTGTAATATGCATCTAGAAATGGTTAAAACTATCAAAAAAGAGATGCACCAACAAATGGGTAAAAACACCCTCAAATGATGAATATGTGCCCAGAAAATGGTGAAATAAGCCAACTCATTACTTTCCTCCTATCTCCTCATACTTCCATCCTATTTTTTTATTACTTCCCTCCTCTTTTCTCACACTTTCCTCCTCTTTCTTCATTACTTCCCTCTTCTCTCCCTCCTTTTATTACTTGATGAATATGTATACCTTTTCTTGATGAATAATTTTTTTGGACATGCACCTACAAATGGATAAAGTGACCCAAAATGGTGAGTACATGCCAAGAAAACATTGAGCATATTTTTGATGAATATATGTGTGTATTTATCATATATAAGTGTCTATTACTCTGGACATGCACCCAAAGTGGGGTAAAGTTCCCAAGAATGGTAAATAGCATACAAAAAAGGGTTATATTATTCTTAAAGAATATGTATGCATATGTTTAATGTATAATCACCTATGACTTTGGACATGCACCTAGAAATGTGGAAAAGCTCTCAAAGTAGTGAATATGCACCCACAAATGGCTAAAAGCGCCAAAAAATGGTGAACATGCCAAATGGGTAAAACTCTCTAAAATGGGTAAAAATGCCAAAAAATAACAATTAAGTGCCAAGAAATTGTTTAATATACCACTCGTTACTTCCCTCCTATATCCTTACACTTCTTTCATCTTTCTTCACTACTTCCCTCCTCATTCTTTATTACTTCCGTCATCTTCCCCTCCTCTTTTTACTTCCCTCATCTCCCCTGCTCTCATTACTTTCCTCCTCTCCCCCTCTTATATTACTTGTCTCCTCTCCCCATCTTCTCATTATTTCCCTCCTCTTCTATTTTTTCTCCTTCACCTCCCTCCTTTTTATTTTTCTCTCTTAAACAAAGAGACAAAAAAGAAAAAACAAAGAATTGGGACAGGAGTGAGGGACAGATGATGGGGACAAGAGGGTAGGCGGAGAGGGGACCAATGGTAGAATGAGAGGGGAGTGGGTAATAGTGGGTAGGGGGAGATGAGAGTAAGGACATATGGTGGGTGAGTGGGTATGAGTTGTTTGGATGGGTGACTTTGGGCAACATATGAGATGGGCGTAACATGCATGATTATGCCCACAATTTCATCCTCCACTGAATAGGGACGAGGCATGATATAGACTAGGCTATCTTTTCGTACAAAAAACCATGAAACATTTGGTGACATACAACATAGAGGAAAACAATAAAATATAAGAAATCTGACAACAACAGGAATAGAAAAATGAATACTTTTAAGCAACAAAAAGAGGTTTGAGGTAGTGGAGTAATTGAGAGTAAGAGAAGCAAAGAGAAGAAAAAAGAGAAAAGAGTTGACAGAGTTCGACTCGGGTGGGAAAAGGGGGAATTACAAGGTTGAGAGTTAAGTGTTGAACTAACCCTCTAGTATAACGATTGTTGATTTCACTACAAAATTGGGGACCAACTATTTTGTAAAAAGAACTAGCGTCAAAATCAGTTTCTAGTATCATAGAAAATGTGATTAACATACAAACTATCTTTTGAAAAGTGTGATCTTACAAAAAGATTTTTTTTTTTTGGAAAATCTGGGTAAATATATTCCAAACTCAAAGAATTGGGGCAAAGTTACAAGTGCAACCAACGTGCAATTTATAGAGCATTAAATAAAAACATTTAACCAACAAAGGTAACAAGCTTTACAACTAGCATATATTCCAATTTCTAATCATGTTGGAAGGGATTCTGGTTGTCTTAGCTTTATACAGATTATAAAGCATCTTGATATTTGCTTCAATGGTAGCGAAGAGGTCCACATAGTACACCTCCTTACCCCCATGTTTTCTGTTGTTGCGTTTAGACCAAAGGGTATGCACACATGCACTGAGAACCCAGAGTTCCAAGATAGCTTGAGATTTCATGACCCTACCAATGTTGTGTAGACATTGGACTAATAAAAATGAGCACCTGATGCTCAGCTTGAGTTGAGATCGGCCCCAAACGTATCTCTAGAATGAGAAGCTACTAAAAAGGTGTTCAACTATTTCATTATCATTTTTACATAGGCTGCATTAGGTGTCCACATTAGGATACTATCTACTAATTTTCTGCATGGTAGGTAGAAAAGATTTGATCACTCTGTATGTAGCTAGGCTCCACATTGGCTGATGACGAGGAAGCCATAGATTCCTAAAAGCATCATCTTCATTTTGTTTTTGTCGATAAAGGTCCCATAGGCCCGAACCATCAAGGATGATGAAGTTAGGACATACATTGTTCATTCTCCTCCAAGATGTTGAGTATCCTTTGATATACATGGGCGTGATACTGAGGTCAGATTCATATCCTAACCTCATCCAAGATATCTAGATGGAATCACAAAAAAGCATCTTTCTGACTCTTCTCATGGTTTGATAATCATCTATATTAGTCAATAGGGCAAGGCCACCTTCATCTTTAGGAAAAGCAAGACAAGTCCAGCTGGCTGAATGAACTGGGCTGCACGAAAGGAAATCATTGAGCATGATTTCCATGCAATGTAGGATAGAGTGTGGAACCTTGCCTTTCCGTAACCAGTAATTTATCAGTCCCATATTGTACTGCTTGATGAAGATGATTCTTCCAGCCATGGAAAATTTTGAACATGGCCATCTGCTCGTCATGTCCTTGAGCTTGTCCAGACATTCATGAAAATGTTTGTGCCTGAAGTTGCCCTTTGCCATGGGGAATCCCAGATATCTGGTTGGCCAGTGACCATGTTGGATGCCCAGAGTGTCCACCATTTTAGATTTATGCTTGCATGATTTAGATAGGTAGATATGCATCTTGTTGGGGTTGTATTTCATTCCTGATATCTTGCCAAAATAAAGGAGGAGGTTTTTCAAATTATTGAGGTTGTTCTTCCTACCTTCAATGATGATGACTACATCATGTAACACGCCTGACCTAGGTTATACTTTCACCCTAGGTGTTTTGATTAAGAAAGACGATTAAATGCTTAATCTCATCTTGTGAAAGGTAATTAGGGCTCAAGAGGAACTTATATTGCAATACTAGTCCTTTTTGAACATTGTTGAAATCAATGTTTTGTTTGTTTTGGACTAAAGTGCAAATTACCCAAGTTGAGGGGTTTAAGTGCAAATTGTGCATGATAATATGTTCCTCATGTGTTGAAGAATCATGAGGGTAAAGATGATGCTGAGGTTTGGCTTATGGAAGCCTGAATACCAAGAAAGAGCTGATAAAACAATGTTTGTGCATTAAAACCTAGTTTTGGTGTAAAGTGCAATTTACCCAAAACCTAGGGTTCAATATGCAAATTACCACTACAATAAGGTCCTGAATGCTTCTTGGCATCATTTAGAGCAAAGAAAATGAGAGGGGCGCCTCATTTGAATTAAGTTGGAGGAGAGAGAATCTTGATATTAAAATAATCAAGATTTAATCCTAATTGAAACCCTAATTCAATTTAGGGAAAAAATGAATGTATTAATTAAAGGGCCTTCAACCAAAATTAAAATGGTTGGATTCAGATGTATGTGTGACGTCCTTGAGCCTTGCAAGGACCACGAAAATATCCAAGGGAGTGGATAACTCACACACAAATTTATAAGAAAAAGAAATATCCACTCACATATGGATATTAATATAATATGATTTAAGGTGCTTGATTTGCTTTTCTTTAAATCATGGATAATTGAGAAAGATAAAAGGCAAACAAGATAGACTTTTCCCTAAGGAAGATAAGGGGGAAGAGGCGGCCACATTTTTGGGATTAAATGAATTTTTATAAGGCACTTTCTCTCTCCTTGAATTGCTTATAAAAAGACCCTTTACAAGCCAAATGGAAGGCTTTTTCGACCCAACTTCTTCTCCTTGCTTGGGAAACGACCAAGGGATCTTGGTAGGATCAGTAGGACGACCCAAAACCTGTTGTTAAGGTTCTTGATCCATTTCACCTTGATTCCATGGTGGAAATCGAAAATAAATTATGGATTTCTTCCTAATTTGATCTCCTCTTCAATTCTAACCATTCCTTTTCACTCAAACCTTGAGGACGAGCCTTGGAATTGTGAAAGGAGTTGCATCCACCATTTTTTCCGTGAGCATGGAGCTTTGGAGCTCAATTGGAGGCGGGTTTTATAACTTGAACCCTTTTTCATTGATATTCAACCATTAATATTGCAATTTCAATGATTCCTTCATTATCTTGTTTAATTGCTGGTTGAAAATGGTTATTTCATGAAATCAGAAGTTTTTAGAACTTCAGGGACGAAGGTAGATGATGATGACATCATCTTGGATACTTTTTCCTAAGAAATCATGGTTCATACGGTTTTGAGTTAATTGCTCATGCGGTTTCACCAAACCATTTGAGAGAAAACGGTTTGAAACCGTTTGGGAGAAAACGGTTTCAAAACCATTTGAGTGAGTTGACCAAGGGTTTAGCGTTTAATATTAATGTTCCGAATTATGTTGGTTAATGACTCACAAAATTTTATGGGTTAACTCCCAAGGAATCGTGAGTTGAAGGCTAATCAATTAGGAAAACCTAATTGGATTAAGTGCTGATTTTTCAGCTTGATTAATTTAACTTTTTGGGAAAACGGTTTCAAAACCGTTTGATAGGGTTGACCAAGGGTTGAACGTTTGATATTCCTGTTCCTAATGATGTTGGTTAATAACTCACAAAATTTTATGGATTAGTTCCAAAGGAATCATGAGTTGAAGGCCAATCAATTAGGCAAAGCCTAATTGGATTAAGTGCTGATTTTCAACTTGATTTATTTGCCTTTTTGGGAAAACGGTTTCAAAACCGTTTGAAAGAGTTGACCAAGGGTTTACCGTTTGAGAATCCTGTTCCTAATTATGTTTGTTGATGACCCACCAAAGTTAATGGATTAATTAAAAAGGAATCATGAGTTGAAGGCTAATCAATTAGGTAAGCCCTAATTGGATTAAGTGCTGATTTTCAACTTGGCTGATTTGACTTTTTGGGTTAATTAGCCTAATCGGTTTCAAAACCGTTTGGGGATTACACAAACGGTCTCAAGACCGTTTGGGGGTCACCCAAGACCGTTTGGAGGTCTAGGGTTGGATATAGTTAAGTGATTGAAGGACAAAAGATATGGTGTTAACCCTAATCGGCTAAGTGCTGATTTTGCATTGAAATGAGTTGATGTTTTGGGTTGATTGACCCAAACGGTTTCAAAACCGTTTGGGAATAACCAAAACGGTCTTATGACCGTTTGGGGATCACCCAATACTGTTTGGAGGTCTAGGGTTAAGCATGGTTGACCAATTGAAGGTCTAAAGGTACCAAATCACTTTGCAATTAAGTCCTGATTTGATGATCAACTCAATAGCTCAAACCCTAATGATTTTTCACTAGAATCCAAGGGTTGGATGAGACAAACGGTCTCAAGACCGTTTGGAGCTCATCCAAACGGTCTCAAGACCATTTGGAGGTCACCCAAGACCGTTTGGAGGTCTAGGGGTGAGTATAGTAAAGCAATTGATGATCCAATGATACTAAGTTAAAGTGTAATCAATTGCTGATTTGGTGATCAATCCAATGATCCAAACCGTAATTGGTTGACTTGGATTTTGATGATGTGATGGGCAAACGGTCTTCACCTATTTGGCCAAAAGGTCTTCAGCTACTTGGCCAAACGGTCTTCACCTACTTGGGCAAACGATCTTCACCTACTTGGCCAAACGGTCTTCACCTACTTGGCCAAACGGTCTTCACCTACTTGGCCAAACGATCTTCACCTACTTGGGAAAATGGTCTCAAGCACCACCTTTACCAAACGGTTTCAAACCGTTTGGGGGTCAAGTAGTCAAAGTTGATTGTAGATTCAATTGATCAATTCAATTGGATACCTTATGTAATGGAGATCCAAGGTGATTGAATCTCTCGAGAATAGAGATGATGAATGACTCATTGATCCAATGATGATTAGTAATGATAATCAATGAAGGTACAAAGATTGAAACCCTATTAGTACCTAAGTTATTAGTGCCAATTAAGGGATGAACCCTAATTGCTTATAGGATCAATGACTTGGTACACTATGTCATTCATAGTTGTATGTACTTGATTGAAGGGATTATATGACCTTATCAAGTTGATATGATTTTAGCATGAATTCATAACATGAATATGATTCATGTGGTGATTAAGAGTATGCTACTTAAGTAAAGAGATCATGAAACCCTAATCATGAACATAAACCCTAATTGACAGGGTTATTGAATTCTAACCCTAATTGAGGGCAATTCTAAATGAAACCCTAATTCAGGGTAAGGATGTAGCCCTAATCAAGGGTAATCATAAGTGAAACTCTAATTTAGGGAAAAGAGATGTAAATCCCTATTTGGGATGAATAGTAAATCTCCAATTATGGATAATTGAATGAAATCCTTATAGAGATGAATAGTAGACCCCAAAAGAAGGGAAACTATGGTGGAAACCCTAGTTGAGGGTGATTCCATGAGAAAGCTTAACTAAGTATTAACACCACATGACGTACTAGTGTTATGTTGTGATAAGAGGCCCTAACAAGGGTGAAGGCATGTGAGACTCTAATGAGGAGTCATAATACATAAATCCCTAATCTTGGATAATATGACAATGTATCATAATTCTAATTTTTAAGTAAGGGTATAAAGAAACCCTAATGATGAGATAGAAGGAATGGCCTTATAAAGGTGAAACATTTCATGTGGTTGAATATATGAAATCTAATTGTAAGCAATGTCTTTACCATTAGACAATTCCATATCATTTAAGATAGTTGGACAACTCTAATGTATGGCCTATGCATTATATGCTATAGGTAAGTGATTAGTGCTGGAATGTATTATGAAGGGAAATACCTTAATACAAGATAAGATGGCTAATTCAGGAGAGTCTGAAGTGATGAGAGAGTGATACATCAAAATATGATAGTTATCACATTCAACACTTCAGGGTTTATATGCCTTGATGTACTCCAAATCCAATATAATTGGGTAAGAAACATATGAAGTGTGTTATGCAACTATTACAATGAAATGTAATGAGTTGTTGCACCTTGATGAGTGTTAATTAATGTACCTTGATAATGGGGTTAAGCCCAAATGATATGTATGATGTGATCATACCATGATGAGGATGAGAAATGAACTCATACCTTGAATTTATGATTCATTTAATGAAAAATGATGGGAATAAATAAGTATGATTGAATACTTAAGATATCAATCTTTGCTCCTAGATGTGTGGAGAAATGAATTAGGGTTTGATAATTGATAATATAACCTTGAAAACCTAAATGGTTAATAATGGAAAACCTTAACCCAAATGATGGGAAGGTTGTATTTCTTTTATTGCATAAGCCTTGTAAGGCATGTTAAATACTTGTATAACAAGTATAATGATCAATGGCCTTGTAAGCCATGTGAATAAGTTGTTGCCTAGTGAGAGGTGACAAGATGTGTAATGTCCTGGTGAGCCATGTGAATACTTGCACACAAGTAAAATGAATACCTTGGTCTGAGAACCTAGAGGTAATGGTTATCTATTACAGACATAACAATGTTATGATCTAAGGGTTTAACTACCCAGATCCAGTAATCATGATGATGATGATGTGAAGGGATGAGAATTCCCAGTAATGTGATAAAGGAATGAGATCCCAAGTATCATGTGTTTTAAATATTTGAAAAGTATGTGATAGATGTATTGTATCTTTCTTTGTAGCATCTGTTATAATAATTCTTGTTTGAAACATGGATAATGCTAAAAGATATGGTAATGCACTTAATTAATCAAGTGGAATTTCATCATGTAGTGCCCTGGCCATAGATCCATCATCATCAGTAGCTGGTGATGGTGAAATGGGTTTTCCTGAGGGTTAATCCGGAGTGTATATTGTTGAATATGCGGGGTTTCTCCTAGCCGAAAATAGGAGGATTGGAGTGCAACTTCGGTTGTAGACTCAATATGTGTATAAGAGCATGGTGAACAGGCCCATGGCTTAGTGTGAAAGAGCATGAATGCGTTCATGGCTCAGGGAGCACGGTGAACTGGCCCATGGCTCAGATATACTAGCACCGAGACTTGTACCAAGGTGGGCTAGAGAAAGGGTAGCCTACGGGAGCTAACCCTGTGACTGAGGTCACTTAAGCTAGAGACTGCGGTCTTGCTTGTGGTCTCGCACTGACCGAGACGTGGGAGGTCATGGAGTCCAGCTTTTCCATGGACCTTGTATGGAACCGGCTTTGGGTTTCGCAACCGAAGGTTGGATTTGAGCGGTATGGCTCACCTCCTCAGGGCATAAGTGTGATTATAAAATGTAATCAGCCGTATAGCATGTTTGCTTAAGGATTGAATACGAAGATTCATTGGCTGATGTTGCATTTTCTTTGTGCATTCCTTAGTGGATAAATGTTAATTATGTTTCTTTATATTATCTGCAAGGTAGACAGATGAATTACTTATCTACCATGGGTAGATGCAATGACCTCCTTGAGAATGGAGATTATCTTATTCTGTTTTATGATGAATAATTATGCCTGATAATATAAAAGTAACCCCTGCTCAGTTTTAATTTAATAAACTGCAATAACAATGTTTTTGGCGGAGAGTTATATCTCTCACTGGGGCAATTTTCAATTGTCTCACCCCCGTGGGAAACATTTTTAGGTGTGCATGGGAGGCAAAGCAGAAATCCTAAAACAAGGAAAGAGCAACAGCAACAGTAACAACAGGGATAGCAATAAGATCTCAGGTGGAGATATTGTCTGTCTAGTCATACAGATAGTAGTCCTATGTGTCGTCTCTGTAATCTCAGGTCCTCAGAGTTTTTAGTCAGTGTCTTATGAATCAATCTGAGGTTTTGGCTTGATGCCTCGAGATTCGTATACTATCTGTATATAATGTTTATAAGACAGTTGATGTTGGAATCTTTGAGAAGGAATGGTACAGGTTTTGTACTTGTGAACCAAGATGAATTTGAAATACTTTGGTTCTTGGTTAAAGAGTTTTCCTATGAATGGATCTCTTGAAAAAGTTTTAATTTTCAGTGATTTTCAGTAATCCGCTGCAAATAATTTGCTTCCACATTAGTTAATCATGTTTTCGCAAAATGGTCGTCACAATTAGTGGTATCAGAGCTCTAGGTTCGTTGAGTCTACAGAGACATAGGACTAAGGTAGTAGAGTATGTTCTGGTGTCATCCAGTGTATCTGATAGTGTCTTCTGCTCGTATAAGAGAAGAAGAACTTGAAGATGACTGGGTCACATGAGGAGATTGATGCTGAGAGCAACAATGTTGCACCAAGAAGAGGTGCATGGGAACAGGCAAGAGAGAAACAATTGCTTGAGAATCCCCTAGCTGATCCAAATATAATAAGAAAATCCTTCTTTAAGTATTACTGTTGGAGAACTTAGGGCAACAGTAATGCATATAGTGGATCAAGTTTTGGCAGTGTAACCTAGATTACCAATCCCAATGATGATGTTATAGATATCAACATGATTCATAATTAGCGTCAGCAGATTGAAGCAAAAGGAAATGATGAATTTCTGGACTTAAATTGAGTCTGTGCTCAACCATAGCCTATTGAATCAACCTTTGAGGCAGAGTTAGCCTGAGGCAGTGAATAATTCATGTATTATGACAAGATAATGTCATGCAAATATGTTAATTTATGAATTCCTGGATTAACTGAGAAAGGAAATGATTGAACTTTCCTTGATTAGTCCTATGAGTACTTATGTTTTGCATAGTAAAACATTACAAATGTTTTATGTCGTTCTTACCTCCTTGAGAAATGATGAGGTACAAAAGAGATGCCTAAATGAAATTCAGGGATGATAAGTCTTGTGCTTGTGATAATATGAAAAGGAGGAATATGATAGTATACAAAGTTCATACCACTTAATCTCAGTATTTATATACCATGGCCAGGTATACAACTATTGATGATAAAGTGGGTATGGAAACTCTTAGATTGTTGTCTTTTTTATTGCTCTGATCAAGTAGTCATTATGAGACAATCTAATGAGTATCATGAAATCAAAAATCTGGAATGAATAAATGTGTCATATATTGTGCATAAGAAAGATAAGTCTGAGATAATCTCAGATGAGCATGTTGTATGAGGAACTAAAAATGTACTCCTCATAAGATAAGAATAAGAATAAGGGAGATGAACCCTGTTCAATTATGCTTCCCGCATAATATAGATCTTTCCCATAATGAGGAAATGGGAGATGTGATGAGATCATGAGATGATCATAAACATGCTAGATAATAATAAAGAAAGGGATAATGACATACAATCATCCTTACAAATTCCAATGCTAAAGGCAAGGAACCTAGGATGAGATAAAGAGTAAATGGTTCAAGAATAATTGAAAATACATGAATTAATAAGAGGAATATGAATCCTTGTTTTCTTTCCTTTCAGGGACATGGCAATCAAGTGGGTCTTAGGACACTTGATGTGCATAAGATAAAGGTGTTCATGTGATGGATACTTAGAGAAGTATCAGTTATCTTGGATTTTGGTCCCAAGATGAGAACATATGAAACAATTAATGTTCCATAATGAAAGGAAGAGATATATATGATGTGTTTCCAACACATGTGATAGATACCAAGGTGAAAGATTCTGGTATGTGAGAGTTATCAGATGGGTTAGGTTGGCTACCTGGGGTGGTCAACTGTGAAATTAGTCTGGATGTATAAAACAATATGAACATCATATGTTAGGGGTTTATGCTCTGCATAAACATGATATTAATAAAGAATGTATGATGTTTCTCTGAACAAGAGAAGTGTTGTTTGACACAAAGTTTACTTTATAGTCAATGATGAGGAACAATGGAGCATGTGCCTTGTGTGTTGATTCTATGAAAATCTTGTATGGAAACACTTTGTGCTGATCAAAGTTTTATGGTGCCTCCATAATAAGGAGATGTTATGTGAAGACTAGATAGTATGATGAATGAAATACATCTGTCTTCCTTTATCTGGGATTTCAGGGACAAAATCCATGTTAGGGGTTTATAATTTGTAACACCCCTGACCTGGGTTATACTTTAACCCTAGGTGTTTTGATTAAGAAAGATGATTAAATGCTTAATCTCATCTTGTGAAAGGTAATTAGGGCTCAAGAGGAACTTATATTGCAATTCTAGTCCTTTTTGAACATTGTTGAAATCAATGTTTTGTTTATTTTGGACTAAAGTGCAAATTACCCAAGTTGAGGGGTTTAAGAGCAAATTGTGCATGATAATATGTTCCTCATGTGTTGAATCATCATGAGGGTAAAGATGATGCTGAGGTGTGGCTTATGGAAGCCTGAATACCAAGAAAGAGTTGATAAAGCAATGTTTGTGCATTAAAACCTAGTTTTGGTGTAAAGTGCAATTTACCCAAAACCTAGGGTTCAATATGCAAATTACCACTTCAATAAGGTCCTGAATGCTTCTTGGCATCATGTAGAGCAAATAAAATGAGAGGGGCTCCTCATTTAAATTAAGTTGGAGGAAAGAGATTCTTGATATTAAAATAATCAAGATTTAATCCTAACTGAAACCCTAATTCAATTTAGGGCAAAAATAAATGTATTAATTAAAAGGCCTTCAACCAAAAATAAAATGTTTGGATTCAGATGTATGTGTGACGTCCTTGAGCCTTGCAAGGACCACGAAAATATCCAAGGGAGTGGATAACTCACACACAATTTTATAAGAAAAAGAAATATCCACTCACATATGGATATTAATATAATATGATTTAAGGTGCTTAATTTGCTTTTCTTTGAATCATGGATAATTGAGAGGGATAAAAGGCAAACAAGATAGACTCGTCCCTAAGAAAGATAAGGGGGAAGAGGCGGCCACATTTTTGGGATTAAATGAATTTTTATAAGGCACTTTCTCTCTCCTTGAATTTCTTATAAAAAGACCCTTTACAAGCCAAATGGAAGGCTTTTTCGACCCCACTTCTTCTCCTTGCTTGGGAAACGACGAAGGGAGCTTGGGAGGATCAGGAGGACGACCGCCAACCTGTTGGTAAGGTTCTTGATCCATTTCACCTTGATTCCATGGTTGAAATTGAAAATAAATTATGGATTTCTTCCTAATTCGATCTCCTCTTCAATTCTAACCATTACTTTTCACTCAAACCTTGAGGACGAGCCTTGGAATGGTGAAAGGAGTTGCATCCACCATTTTTTCCGTGAGCATGGACCTTTGGAGATCAATTGGAGGCGGGTTTTATAACTTGAATCCTTTTTCATTGATATTCAACCATTAATCTTGCAATTTCAATGATTCCTTCATTATCTTGTTTAATTTCTGGTTGAAAATGGTTATTTCATGAAATCATAAGTAGTTATAACTTCAGTGACGAAGGTAGATGATGATGAAATCATCTTGGATACTTTTTCCAAAGAAATCATGGTTCATACGGTTTTGAGTTAATTGCTCATGCGGTTTCACCAAACCGTTTGAGTGAGTTTACCAAGGGTTGACCGTTTGATATTACTGTTCCTAATTATGTTGGTTAATGACTCACCAAATTTTATGGGTTAACTCCCAAGGAATCGTGAGTTGAAGGCTAATCAATTAGGAAAACCTAATTGGATTAAGTGCTGATTTTTCAGCTTGATTAATTTAACTTTTTGGGCAAACGGTTTCAAAACCGTTTGAGAGGGTTGACCAAGGGTTTACCATTTGAGATTCCTGTTCCTACTGATGTTGTTTAATAACTCACCAAATTTTATGGATTAGTTCCAAAGTAATCATGAGTTGAAGGCCAATCAATTAGGCAAAGCCTAATTGGATTAAGTGCTCATTTTCAACTTGATTTATTTGCCTTTTTGGGCAAACGGTTTCAAAACCATTTTAAATAGTTGACCAGGGGTTGAACGTTTTATAATCCTGTTCCTAATTATGTTGGTTGATGACCCGCCAAATTTTATGGATTAATTCCAAAGGAATCATGAGTTGAAGGCTAATCAATTAGGTAAACCCTAATTGGATTAAGTGCTGATTTTCAACTTGGCTGTTTTGACTTTTTGGGTTAATTAGCCCAAACGGTTTCAAAACCATTTGGAAATTACCCAAACGGTCTCAAGCCGTTTGGGGGTCACCCAAGACCGTCTGGAGGTCTAGGGTTGGATATGGTTAAGTGATTGTAGGACAAAAGATATGGTGTTAACCCTAATCGGCTAAGTGCTGATTTTGCATTGAAATGAGTTGATGTTTTGGGTTGATTGACCCAAACGGTTTCAAAACCGTTTGGGAATAACCAAAACGGTCTTATGACCGTTTGGGGATCACCCAAGACCGTTTGGAGGTCTAGGGTTAAGCATGGTTGACCAATTGAAGGTCTAAAGGTACCAAATCACTTTGCAATTAAGTGCTGATTTGATGATCAACTCAATAGCTCAAACCCTAATGATTTTTCACTAGAATCCAAGGGTTGGATGAGACAAACGGTCTCAAGACTGTTTGGAGCTCATCCAAACGGTCTCAAAACCGTTTGGAGGTCACCCAAGACCGTTTGGAGGTCTAGGGGTGAGTATAGTTAAGCAATTGATGATCCAATGATACTAAGTTAAAGTGTAATCAATTATTGATGTGGTGATCAATCCAATGATCCAAACCCTAATTGGTTGACTTGGATTTTGATGATGTGATGGGCAAACTGTCTTCACCTACTAGGCCAAACGGTCTCCACCTACTTGGCCAAACGGTCTTCACCTACTTGGGCAAACGATCTTCACCTACTTGGCCAAATGATCTTCACCTACTTGGCCAAACGGTCTTCACCTACTTGGCCAAACGGTCTTCACCTACTTGGGCAAACGGTCTTCACCTACTTGGGCAAACGGTCTCAAGCACCACCTTTACCAAATGGTTTCAAACCGTTTGGGGGTCAAGTAGTCAAAGTTGATTGTAGATTCAATTGATCAATTCAATTGGATACCTTATGTAATGGAGGTCCAAGGTGATTGAATCTCTTGAGAATAGAGATAATGAATGACTCATTGATCCAATGATGATTAGTAATGATAATCAATGAAGGTACAAAGATTGAAACCCTATTAATACCTAAGTGATTAGTGCCAATTAAGGGATGAACCCTAATTGCTTATAGGATCAATGACTTGGTACACTATGTCATTCATAGTTGTATGTACTTGATTGAAGGGATTATATGACCTTATCAAGTTGATATGATTTTAGCATGAATTCATAACATGAATATGATTCATGTGGTGATTAAGGGTATGCTCCTTAAGTAAAGAGATCATGAAACCCTAATCATGAACATAAAGCCTAATTGACATGGTTATTGAATTCTAACCCTAATTGAGGGCAATTCTAAATGAAACCCTAATTCAGGGTAAGGATGTAGCCCTAATCAAGGGTAATCATAAGTGAAACTCTAATTTAGGGAAAAGAGATGTAAATCCCTAATTGGGATGAATAGTAAATCTCCAATTATGGATAATTGAATGAAATCCTTATAGAGATGAATAGTAGACCCCAAAAGAAGGGAAACTATGGTGGAAACCCTAGTTGAGGGTGATTCCATGAGAAACCTTAACTAAGTATTAACACCACATGACGTACTAGTGTTATGTTGTGATAAGAGGCCCTAAGAAGGGTGAAGGCATGTGAGACTCTAATGAGGAGTCATAATACATAAATCCCTAATCTTGGATAATATGACAATGTATCATAATTCTAATTTTTAAGTAAGGGTATAAAGAAACCCTAATGATGAGATAGAATGAATGGCCTTATAAAGGTGAAACATTTCATGTGGTTGAATATATGAAATCTAATTGTAAGCAATGTCTTTACCATTAGACAAGTCCATATCATTTAAGATAGTTGGACAACTCTAATGTGTGGCATATGCATTATATGCTATAGGTAAGTGATTAGTGCTGGAATGTATTAAGAAGGGAAATACCTTAATACAAGATAAGATGGCTAATTCAGGAGAGTCTGAAGTGATGAGAGAGTGATACATCAAAATATGATAGTTATCACATTCAACACTTCAGGGTTTATATGCCTTGATGTACTCCAAATACAATATAATTGGGTAAGAAACATATGAAGTGTGTTATGCAACTATTACAATGAAATGTAATGAGTTGTTGCACCTTGATGAGTGTTAATTAATGTACCTTGAGAATGGGGTTAAGCCTAAATGATGTGTATGATGTAATCATACCATGATGAGGATGAGAAATGAACTCATACCTTGAATTAATGATTCATTTAATGAAAAATGATGGGAATAAATAAGAATGATTGAATACTTATGATATCAATCTTTGCTCCTAGATGTGTGGAGCAATGAATTAGGGTTTGATCATTGATAATATGACCATGAAAACCTAAATGGTTAATACTGGAAAATCTTATCCTTAATGATGGGAAGGTTGTATTTCTTTTATTGCATAAGCCTTGTAAGGCATGTTAAATACTTGTATAACAAGTATAATGATCAATGGCCTTGTAAGCCATGTGAATAAGTTGTTGCCTAGTGAGAGGTGACAAGATGTGTAATGGCCTAGTGAGCCATGTGAATACTTGCACACAAGTAAAATGAATACCTTGGTCTGAGGACCTAGAGGTAATGGTTATCTAGTACAGAGATAACAATGTTATGATCTAAGGGTTTAACTACCCAGATCCAGTAATCATGATGATGATGATGTGAAGGGATGAGAATTCCCAGTAATGTGATAAAGGACTGAGATCCCAAGTATCATGTGTTTTAAAGATTTGAAAAATATGTGATAGATGTATTGTATCTTTCTTTGTAGCATCTGTGATAATAATTCTTGTTTGAAACATGGATGATGCTAAAAGATATGGTAATGAACTTAATTAATCAAGTAGAATTTCATCATGTAGTGCCCTGGCCATAGATCCATCATCATCAGTAGTTGGTGATGGTGAAACGGGTTTTCCTGGGGGTTAATCTGGAGCGTATATTGTTGAATATGCGGAGTTTCTCCTAGCCGAAAATAGGAGGATTATAGTGCAACTTCGGTTGTAGGCTCAAGATGTGTATAAGAGCATGGTGAACATGCCCATGGCTCAGTGTGAAAGACCATGAATGCGTTCATGGCTCAGGGAGCACGGTGAACTGGCTCGTGGCTCAGATATACTAGCGTCGAGACCTATACCAAGGCGGGCTTGAGAAAGGGTATCCTACGGGAGCTAACCCTATGACCGAGTTCACTTAAGCAAGAGACTGCGGTCCTGCTTGTGGTCTCGCACTTACCGAGACGTGGGAGGTCATGGAGTCCGGCTCTTCCATGGACCTTGTATGGAACCGGCTTTGGGTTTCGCAACCGAAGGTTGGATTTGAGCGGTACGGCTCACCTCCTCAGGGAATAAGTGTGATTGTAAAATATAATCTGCCGTATAGCATGTTTGCTTAAGGATTGAATACGGTGATTCATTGGCTGATGTTGCATTTTCTTTGTGCATTCCTTAGTGGATAAATGTTAATTATGTTTCTTTATATTCTCTTCAAGGTAGACAGATGAATTACTTATCTACCATGGGTAGATGCAATGACCTCCTTGAGAATGGAGATTATCTTATATAGTTCTATGATGAATAATTATGCCTGATAATATAAAAGTAACCCCTGCTCAGTTTTAATTTAATAAACTGCAATAACAATGTTTTTGGCGGAGAGTTATATCTCTTGCTGGGGCAATTTTCAATTGTCTCACCCCCGTGGGAAACATTTTTAGGTATGCATGGGAGGCAAAGCAGAAATCCTAAAACAAGGAAAGAGCAACAGCAACAGTAATAGCAGGGACAACAATAAGATCTCAGGTGGAGATATTGTCTGTCTAGTCATACAGATAGTAGTCCTATGTGTCGTCTCTGTACTCTCAGGTCCTCGAAGTTTTTAGTCAGTGTCTTATGAATCAATCTAAGATTTTGGCTTGATGCCTCGAGATTTGTATATTGTCTGTATATAATGTTTATAAGACAGCTGATGTTGTAATCTTTGAGAAGGAATGGTACAGGTTGTGTACTTGTGAACCAGGATGAATTTGAAATACTTTGGTTCTTGGTTAAAGAGTTTTCCTGTGAATGAATCTCTTGAAAAAGTTTTAATTTTCAGTTATTTTCAGTAATCCGCTGCAAATAATTTGCTTCCGCATTAGTTAATCATGTTTTCGCAAGACGGTCGTCACACATCATTAGCAAATAAAAGGTGTGATAGGACTTTAGTTCACTTTACCAAGTAGGATTTGATTTGCCTTGAATACATAGACTTGTCAATCATCCTATTGAGACCCTTCATGGCAATGACAAAGAGCAATTATGATGAAGGATCACCCTGACATAGGCCATTTGCATTCTTGAAGAACCCAACAAGACTCCCATTGAGCACAAGCGAGAATGAAGGCATAGTGGCACATTGTTTTACCAGACATATCCAAGTGTCGTAGAAACCTGAACCTCTCAAGAAACACCAAAGATAATTCCATCCAACTGAATCGAAGGCTTTAGTATGGTCAAGCTTTAAACAGGTAGATAGAAAGCTATTTTGAGTGTTGAAATTTAAGGTGAATTTAGCAGCTAATAGCGAGAAATTCTGTACTTCTACCTTGTACGAAGGCAACTTGGTTGATGGAGATGATCTTGGGCATGATAGTAGCCAGTCTTATTGTCATAATTTTAGTAATGACTTTATAGAGCATTGAGTAGTAAGAAATAGGACAATAATTTGCAAGAGTAGAGATAATATCCTTCTTCAAAATAAGTGCTAGGAAGACATGGTTGATTTTCCTGACCATGTTACCACCTACAAAAAACCAAGAAATTGCATGCAAAAGATCATCTTTAATTAATTCCCAATTGCTTCTTTAAAAGAAGGCCTTGAAGCCATCCGGACCAGGGCTTTTATTCAGCCCTATATTCCAAAATACATCTTTAAGTTCCTACATATCAGACTGCTTGCAAAGATAATCATTATCTTCATTAGTCACTTGTTGGAGCCAATCAATGTCAAGATTATTGGTGTCGTAGTCCTCTTGATTCTGGTTGTACAAGCCTTCAAAGAAATTGATCTATGCAATACTTTCTTCATCAACCAAGATGTTTTCGTTGGTGTCAAAAAGCTCAATAATGGAGTTAATAGCATCACATTATTTGACAGTAGAATGATATAATTTAGTATTGTGATCCCCTTTGTATATCCAATCCAACCTTCCACGTCACCAGTAGTACTGCTCTTCAACTTTAGATAGAATAGAAATGTGATCATATGTGACCTTTTCTTCTTGTATGAGACCATCATACAATGGGTTTCTTCTGAGCACTGCAGAGATATCTGCCATCTCTAATCTTTCTTTAGCAATTAGATTTTTAAGATTGACATATTTCTTAGCCTAAACTTTGAGTTCATCCCTGACTACTTCAAGTTTTTTAGCAAAACAAAAAAGAGGATTACCTTGTTGTTGAGTGAGCCCAACATTAGTAATAATATCCTTGCATCTAGGCCAGTTCATCTAGAAATTGAGAAAATGAAAAGGGTGTCTCTTCCTAGAAAGCTTCTTTAGGTTGATGTTAATTGGTGAATGGTCAGAAAACTCACAAGTTAGCAACTTCATCTTAGTGCCTGGGAATTTGTCTAACCATGCACCATTAACCAATGCCCTGTCAAGTTTTCATGCTACTCTCTTAGTTGTACCCTACCTGTTATGCCAAGTATAGATTTCATTGCCCACTAATGGTAGTTCAGTTAATCCATAATTGTCAATTGCAGTGTTGAAGGAGTTGAGTATAATAATTGGTACCTCTCATCCTCCTTCCTTCTCTTCCCTTTTCCTAATGTTTTTGAAATCTCCAATCACTAACCACGGATCAAATATAGCATAACTAATCCTCTCCAAAGTTGTCCATAAAGTGGTGCATTGTTTAGAAATATGACGAGCATAAATAGTAGTAACGTTTATGACAAGTCCCCCTTTATTGGTGCATTCCATGGTGTCTTACTGATCATCAGAATCAAGACAAAGAATATCCCAAGAATTAGGATTCCAACCAATACAAATACGACCATTCGGATCCTTGTCATGGTTGGACATTCATTTCCATCCATTAGGGAACAACTTGAATGAAGTGTGTTTCATGAAGCTTTTGATTTTGGTTTCCTAGTGTATCTTGGGATTTCAAGATAGATCCTCTATCCTCCCTCTTCTTCCATGGTTTCCGAGAACCACAGATGTTAGTCATAATGATGGTCATTAATGACCCCTACTAGTTGAACAGGTGTTGCGTGACCTGCTCACTCTAGTAGTTTTGTTCTTCCTAGACTTAGGCGTCCTACTCAACTCACCATCCTCTTTGTGTGCATCAATCTCCTTCTTCACTTGATCAATAGGATTGGAACTTTGTCTAGTATCATGTGATCCCACGTTGGATCCCTGGATGACCTTCAAGCATGGCGATGTGGTGTTAGATACCTCTTCTACACCTTTCATAGTGTCAGCATTTTGTTCACTGGTAATGAGAACTGACTCATCAAAAACATCATTGTTTAGTTACTCGTACCTATTACTGACTGGGATAACATCTTTATCAGCATAAGCATTGGTACTCTTCTACTTCTTGTTTGACACCACCTTCCAAACTTGCACAGGAGCACGAGTAGAAGTAGTGACATGGACATCAGTGTCTGCGATCGTATTCTTTAAAGGACAGCTGCTATTGTCATGACCAAAAACCTTATAATATGAGCATCATTTGGGAACATGCTTGATGGCAATTGTAGTGGGGTCACGATTGGGCATGTTCACCCAGATTTCAGCATGAGGTTCCTCATCCACATCCAGTTCCACAAGAGCACAAGCTTCACCCAATGACTATTGTCCTATTGACTAGTAATCAATGAGTAGCATCTTGCCAATGCCGCTCCAAATGATGCCAATGGCCCAAGGGGGCCAGTTCCTACCCATGTTGGGTATATTAATCCAGGTCAGGATTGAACTGAAGGAGTCCTTCTTGAGATTGTCACCCATTTTGTTGTCTTTTACAACTACAAGTCTACTGTCAAACCAGCAAGGACCTGCGTTGATGATGTTCTTCTTATCCTCACCACAGTTAACGCGTAGAAGGAAGAATTATTCAGGATTAGAGAAGAGATCAAAGCATCCTCTAGGCTTCCAGACCCTCTTTATCCAGGACATAAAATGATGATAGTAGAGGATAACAGTATGCTCTCAAGACTTTTCCATGGCTGCATAGGTGCAATCGTCTATGGTGATGAATCTCTTTCCATCCTTCTTCTCTAGCGGATCAAAGTCATGTTCCTTGAAGGTGTCTGATCCACTGAGAATCTGGTGCCAGGCTTTGCGGGGTACCTTAGGCGGCTGGGTCTCAACGACCATTGCAGCGGGCACCAAGGAGGAGGGGGGTCCCCCCTTTGTGAAGCTTGGAGGACGATCACACAGTCGGTCGCCTAGTCGATCGCCGCAAACCCTGGGTGGCTAGGGCTGCATGCGTGGGAGTAATTGAGATAAAACAAAGATTAGTTTTACTTTCATAATAGAACCTCGTTAATGGCAATTCAGTTGGTTTCCAAAGTGAAAAGAATTTGCCATAGTTTAAGAATGTTTACATGTTTGTCCCTAAAAAAGAATGGATCGGCACATGTTCTCTGTCTTTCCTGATTGTGAAGTGTGATCAGTGTAGGACACACATGGATTGCATAGTAGTTCTATTGTTTTCCAACCATAGTTCTACCCACCATTTCCGAAGTCATTTTGTGGACCACATTACAATTTTGCACTTCATATATAAAGAAAATTTGATTTCTGCCATCAGGTTTGTAATCAAAGTTGTTGCAGACTACCCATATATTTCAACCATTTTATTCAAATTTTCCATTGACACAACATTATTTCAAGTGAATACTATAATTTGATAACAAATAAATCATGCAATAAGACACGAGACTTCTTACATATAGCTTTGAGTTAAAATTAAAAAAATAGTTAAATGCAATTTATGTTGGCCTATATTTCATCATTTTTTATATGCGCATTCTACAGTTACAACACATTTCGACCTGTGATTGAAGCCTCCATCTACATAAACTAGATTGGGCATTTATAAGGCACATGCAGTCAACCAGATAAAATGATACTAAAATAATCTCAAAACATACTAGTTAGGATTTTACCCACTAAATTTCATAGAAGGTAAACACATAAACTAATAGCAACAACAAAATTAAGACACTGCCACCACAACAATTACATGAGAACTCCATAGGAGTGATAATAGAGGGTTTCCAACAAGATAATATCCAAGATAGGGGGTCAATCTATGTAATGTGAATCTATCAAACTTACAATAAATGTAGTTGTAATAGAAAAGGAAATAAGCTTCATTTATCATGTTTATTTAAACATATACGCAATCAAACCTTTATAATGGCTTCTAAATGAAAGACTAAACATGCCTTAGACAATATGGGATTAAACCACTTGATTTTACAAAGCCCAAAATAAGGAAAAGACATAATAAATAATGTAAGCTAATAAGAGCCTACATAACAACACAGATGCATATGACCTTGTCAGTGCGTAGACATGGTGCATGTGTAGGGAAATACAACATCAGATAGGTAGTGAAAACAAAAACTTTACTAACATATTTCCCATTAACCAACGGATCGCGTCAATAACTATGCAATGGAAAGGATGATTTCATGAAGATATATCTGATCCTGGAGTAAGTCCAATGACAATCCTCATCGATGTAGATGCACATTCTATCTTGGACGATGTCTGTGTAACTCCTAGTTGTAATGGGACTTGTTTGACTGCTCCTCCACAGACATCAGACTCGAACGTTGTCATCTACCGTAGCTCCTCTTGTCACAGACTATTGGATGACATCGTCCTCCTTAGCGATAGGAAAATGCCACCTTGCCTCAAGAGAAGTCCAAACAGACTAACTAGAACTCTTGTCATCTTGTTAGAAAGGATAGGAAGGAGTCATCCCTCCCATTGGTGTACTTGTCAACAACCTGCTCTCCCACAACAATGATCCTCAGTTGTCTCTCTCCATAGCTATCAATCCTTAATCGGGTAGGACTTGTTTGGGCTCTCTTGGTTAGCACAACCAGAGAGGACAACAATTGTTAGAGAAACAAATTCTCAATTGTCTATTTTGTGTTCTGGGAAGCCCCCAGTAACCCTCTATTTATAGGTGGGGTTAGGGTCGAGGTTACCACTCTATGAAGGAGTATAAGGGACCGGAAAATCTCACATTTTCACAGCAATTCTGGAAACATTGCAACCTACGACAGCCGAAAAAGATGTCTTGAAACACAAACGATCATCTTATAGTGTGTGATGCTCATTTTGTAGTTTCCCAGTTTTATACAAATGTCGGCAATTCTATTCCAACTAGTGCATGTCATGACGTCAACACCAATCCTTGATGCAATCAAATTGCACCCCCGAGACTACCATTTGGTGCATGTGAGATGGGCACCTCACACCACTTGAGACAGGTGTCTCGTAGGTTGGGTCAGGCTAAATTCCAGCTAATGCATAATACAAGCACCCTGACACTCCAAATGACTATCTCAACACTTGAATTGATCGCTTGGCAGTCCAATCAGCTCATTTGTTGTGTGAATTGAATACCTAAACACTTTACTAATCAATCCAATCATCATTCAAGATCAAACCCATCTTCTATATGAGTTCCTATGTGTGTGACCCTATAGGTCCCATACTACGTTGGCAATGAATGTCCATAACAACTTATGACTTCACAAGCAATGAGAAGTGCCTAATCACACATCATTGCTACCTTCAAAAGTTGGAAAAAACTTTAACCTAAAATCTGTGTATGGTGTTCTAGTTTTTGTATAGTTCCTTTGTCACTGATTTCTAGATTGCAATCGAGGCATGGATCTATCATCCTCTTCAACATTCAATCTATGTTTCTTGTTATCCCAGACTGCATAAGATATGTGTAATCTCAAAATCATATATTGTCTCACACATACATGGCCATGTATTTTTCAATCTCGCTAACTCAAGTGGACTAGGATATCATAATCCAAAAGGAGGGACAAATCCCATCTCTATCACTCACAGTCACTCGACATGTATCACAATCATCCAATCATCCCCTTTATAACAACCCATGTTTCAGGATTGGGTTTGATGATGTCAAAGCACACCGAACGCCATGTGATGAGTGTAGGGATTACAGGTCTAATAACCACAAACACCACCATCACTATAAGACATGATTCTGACTTACCTAGTTAAGGTTCCCATGTATCACTCTTATGGTCGGTCTATCCATTACACTGTTCTAAGACATATATCTGTGTGCTTGGTTTGATACCGCCATATCTTGACTAATGAGATTCTATCATCAACCAACTCATACTCTGATTTTATAATTCATTACATCTATTTAACTTCTATAATCACAACTGATCAGGGACATAACAAGAATGCATATACTCTTAACATATGTATGATCTCATTCTTCAGGTCCTCAACCTAAAGACATTTGTCATTCAGTAATATCATTCTCTAGACATTTATTATGTTATTTCATTATCTCAAAACTAAATAAATAGAATAAATTAGAAGCTTGCCTTTATTAATAATTAAATAATTTACAAGTTATGCCATTACAATCATCATATGATTGGCTCTCTGGGCATCCATACCAACACACTCCCACTTGCACGTAGAGACAATAACCCATAAATCTTATTCCGAGTGACCTAAAATAACCATCATGCTTCTGATGTGCAAGTGCTTTAGTCAAGGGATCAACAAATGTTGTTCCCAGTTGGTACTCTACGAATCTTTACATCTCCTTATTGTATAATCTTTCATATGAGATAATATCGTCTTTGTATATGCTTTATGAACTGATGTGGTATGGGTTCCTTAGCCTGTGCAATAGCTCCATTGTTGTTACAATATAACTCAGTTATGTTGATGATGCTTGGAATGACCCCAAGTTCAGAAATGAACTTCTTGATAAATGTAACCTCCTTTGTTGCATTTGATATAGAAATACACTCAGCCTCTGTTGTAAAATCGACAACTATTTCTTCTTGGAACTCTTCCAACTTACAACTCCATTTTTTAGGCTAAACACAAACCCTGATTGTGATTTGTATTCATCTTTAGTGTAACCTCCTACCACCAACTCTTCATCTCCATCGTAGGCCATGAACTGATCCTTAGTCCTTCTCAAGTACTTGAGGATGTTCTTTGTGGCTATCCAGTGAGCATCACTTGTATCTAACTGATATATGCTCGTCATGCTCAGGGCATATAAGATGCAGGGGTGCACAACATCACATACATGATGGATCTAATTGCTGACGCATATGGAATCATACTTATTGTGCTCCCTTTCTTTACAAGAATGGTGACATTAAACTTTAGAGATGGTAACTCCATGTAGCATGGGTAGGTTTCCTCTCTTTGAGTTGTCTGTGCTGAATTGCTTCAACACTTAGATAATGTATGTGCTTTGGCTTAGTCCAAGAAGCCTTCTTGATCTATCTCTATAGATCTTTATCCCCAAGATGTAAGATGCTTCTCCCAAGTCTTTCATAGAGAATGTATTTCCAAGCCATGTCTTTATCTTTTGTAAAGTAGGGATGTCATTCCCCATCAATAGTATGTCATCCACATACAATATGAGGAATACTACCATTCTCCCACTAACTTTTTATATAGAGAAGGTTCATCTTTATTTTGAACAAATCCAAACTCTTTTACTAAATCATCAAAACAAAGATTCTAGCTCTAAGATGCTTGTTTCAAACCATATATTGATCTTTGTAGCTTACAAACTTTATTTGCAAAATTTACATTTATAAAAGCCTCAATTTGTGTCATATACACATCCTCCACAAGATTCCCGTTAAGTAATGTGGTTTTAACATCCATTTGCCAAATCTCATAGTCATGATAAGCTGCAATAGCAAGCATGATCTTGATGGACTTAACCATGGCCATTGGAGAAAAGGTTTCATCATATTCAACACCCTAAACATCTCTGAAACCCTTTTCAACCAATCTCCCCTTATAGGTTTGAACTTTTCCATCCATGTCAGTCTTCTTCTTGAAGACCCATTTGCACCCTATGGGTGTTACCCCTTTAGGTGGATACACCAAAGTTCATACTTTGTTGGTATACATGGATTGCATCTCAGATCTCATGGCCTCAAGCCATTTCTCAGACTTTGGCCCCTCAATAACATCTTGATAGGAAATTAGCTCATCATCTATGACCAATTCATTGCCTTCCTGAGTCACAAGATATCCCTATCCTTTAGGTTCAAGGTGTGTCCTACTAGATCTATGAGGTTCCACTGTTACATGAGGAATTTGAGATTCCACAACAATTTGTGAGTCCCTCTTCGAGTTCCACTTTCCTCCCATTGATTTCTTTTGAAATAAATTCCTTTTCTAGGAATACATCCTCTCTGGTAACAAACACTTTTTTGTTAGATCTGGAATGAAAGTAATATCCTATGGTATCATTAGGATATCCAACAAAATAACATTTATCAAACTTAGGGCCAAGCTTTTTAGAAAAAAATTCTAACAAAAGCTTGACATCCTCAAATCTTCATAAAAGAGACATTGGTTTGCTTCACATACCATATCTCTTATGGTGCCTTTTCAACTAATTTAGATTTAGTGTTTAAGAGGTAGTCTCAAGAGCATACCCCCGGAAGGAAGTTGGAATATCAGCAAAACACATCATATATCACACCATATCTAGCAATGTGCGATTCCTTCTTTCTGATGCACCATTATGCTATGGTGTTCCATGTGGAGTCCACTGGGATACAATCCCATGGTCTATAAGAAGGTTCTCAAACTCTTAGTATAAGTATTCTCCACCTCGATCATAACGAAGTGCCTTACTACATTTACCAAGTTGGTTCTATACTTCATTCATGAACTCTCTAAACTTTTCAAGAGATTCTAACTTATGTTTCATCAGGTAAACATAGCCATACCTATTAACATCATCAGTAAGGTAATGAAGTATTGATACCCACATCTAGTAGTTGTTCTAAATGGTCCATAACATCAGTATGTATGAGCCCTAATAGATCACTAGCCCTCACATTATTATCAGTGAAAGGGTTCTTAGTCATCTTGACCAATAAACAAGATTCACATGTATTTATTGATTCGAAATTAAAGGGGTTAGGGTAACCGTCTTTATGAAGTCTAGATATGTGATTCTCGTTTATGTTCCCTATACGACAATGCCAAAGGTATTTCTTATTTAAGTCGTTGAGATTTTTTTTGGTATTTACGTTATATACGCTTGTCTCTATATCTTTATAAACCATAAGACATTGGGGCACTTCCATAAAAGATCATGTCTTTACTAATATAACATCTTCCAGACTTTATAGGAAATTCAAATCCATTCTTGTCCAAACAAGATGCAAATATGATGTTCCTATTAATGGTAGGTATGTAATAGCATCTCTCCAAATCTATTACTAGCCCACTTGGTAGAGATAACAGATAGGTTCCAACTGTATTGGCCACAAATCTTGTGCCATTTGCAACTCGCAGTTCTACCTCGCCTTTCTCTAAAGGTCTACTTCTTTTCAGATACTTCTCAGTTGAATAAATGTATGATCCACATCCAGTATATAGTACCCATGATGAGGAAGTAGCAACATTAACCTCAACAATTTATATATCTAAAGTAGAGATTTCAATCCCTTTCTTTATATACCTAGGTTCCCTTATCCTTTGCCTTATTTTGTGTGCAGAAGATTTGAACTTTAGCTTAGATGCATAATCCATCTTGGCTTTGCCTTTGTCCTTGGACTCAACTCCATTGATCATCATCACAGTGTGTATATTCATTTGTGCTTTGACACTTTCCAAAATGTCAAGAAACTTTGACAGTCGTCTAGCCATGTTACTCAAGTGACAACACTTGATAAACTGGCTATATCATTCAGGCAACGACTACAAAATCATATATGTGGCCAACTCTTGCCCTAAAGGAAATCTTAGTTTTTCAAGACGCTTCATATACCAAATCATATTGAGCACATACGGTTCTATTGGATCTCCCTCTGTCATTTTGCATTCAAAAAGCATCTTAGAGACATTATACCTTTCATGCTTATCAAGTTGTTTATGCAACTCATAGTTCATACATCCCAACATATGGTTCTTGATGTTCACAACATCATTGGCATGTTTCAAAGAAGCATCCATGTTAGTCTTAGGAGAATTTAGAGTGGATACTGGCACTATTTCATGAACATGTAGAGCACTTCTCAAGGTCTTGAACTAGTTATGGAAATAAATCTCGTTTAATTTGTCTGATTGTGATGATTTAGTGTTTTTCATTTGATTCTACAAGAGAAAATTTGCATTTGTCGAAACCCTTTTTTATTTTATTTGACTTGAAAAGTCATTATTAATTAGGTATTTAATCAACTGTCACTCCCACTATTTTATTCAAATTGACAACCCTCAATATCAATTTGGAATATTTCAGTGTATAATCTTCTAGTGGGCCAAGATCGAAAACAATTCAGTCAATACCCAACTAACATTGGCGCTCATCACCAATTATTAAGGTAGGCAACATTTGCCAATTGCATCTTAAGAAACTCTTGGATAGATGATATGTGCAACTCCTTGCCATAATCATCTGCATGTTTTTGGGATTAGACTCTCTAAGAATTGTCTGTTAAGCCTGACCCAATAGCCAATATGAAAATAATGCACCCTGCTTGGCAGGCCCACATTATTATCATCACACTTCCACGAGACAAAAGGTGTACCATCCTTGGGGTGCCCATGCTTGGTTGATCAAGCTTTTCATGTGTGCTTCTCATGAAAAGCATCTTAGACTTGATATTTTATTTGAGGGAGTTCGTATAATACATATACATTAACCAATCACCACATATATATAGTACGTATCTTATACATGCTATAACCCACATGAAAACATGCAATGAACAAAAAGTGATGGTTATGGACAGTCTAATGCAATTTCTTGGATCCATAAGAAATTACCAAAATCTAGGTATATATCATATGCAGAAACCTATTGTTAATGAAGATCCATGCTTGCCAATCTAGGTTGACTGATTCAACCTTTGAATCGATCGGGTCGCCTCTTGGCGGGTCAGTTGGTCATCATGTAGTCGATCATTTGGCTCTGCCAAACGGTTGTCTCATTTGGTCCATGGGGCGTGGCTCGTGCATTGGTCATCTCACCCCAGCTAGACGGTCATCTCACTCACACTAGATGGTCGTCTTTGACCCTCCAGTCAATTGGTTGGTGTCTTCCTTATTCGTCAAAATAAGAAAGTAAACCATCCTACTTTTACATAATAATTGAGAAACTTCAAGTTACATTCGAGGGGAGAAAAGGTAGAAGAGAATAATAATTTTACATTGGGAAGATAAGAGAAAGGCTTTGTACATAAACTATGATAAATAGAATAAACCAACCATACAAACATGCATAGATAATAGGAATTATTGGTCATAACCATGCTACACATCCAAACATCAAAACTCACTTTTCGAGTGACGTGTGTAAATTGCATATATATATATATATATATATATATATATATATATATATATATATATATATATATATATATATATATGTATCTGTGTGTGTGTATTCTTTTGGGTTCTTATATTGTGATTAGTCGGTCGTGCATATCCTCCAATTCAAATATTTGCATAAAATGCAATAAATAAACTCAATAGAACCAAAAATATGATCATATCAATTATCCCAAAATATAATTAATTGATGTGGCTCTGATACCACTGTAGGAAAATACAACATCAGATAGGCAACTGAACCAAAAAAATTTAATAACTTATTTCCCATTAACCAGTGGATAATCTCAATAACTATGCAATTGAAAGGATGGTTTCACAAATATATACCAAGTCCTGGAGAAACTCTAGTGACAATCCTCATTGATGTAGATGTGCAATCTGTCTTAGATAGTGTCTGTTCAGCTTCTGGTTATATTAGGACTCATCTGACTGCTCCTCCATGGACAACATACTTGAACGCCATCATTTGTAGCAGTTCCTCTTGTCACAGATTGTTGGCTGACGTCGTCCTCTTTAGCGACGGGAAAAGGCCACCTCGCCTCTAGAGAAGTCCACACAGATGAACTAAAACTCCTATCATCCTACTAGAATGGATAAGAAGGATCTGTCCCTCCTGTTGGTATACTAGTCACCAACCTGCACTTCTACAACAATGATCTTTAGTTGTTTCTCTCGCATATATCCCTCCCTAGTTGGGTAGGACTTGCTTGGGATCTCTTGGTTACTAAAAACAGAGGGGACAATAATTGTCAGAGTAACTAATTCTCAATTGTGTGTGTTGTGTTATGGGAATCCCCATGTACCCCGTTATTTATAGGCGGAGTTAGGGTCAGGGTTCTCACTCTATGCGGGAGTGGAAGAGACCGGAAGATCTCAAATTTTCACAATAATTCTGGAAACTTCACAACCTGCGACAGCCAGAATGGCCATCTGGAAACCCAGATGGTCATCTGGCATGCATGATGGTCATCTCACACTACGAGACAATCGTTTCATAGTTTCCCGGCCTTGTACATATGTCACTAATTCAATTCTAATTAGTACACATCATGACGTCAACACCAATCCTTGATGCAACCGAATTGCACCCTCGAGACATTTGTTTAGTGCATGTGAGATGGGTGTCTCACACCACATGAGATGGGTGTCTCACACAAGTGATACAGGCATCTCACAGGCCAGTTCAGGCTAAATTCTAGCTAATGCACAATAAAATCAGCCTGACACTCCAAACGACTATCTCAACACTTGAGTTGATCGTTTGGCAGTCTAGTGAGCTGATTTATTGTGTCAATTTAATACCTAAACACTTTAGTAATCAATCCAATCATCATTCATGATCAAACTCCTCTTAGAGATGAGTTCATATGCTTGTGAACCCATAGGTCCCATATTACGTTCGTAGTGAATGTCCTTAACAGCTTATGACATCACAAGCAATGAGTGGTGCCTAGTACCACATAATCGCTACCCAAGTAAATGGAAAGTTGGAGAACAAATTCAACCTACAATTTGTGCAAAGTTTTATGATGCTTATATATTTCCTTTGTCACTGATATCCAGATTCAACTCGAGGCATGCATCTATCATCCTCTTCAACATTCAATCTACGTTTCTTGCTATAGTAGACTATATGAGATATGTGTAAGCTCACTATAATATATCGACTCACACGTACATGGACATGTATTTCTTATTCTTTCTAACTCAAGTGGCCTAGGATATCATACTCCCATAGGAGGGACAAATCCCATCACTATCACTCATAGTCAGTCCCCATGTGTAACAGTCACCCAATCATCACCTTTATAACAACCCATGTTTCATGATTGCATTTGATGATGTCAATGTGTACCAAATGACATGTGATGTGTGTAGTGATTTCTAGTCTAAGAACCAAAAAACACCACCATCACTATAAAACATGAATCTGACTTACCTAGTTAAGGTTCCCATGTACCACTCTTATGGTGGGTCTGTTCAATACACTATTCTCTAACATGTATATGTGTGCTTGGTTTGATATAACCGTAGCATGACTAATGAGATTCTGTCATCAATCAAATCACACTTTGATCTCGTGTTTCATTTCTATCTATTTACATTCCATAATAACAACCGATCAGGGACATAACAAGAATACTTATACTCTTAACGTTTGAATGATCTCATTCTTCAGGTCCTCAACCTGAATACATACATCATTGAGTAATATCATTCTCTAGATATTTATTATATTTTTTCATTATCTCAAAACTGAATAAACAGAATAAATTAGAAGCTTGCCTTTCTTAATAATCAAATCATTTACAATTTATGCCATTGCAATGATCATATGATTGGCTCTCTGGGCATACATACCAACAACATGCCTTGCATTGCTATGTCTTTCATGGTTTATGACTCCATGATATACCCTCAAACCCTTGTAATGTTCCACACAATTGGGACACCAACCATGAGTACCTAATTCCCCCAATTTTTCTGAAATGGTGTAGTGTTAAGGTCAATTAGGCTGAGGCCATTGAATCTTGATCTAGAAGGATGTGTAATAATTTGTGTAGTAAGACCATGATGGGAGAGAGAAAAGATGGTTGTAATAATCCCAAAAACCTTTCTCTAGGGTAGTGTTTGGAATGAAAAAGAAGTTAGTCTTTGGGACATATTTGACCGAGATCATGCTCTACTCTTTTGTAGCACATAGGCGTAGATCCTAAATAGCTAAATCAGGATCTAGTCATGTGATGTTTGGTAAAAAGTTAGACTAACATGCCTGTTTGGGATTCTGTAATATTGTGGTCCATACCAACTCAACCCTGCTTTTGGCATAACTAGAAATCCCAATCCTAGTTAGCTTTGTCTTCAATGCTATTTTATTTTGTATGAAACATTGTAAATGGGACCAATTTAATCTAGATGTGAATTAAATTGGCCAACAAAATCAGACTTGATCAATATCAGACTATTCCATATATTCAGACTAATCAGTCATGACTATGTAATCTAACTTTCTGCACTAGTGTTGCACTTCATGATCCCTTTCTTGAGGGTTGCACATGTTTTCTCATAGGACTGCCTCATGACAAGAGAAAATGTAATGTCTGGGCCCACTGTCCAAGGCTCTAGTAGAGTTTTAGGAATGACGATTGTCCCCACAGACCACCACTAGCCTTAACTGCGTGCTTTGTCCACTCATGCGCAAGTCAGGATCAGCTTCCCGACTGGTCACCCATCCTAGTACTTCTCTAAGTAGAGCACGCTTAACTATGGAGTTCTTTAGTGATGGGATCCTGGAAAAGGAGGTGCACCTTGGTGATGTGGGTAGTTCAATCATTCCTTTTAAGATCATGTTATCCGAGGCCTCAAATCCTGAGATGTTACAATATCCCCCACTTAGACTCTTGACGTCCTAGTCAAGTCTCAACTATATTGCCTCATAATCTGACCCCATTTCAGTGCAGACCCACAATGGCTCATGGATACCCAGCTCCCGATCACAGAATATCAGTGCAAGGGTGGCTACGTCAACCATGGACAGCCCTTTCCTACATTCCTGGACCGCACGGCTCAAGACTGACATGTCACATGCCCATGTGGGCCCCACCTACTGGAGGGGAATTGGCTCTGATACCATTTGTAATGCCCAGGCCCACTGCCCAAGGCTCTAGTAGAGTTTCAGGAATGACGATTGTCCCCACAGACCACCACTAGCCTTAACTACATGCTTTGTCCACTCACGCACAAGCCGGGGTCAACTTCCCCACTGGTCACCCATCCTAGTACTACTCCAAGCTGAGCACGCTTAACTATGGAGTTCTTTAGTGATGGGCTCCCGGAAAAGGAGGTGCACCTTAGTGATATGGGTAGTTCAATCATTCCTTTTAAGATCATATTATTCGAGGCCTCAAATCCTGAGATGTTACAGCAAATGAATCACTCGGGATTAATTTCCCATATCCAATGGGACCTCCCATCAAACAATGATGCTATTAAGAGCATCATACTTTTCAATGACCACCAAGGTATCAAGGATTAAAAGGAGTTGTCAAGGGATACCCAACCATTTTTTGCATTGGATTTAGTTGTGAGACCCTTGGCCCTATTAATGGGTTTTGTTGCATTGCATAAAGGTCCTAGTCTTCAAATATTTTATCTATATTAGTGTCATAATACCATATTTGTTAGGTATTATTAACCCTAGTGTCCATTATCCTAATTTGGATTAGCTAGGCCTCGAATTTGGTATTTTTACAAGAGAAAGTAATTTTTATATTTCTATTAAGGTATTGGCTATCCTATATATTAGTCCAGCGATACATTAGTAAATTTAAGTGGGTAACCAAAATCTCACTTAACTTTACTAATAACAAATAGAGAACATAAAGACAATGGGCCTAAGCCCACCAAACCAATAACCACTTATAGTAAAACTCCCATTCAAGCTAGAGAGTAGACATAGTGTAGACCCAACTTGACACCCATATGCTAAAAAGGAGCTGGAGGAAGAAATTTGGTTAGGATGGACCCAAATTTTTGTACACTCATGAAATGTTGGGTTGCCAACAATGTAAATGGTAGTCTGGTTGTCATGGTAAAGATTAGCTTGAGCCTAAATAGGAATTTCAAACTCATTTAGAATGAATTTCACCCACTATAAATCACATCACACATGATCTACAACCCAAATTTCATATTTATTATTGGACAAGAAATCATAGATTGTTTCTTAATTCTCTAGGACACATGTTGATTACCTAACATGACACAAAGCCTAGATGTGCAATGATGGTCTTGGGCATCACCTACCCAATCTGCATCTGAATACTCAAATAGTCTTATACCTCAAATGACTACAGAATAGTCCTCATTCTGGAGTTATCTTAAGTTAGTATATGATCTATTGAATAATATACCAATGAGCTTGAAGTGATACATCTATATTCTTACTGACTGCTCTGAGTACATTAGTTAATTTAGTTGAGCAACTGTCAAATAAATCAATTTTCTAACTAATCAAAGATAGTTTTCTAGATCAACAAAGAGCTCCCCCTCATGTGGAGTGTTATTGCCTAGTTTTATTTTGTATTATACTTAGTTGAAATGTAATTATTTAAATAAAAGGACATATAAGAAAATATAGTGTGAATTGTTTTAAAAGTATGGCTTTCTCTTACAAATTTCCCTTTTCTATGGATTTTGTGATTTATACTGATTTTTTTAGTCCAATAATGGATATATGGGAAAAGGAAGAGAAGAAATCCATTAATAAGGAAAAGGAAAAGATAATAGATATTAAATGATATAATTGTGACAAACCTGTGGAATTCTCTAGAAAATGGTTTTAATGACCACTATATGTTTGTTTTTAGATTCACATGTTTCCTAAAAAGAAAAGTCATGAAAGTAAAGAATATAGAAAAGATAGAAAGTGAAAAAGGTTGTTTTAATAATTAAAATGTGCCTTATAATGCGTAGACTTGGATATTAAGTAAAATATATTTTCCTTTTGAGTTTTAAACTATAATCCTTCCAACAGTTAGATAAAATCATTATGGACTTTCCTTTAAAATTTGGGTTAAAAATGATTAAAGATGTGAGAGATATGGATTTCTTTAGAAATCCTAAAGTGACGCAATTTCCAAGAAAATATCTTAAATGTAAAGTTTTATTTAAAAGGAAATAACAAAATAACTTGACCCTTTAGTCATGTGTGTGACATGATAGTCATTGGATACAATATCCAATTGTGGTTGTGTCATCACCTACCTCAAATAGGAAAAGGAAATGAGAACAGTACGTGGACACCTTCGTGATTGATTTTCTCTCCACATAGTTAATGTGCATATATAATAATCCCTCTAGTAGACCTGAGAGAAGAAAACACACTATTTCATATTGGGTTTTGGTACTTTTAGAAAGTAATTAAAGAAAACCCCAATTCAGATCCCCTCACCGACCTATCCACCATATTGATGGGGTATATAAGGGGTTCCTACCACCAACAAGATCACCCAACTGTGAACAAGACTCCACTAGACTTGTGGCATCAATCCCAAAATTTGATTTCACCTCTAGTGCTTCCCCTCACCCCTGTGACTTGCACTTGTGCAACCAGAGAACCGATCTCATCATCCTTCGCTTATAAGCCGCCACCAAAAAATCGAGAGCCATTCTCAAACCCGACAAGGTGCAACGAAGGTGAGGGTACCTTCCATAGGTGCTAGAAAGGCTTGAGGCCGGAAGTCAACCTTCGAGTTAGCTCCCTACTCATGAGGATGGAGTAGCGAGGAGGAAGACATATGGAGAGGAAAATACTTGTCTGCCCTCAATCACATGTTTAATAGGTAAGGACAATTTGGTCCTTTTCTTCTTTTTAGTTGTTCTGACCAACGAGCACCACGTGGGCAGGATGCCTTATTGACAAAAGTCGATTGGCCAGCCCATCCACATTGGTAGGGAGGGATGTGGGGCTCTTTGACTAAATATCAAGCCCCCATTGGTTGGAATGAATTAATTTTGTTAAAATTTTAAACTGTGGGATGATGCAATTATAACATATAATATGTGAATCTTGCCTAAAACTAAAAGGGGTTCAATAAAAATATAATCAAGACTTATTTCAATCTCTATCAAAAAGTACCCAAAGTTTCCATCTTTAATGTGTTTAATGCATAAAAACCCTAATTTCTTGGTTTTTATGTTCTTAAATGTTCAATTGGTCTTAATAATCAAGGATTGATCTTTTTGGATAAAAAGGATAATTTGGATCTTAATTGACAATAATAATCCATAAATGAATGAATTAGGGTTTCCTTGAGTTAAAAATGCATATGATGATAAGACTAGGGTTTGTAAACCAAAAAGGAATGAAAAGTGATAATTATGGTTTGGAAAACTATAACTATAATGAAACCCTAAGTTAACCCCAGACCCTAACTGGAAACCCAAGTCGGTCTTAATGGTAGATTTTGGATAAAATAATAATACATGGGTATTATGCTTAAATTTCATGATATTTGCTTGATTGGTGGCTTTTGTTGCCCATTTTGCTTGGACATCAAGTACTCCTGAGAAAGTTATGCAGTTACGCCTAAGACTACCCTCATTAGTTGCAAATGTTTTTTGAGGATTGTCAAAATAATTGCAAATTAATGCTTGCTTGTTTATTTATATCTTGCAACTCATAAAGTCACTATGGATATCACATTATATGAACATTACTATCCCAAACTAGATGCCACCTTTGGATGTATGGAATATAAGGAAGATGATGATCAAGCCTCTGGGGCACAAAATCATCAAAGGTCAACCCCTAGGTGAGGAAGACTGATATGGAACCTAGAACATGGGGGAGAAGGAGGCCTATGTCCACTATAGGGACAAAATGCTAGAGGGGTTTTTTTCATAGAGGTTGGATAGATCAGAGTTTAGTTATGATGAAAATGTTAATTTTGATCATGTAACCAAAATTGTTGTGAATATGTTGTTACACCTAAATGTGAATATTTTATCCCTCCCACATACCGATATAACTTGTCATACTAACTGAGTATTGTTTCTCAGCATTTTAGGATAATTCACTATTATTCACCAAATATGATGATAAACTGACATCCAGAGAAGAAGGCACCAAAAGAAAAGATTTAATGTAATACTGGAGGATTTAGGTAGTTCATCTTTACTTCATGTTGCAAATATTAGAAACCCATATTATGTAATTCCTTAGTGAAGAGTGTAACTTTTTATATTGTTCAAACTCTTTCCTATTTAGTGAAATTTAATAATTATGTTTGGTTAATTATGAAACCATCGATCATGTATTTATGGTAATGGCCCTTGCCCTCTCGGTCTGCCTGAATAGGGAATAATAGGGAGAGGGGGTCATTACATTTGTTATAATATCTTGGTTTACCATTTAACCTTTAATAATTATTAGATTTTAAAAGTTATATAGAGCCTGAGATAATTATTAGAGTGTTTCCCAAAGATGACGGTGACTAGAAAGGACCACGAGCTAGGGAATGGAAATACTTTCCTCCACATCGTGAGTCAGGTTACGGTGACTCCCTGACCCACGCATCAGGCCCAACTGAAGTCAGATAATTTTACTCAAAATAAAATACCTCTACGTGTCTTCTTATCTAATTTCTTCACTTCTCTACCCCCTTCGCTCACTAAACCCTATGTACCTATACCTACTTTCTTTATCACTTTTCAGGTACTAGGGTTATGAATATTAGTGAGTAAGGCATCATCCTCCAAATAATAAAATACATGTAAGATTTCATGAACATAATCATTATGATGCTTGAATACCCTAAGCATGAAATTGAGTTAATAAGGTTCATTTATGTGAAACAGAATGTCTCACACCAATACCACTATCATCCTTGACTACCATGAGGGAATGCCCTCCTACCAAAAGAGAATGTCCTCATAGGGGATGATGGAAGATGAGACTTCCAAGCAGCGTGAGAGGTCAGAGGAGGCCACCTCTTAGGATGTTTTCAAACCTAGAGTTTCCCCCTTTGACATCCTAAACCCTAAAAATAGTCTTGAGCCTAGGTGCAAGACTATGGTGGAAGATGAGCCCAAGGATGACCCTGTTCATGCTTCCAGTTTTGGACCTACAGTCGGACAAGTAGTTGTTCATAACCTTGATGCGCCTTATCTAGGACAACAGATGGAGCTCACCAAAGTTGTCAGTGCCCTTGTGCTCAAAGATGTTTCCAGAAATGAGAATGGCGTACCCCTACTTGTCCTCCCTCATCTTGGAGACACTATCCTTGACTTCATAAAGTATGATATATATAGAAGTTCTGGGGTGAATACAACTCTGAGTTAGTTGATAAGATGGAAGCCTAGCTTCTGGCCGTGGAGATTGGTTTTCACATTCTGAAGGTGCAACCCAACATGAAGGTTCTCCTTGTTTCTCACATACTTGAGGGAACAACAAAACTTTGGTGGGAGAATTACATCACTGACCAAGACCTAATCACAGAACTAATGCCTAGACAGACTCCCGTCCCATCTTGTCTGTGAGATTTACCCAGAAGGAAAGAGGAAAGCAGATTATGCTCTGGTTTCAAGGTAACATGATGGTAGTGGACTATGCTCAAATGTTTTATCTCCTAGAGTGTTGTGACTACATGTTAAACAAAGAGTAGTCAGTGGAAATTTGTGTAGAATGCCTACACCCCTAGATAGGACCGCATGTGATGGATAAAGAGCCTCTAAACTTCACTGAGGCCTTCAAATTTTCCCTAGACATAGAGAAGATTGTCATGCCCACTCAGAACTTGCCTAAGGGATATCTAGGATTTGCAAAAGGAACTTCTTCCCTACGGAATGATAATGGAAGATAGCAAGGTCGTAATAGTAGATATGGGAAAAAGGGAAAACCCCATCACAAGAATCCTAAACCCACATGCCGCACCTGCGGAAAGAAACACCTTAACATATGATTCCATGATAATAAAGTATGCTATCACTATCAACAAGAAGGACATATCTGGGCTTACTTTCCACTCCTTGACCCTCATGGTACAAGTCCATTAGCAGCTCAGTCGGTGGCTACAACATCACAAGGTGCAATCCTAGTTGTTAAAAGACGTAGAAAGGTTCGAGTCTTCACTAGTGATGATAAATAAGCTCAAGTCCATGCAAACAGACTCATGGAAAGTGGTAATCCCCATATTTTAGTACACCTTGTATCACCAAATGTACAACTTAATGGAATAATATAGTTCTAACCACTTGGAACGGGACGTATCAATTCTTGTGTAACCAAACAAGAAATGAAGTAGTTGATAGTGACCCAATTCTCGCATGGTAACTCACATGGTATTATGGTATAACTCCCAGGTAGAAAATGAATTGTATGCCTAAATGAAGTTTCCCCTTGTAATGCCATCAACTTTGACTCAAGTATGTTTTCTGATCCTTGGTAATGCCAAGTATTAGTTTTATTTTATCCTGGGATAGGACTTTTCCTAGAAGGGTGAGTTCACAAATTGGTTGAAGATTTGAGATAACCTTAAACATCACTTAAGGACTAGATATTAAGTGAATACATCATGTGAGAACATATATTGAGTATGATTATGTGAACCCATGTAAGCCATCTCTAGGGGACATGGGGAAAGTCACTATGGTAGTGACATATATTATGGGACCAAGGAGGTCTCCATAAGCCCAATATAGGGACATAAAGTAAACTACATGTATCTTAAGAGATGAAGTAGATCTAGGTGAAAGAATTGTAAAGGATATGATGTGCGACCTCAAGTAAAATTGCAGTGGAATAGAATAAAGTTACGAAGTCTCAATGAAACCCTAGGGAAGGGTATGACCACCAGTCAACCCTAAGATCTTGTAGGATAATTAAAGGTACATTAGGTATATGAGGGCATAAAATGATCATGAGATAAGTACAGAAGGCCCTTGAGGGTCAAGAGGAATCATTCCAAAGGTACCTATCTTAAGGGAATGATTAAGGCTGATGAGACATGAGATGTGTAAAAACTTGATCTTTACGGTCGAATATTTACAAAATAATATCAAAAACATAAACAATCATTATTACAATCATGCTTTTACAACAGAGTAGCAGAAGCTTAAAAATATGATTATAATGTTAAGAAACGAAATTCATTCCTATCTAGTCTTCAATAGAGGACTACCCATGCACCTGGTACTGCATCCAATCATTGAACTATGCATGAAATAGTAATTAGATGTATAATAAAACTTAGGAAAGGACTATTTGGTGGACTAAAAGATAACAAGAAGAAATTCCAATATCTCTTTCAAGATAGCAAATCTTTCACAAGAATATCACTAAGCAAGATTCAATATTTCAAGCATGCAAAATTTATCCAAGCTATTCACAAAGTATATCAATTTCAAGATATTCAATTTGACAATTTTTGGCACCTTTATATCATATTTTCTAGGGATAAGTTCCTTGTGTTCTCACACTCTAGGAGAGAATGACACTAGTGCCTTATTAGCTATTCCAGTTAACTGGGGGACAACTGATCCCTATCGATGACATAGGGTTGTGGGGTACTTGGCCCACTCAAGTGATACAAAGCTCTATAGTGCCAAACCCCGAGGGATCGAAGTCCACAGGGAGTCAAAACTCCAATAGATCAAGTCCAGTGCCAAAATTATTATCAATAATACTTCATCAATTACAAATTAGGAGTGGTGAACTTTCAAGAATAAATAAAGGTTCCAAATCTATATGGAATTCACCATGAACCAAAATATATATGTGTCCATCAAGAGGGAAATTAGTTCAACAATGAAATAGAAGATATTGTACCTCAATTATTCAGGACTCTGAGGATTGCATAATCACAAAGTGACTCCAACAATTTATGAAGAGGTAGCTAGAAAGAATAACAATATTGTCACCATTTGACTTGGAGTCATGTTGTTCAATTTGTCTTATTTAGGACTAAGTTGTTTACCATATTGGATTATTATTTCATATCTTATCCTTCATTATGGTTTCTATATTTTGATCTAGGCTTCACACTCAAGTACATAACTATTTTCAATATTTCAAGTTTTGAAATGCTATTCCCTCGAATATAATTCCATTTATTCAATATGGTCAACGATGTTTGTTATATAAGATAGGACTTATCCAAATATTCTTTCTAAGGATCTACATTTTTAGTCCCAGATAGTTCAATTTACATACTAGTTATACACTCATACTTAGGTCTCCACTTTGTACATAGGTATGCATTTAGATGAAGGATAATAGAACACATTTGTGTTACTTTCATCTAAATTTAATATGCATGAATATGAAGTCTTCCATGTAAATAAATAACCTCTTTATAGTACCCTTCACATATACCAATTAATCCACCTAGATGAACTCAATAAATTTCTAGATTGTTTAAATGTAAGGATTTAAATTTTTAACAAGTCTTTAGTGTTTACATCAATATCATTATGAATTTCTACATTTCCTATTCAATTAGTTATTGATTCATTCATATATGGGAAATAACATGAACTTATCATTTTTATAACCATATTCTACATATATGAAATGTATATTACTGATGTACTAATTATTGTAGGTGACATGAATGAGTAGGTTTTACGGCCCCATATCACTTTGGTTATCATCTAATCATTTATGAGTTATATTGACATATATTTATACTCGTAGATAAGTGTGTATACTATAGTGTGGTCTATTGGGTTATTGATCAATGTAATTCCATGAAACTTTATATTATTGAGATCACTTATAGAGTACTATGTTTAGTTATCATGTTAATCCTTTAATTGGATTGACAAATCTGAAAATGCAAGGTAGTATCGACTTACCGAAATAGGGCTTCACTATGATATCCAATGAGTAAGCTTGGTTTGAGGTTGATCTCTCCTTCTCCTAAGAACTTCTACCCATTTCATTGTAGTTTGAGGAGTGAACATGAGGAGGCTAGTGGTGAATGTTGATGTAGTCGTTGGACTTTTGGTTTGTTTCCATGTCTTTTAGAGGAGGTGTTGTAGTTGTTTGTTTGCATGCTCCAAAGATCATGTGGAGGCCGAGGGGGTTAGGGAAGGCATCACAGATCTTCGATGGTCACCAAAGATGATGAGATTAGGGCTCCAAGTACTATCTCTTCATGACTGCTGGCTGTAGAAGCTTCCTGGCACTGCCAGACTCAAGGAAGTCCATGGGTACCGACCGCCGTTGCTGGTGGTAGGGATAGGGATCACGACCCAGAAGGGGGGGTGCCCCGACACTCAACCGCCAAGGTATTAAGGTCTGAAGCAATTCCAGGGTGGTGCTTGGGGGTAGGCAAGAACCGTTGGTGGAGGAAGTCGGCGATCGAGGTTGCCGACGAGAGGATTTGTTGATGTTGCATATTGGGGTTGGGAAGGTTGGTGACCTACTAGATCTGTAGTAGGTTGGCAGTCAGATGCAGGGGGGCTGGAGGAATTTGTAGTAGATCCGAGCATCAGGTGGACAGTAGAGGTTTTTTGGTCTCCATGGTGGTCAATGCTTCAGGGGGCAATGGTGAAGTATGTAGGTTGTGACTCTTGGCATACAACATCCTCGTCGACTTTAGATGTTTGAATCAAGCGATAGGCACCGCATCTGCTCTACTCCGACTACCATTGCAGTGGTGTGGTTCCGGTGGCACAATAAGGGTGAAGAGGAGAGGGAGAGGTAGAGACGTCAATCCATTCGAGTAGGAGGTAGTTGGCGACGTCATTGCAGATGGCCGTCGTGATCATGCACCAGGTTGACTATGCTGGAGATCTTGAAGGAGTCAACCACTGTCGTAGCGGATCAGTGACCATCAGTAGTCTGTTTGTTGGTGAGGCGTCGTGGTGGCTGCTGGCTTCTTGGGGTTGGGGCAATAGCGCCCAAGTGGAGTCAGAGAAAACAAAACCACGATGGTGGTTTTGCAGGTCAAGAGAGGGTTCAAAGTCCAGGGAAGAGGGATTGGGGAGGAGATCGGTGTTATCATTCAATTGGTTGTCGATGCATCATGCCATGAATGTCGCAGACTAGGAAGGATCAGGTGGTGCACTCTATGAGCTTAGGATGCATGCTACGGTTGTCGCACATGCGGTGGTGTTTTGTTACAGATTTGTCGTGTTGTGTGTATAATACTTATATTGCCTATAGGAAGGTACTAGTAAATGCACATGGTTTGCACGTGACCCATTTTTATATAAATCTGATAGATGAATAAAATACATAGTCGAAATAAACACTCTTGATGATAAATATGATATAGATAATGAGAACAATAAATAATGCAATACACTTTTTCCTACTTTAAGTATTCTTCAAGTATTATATTCGACACGATTTTGTTAGTTAGCGTTGGATCTCCACATATCTTTTCTTCTTTGTCACTTTTCATTACTTGTTCAGACCATATTGTTTGGTTGACTATTGTTTTTCTTCCACATTATTTCACTATGTAAATTCATCTTCTAGTTCTCTTCATAAGTTTGTTTAGAAATCCTTTTTTATGATATATTAACTTATTCTATGCACATCTCATCACACCAATTTACAAATAATATAAATGAACTTTTTAATATTATATAAATGTTTCTCCTACTAACCATAAAACTACATGTTAATATAATTTTTCCCCATTTAACCAGGAAAACTTCTCATATGGAATATCTAACTCAACTTCTAGTTGAGACTGGTGATTGAAATACTGATTTTGCCATGTCTTAAGAAGCTTGAAAACAATTTTAATTTCAATCACAATTTGTATGAAGTGGTCCATCACACTATGATTATAAACAATGACAATTTGTTTTTTTAGACATCTCAATTATTTTTGTTATTATACATTAATTGAAAATAAGGTGAGAAACACATTCTCCATTTGATTCATTGCATATTGATTTGAAGATGTTTGAGGACTCGGGCATATACACTATTCAGGGGAGGTTGTGTCTGGCTACCATAATAATAATTGTTTTGTTGTTCTTATGACAAAGCTTCTATAGAATGAATATTTCCTTTATATAAAATTAAATTTATTTTTCTTCTCTTAATTATTGGAATATCATAGTGAACGTTTAATGTTTGTACCAAATAAATGTGACACTTCTATATGTTTATATTTATTTCATGTTTAACAAATATTAAAATCAGTCTGAGTAATATGTTATAGGCCATAAATGTATTCATTTTGGACAAACTCACAACACATAACAAAATATAATTGTGTGTATATAGTAACAAATAATAAACTATTAATACATTTAACAAATGTATCATGTGTCAATATAGTTCTTTAACCACTACAAATAGGTGACAACATAAGTTTTTGATTGGTTTGATGTAAGTCATAAGTTATGTGAAACTTACTTCTTGAAAACTTTAATTCATAATCTAGAACTAAAGTTCCATTCACTTGCATGTGATTGGTTTGTTGTAAGTGCAGATACATAAATATAATATTTTTTACTATGTAATATATAATAAGGGCAGTAAAGTTGTGAAGAAAGAATCATATTCATGAATAATCATAATATATTTCCAACCATAATAGACTCAACAAGTGGTCATGGTGCGGATGTTTCTCCATTGAAAAATATTCAGTGTGGTACAAATATAATTTAAATTAAAATATTATCATTACAAATCACATCACAATATTTTTGTTTTAGTATGTACAAAGTGTCTAGAAAAGTAAAAGGGCACATTTTTTCACTACAGGTAATTTTAAAAACATAATACAATTAGCCATGAACATGTAATATGGAAAATAAAACTTGTATATAATGAAAAATGGATATAGAAGTCATCAACCAACATACAATCTAGTCTATTCAGGTTGGTGCTCTCTCTCTAGGGTTTGCTCTCACCTCTCTCTAGGATCCCCAGCGGCAACCGCTGGGGGGAGGGAGTGCCGCCTTGGTGCTTCCTCCCCCTAGCTCTCATCGACTTGGGGTTAATCCCTGATTGTTGGCAGTAGTGACTTCTGTAGGAAGGGCCACATGAGCAATGTTTCTTCCGTCCCCGCCAGGGGGTTCCCACTCAGCATCCAGGAGTAGAGAGGATGAGAAGCTCTGTGCAGGTTCGGTTGGATCGCGAGCAGACATATCGACTAGTTCGACTCCAGTTCGTTGAAGAGTGACGGATGGAGATGAGCCACCTCAGATCCTAGCCCGGTTGGTGTTGCTCCCCTGATGTCGGTGAAGAACGGGTTCCTTGCCCGAACTTTTCCACATATGCCCCCTCTGTTCCGAGATGCAACCTGGTAACCAGGAAGAAGACAGCCCCTGGAGCGGATGGACCAGCACTCGATGACCTCGGCGATGGGTGGACGTCCAGTTGGGCGGCGTGGGCATGCGTCCCCTTTGTCCAGCAGGTGGTTTCCTTCCATTCCGCCATCATCAAGCCTGCTACGGGCATGTCAGTATGATGACCAAAGTCGTGGTGAGTCCCTCGTTGGTTGGCCTGGGTCTTCCTTTCCTGTCTGCCGGCGATGCTCCCACGCTAGTCAGTGATGGTGGTCCCCTTCCGTTGGATCCTCATCAATGAGAGGCCTTTGGCCACAAGGTGTTGTGTGAGACAAAGGGGGGTGTTTCTCTTCTCCTCTCAGTTTTCCTATTTCAACATAACGAACACCCTCAAGGTGTTTGTTAAAATGCAACTGGTAACAATAGCGTGAGGATTTAGCCTGCTTCACTGTTGGTTTCTTGTGCTTGGGATCGAAGAGGGGTGGAATGATCTTCTTCTCTTGTTCAATTCCTTCCTGCTGTTGTGTCAAGTTAAGCACTCAGGGTCCCTGATCAGGTGACTGTCATTTGATGAAGAGGGGTTGGATACCCACCTGGATCCCATAGTTTTATGGAATGAAGCAAACGCCAGTGGTGGATAGGTTGGTGTCTAGTTCAAGGACATCATTTGAAGGTCAGCTAACGGAAGGGCCCTGCATTGAAAATAGGTTTCTCCTCTTCAACCTAGTTTAGAACTCCTTCAAGGAGTTTGATGGAATGCCTTGTTGCACTCATGTGCATCATGCGGATGATGATGTTTCTCTTCATCAGTGTTTTGTTAGTTTGAGCTCAGATGGTTCTCATCATAGGAGCACAAGTATGGATTTTAGTTGGTAGTCATCTGTCTGTCGGTAGAGTCTGCACTTTTTTTGGGTGTGCATATTGACAGTGGAGCTCCTCTATTGTGCAATGTGATGTTCCTACCAATTTTTGTCTGTATGAATGCACTTGTGTTGTCTTCTGTATCTGGGTCTTCTGGCTTTGTTTCGGTCTTCTGCGTAAGACCTTTGTTTCTTTTTTGTGTTTTGTCTTGGTAATCCTCTTCAGAGGGTTAAGGGGTGCACATATGATGTACCTAAATTTTTGGAATCACAATAGCAACAGAGTTTTTTTGCCGAAAAATGTTAACTTTTGATCATATACATTTAAGATGGGGACTAACAATGATATACTGATTCAAATGAGAATTAAAGTACACTTAGACTTGTTCAATTTTTTTACTTATACATTTTATATTGTTTGTATACCTTCCATTTATTAGGATTGCTTGAATCTTGACTTCAATTTGATAGTTTTTACAAAGAACTATGCATATAACAAAGTTTTATTATCCAATGATACCTTGTTTTAGTAATTTATGAAATTGAGGAAACATGTACTTTCCTATGGAATGGAAAGATTTGAACATAATTTAAAATGATTCTTAGACCATACTCTAGGATTGCAATAAAGAAGATCTAGAAAACATTATCCATCTAAATTACACATGTAAATCTAACATTCTAGTTAGCTATTACATTTTTGGTCATCATTAATTATGTAATTTGAATTTAATTGTATGATTCTTCGAATCATTTCATATAGATCTACATTGCGGTTGGGGTTAATAGGCTCGATATGATCATTGATCAATAATAAGGTACTATGAAATGGAATCAATTGATGTAATAGTTAACATTTTGTTAGTGTGCACTAATCAATCCTAGTGTAGCAATCAAATACGAATTATGTGATACAGATGCTAGAACCAGAGGTTGTGACTCTATAATTGCTAGTGTTGTAGACTACATATGAACATTTAGAAACATATCTAGTCACAAAATAATTATCAACAAAATTCTTTTCATGTTCTATAATCATGTCTTAGTAGTGGTTTCCACTCTATGCATTATTTCCCCATTAATCAAGGGAACTTATAGATCAAACATTTTACCATTCAGATTTTCTTAAAAATTATTATCAAATTTTTTCAACCTATAATAACCTTGTTTATCAATTATTATACAAAGTTAATATAATAAATGATTATCCATAGATATTGTGAATATTCTAATAATAACCTCTTTTTGTACAATGTCATTTCATTATCATTTATCAACATCACACATATTTATCTATTTTTAAATATAATATTCATTTACGTGTATGCTTTCTTATCACACTAATAATTTCAAGTATGTTTATCTCACGCATTTCTATATTTGAATAATGTTCAAGAACAATTAATAAGGGTGTTAAATATGTGTTCTCCCTTTAAGAGTATGTTTCACCCCATAATGTTATTAAAATGTTTAATATTAATATTTTCATATATTTGTACATTTATATGTTTACACTTTAGTATATGCATATATATACTATATATGTGTTTGACTATGTACATATAATACAAGAATTCAAAATACCATACACTCTCACATATTGTTTGGTTACCTCGATTACAATATATTGCCTAAGAATTTTCAAAATATGGGCATGTAACTTTATTCCAGTGGAAGAGAGAGACATAATCATGGAGAGCTACCTAAAGCAAAGAATGGAAGTCATGTTTGAGAGTCTTTCCTACTTTTCTCACAACTATTTGATATTATTTTTATTACTTATTATGCACTATAGAAATCCCCTAGACCTATTAAAAATTTAGTGGTAACCCCTACATACCCCAAAGGTATTTTGAATAAATAGTTTTTCCTCAACAAGTAAAATATGGTAATGGTGTTTACCCTCCTTGATGACGGGTAAAATGGTAAAAAATGTCATTGAGGATTAGAAGGACATCAAGGAATGTGGAAGAGACGAGTATTTCTATCATTAACTATTTGATAAAATAAAGAACTGAGAAGCATGGTGTAGTCTAGCTAGAAAAGGTAACAACATCTATAGTTGAAAAATAGTGCTTCTGTATTTCCATTAGATAAGGTTTAAGTGAACTAAATATGTAACATCCCCGACCTGGGTTATGAGCTAACCCTAGGTGTTTTGCTTAATTATGTAATTAGATGTTTGAAATTATCTTTTGGTATGTAATTAAAGCTCATGAGAAACATATATTTCCATTTCTGCCCTTTTTGAACAATGTTGTAGTATTGTTTAGTAATACAGGGACCTATGTGCAAATTACCCAATTAGAAGGGTTAACTTGAAAATTTCACATTTCTGGATGTCCCTCTGATGATGAGACATCATAATAATTTATATGATGAAGTATGATGGATTCTCCAAGCTTGGGCACCTAGATGCAGCTTGTGAAGCAATCCTTGTGCTTAAAATCCTAATTTTGGAGTAAAGTGCAATTTACCCAAAATCAAGGATGCAATTTGTAAAATACACCTTCTAGAGTATCTTTTATGACTCTTGACATCACTTAGAGTAAAATGATGAAGAGGGAGCTTCATTTGAATAATCAGATAAGAAGGATAACCCTTGTAATTAAATAATTAAGTTGTATGCAAAAAGATCCTTTTATATGTGCAACTTAGTAAGAAGTTGGCTTTCTTTGCCTTTAGACCTTGGGTTTAAGATGAGCTTTGCTTACCTATGATAGAGAGAAACGTACTATAGAAGGAGAGGAGGACTTAGTTGAGAATAGAAGGAAAAGATTGTCCTCATTCTGAAAATAACCCCAAAAGTATTTAGTCACCATTCCTTTGCAAACAAAGGATCGTTTCCTTATTCCCTTCAGTTATCTTCTGCTGAGACTGACTTAGAGCAGAGCTCTGGAGCAAGGAAGAATGGCTAAGGAGTTCTAGGTAAGGTTTTCTCACCATCTTGCTCGGATTCATGGAGGAAGTCATGTTGCAAGGTTGGTTTTATGGTCTTTCTCATCTAGTTCTTCTTTCTAGCCATCCCTTCCAACCAATTCTTGGAGAAACGACCTTGGCCGACTTGTGGAGCTCAAGAATCCATTAAAGCTTGGAATCTTGGAGCTCTAAGACCGACCTTAAGGCAGTTTTTATAACTTTAAACCCTTATGCTTTGTTATACATCTCTTTTTCTATGTGATAGTTGCTAGTTCTTCTTTTCCCCTACCTTCCCTTGCACTCTTGCAAGCAAAACCATGAAAAACATACCTTAGTCTCAAGGTAGAAGATGATGGGCATGATTACCAAGGTAACGTTATCAAACGGTCTCCCACCTTTGGTCTAAACGGTTTGCAAAACCGTTTGGACTCATGCGGTTTGCAAGACCGTTTAGATTCAAACGGTTTCAAAACCGTTTGGGAGGTTTGACCAAGCATTGACCATTTGAGGGTCTGCTGTACACATTATTAATTAATCACCTACAAAGAATCATCATCTAATTGCAAGTAAATCTCAAGTTGAAGGCACTTTAATCACCTAAACCCTAACCGGGTTCAATTGCTGATTTTAAGGACCAATCATGTTGAAGTTTGGGTTGAGTGGACCAAACGGTTTCAAAACCATTTGGGGATCACCCAAACGGTCTCAAGACCGTTTGGTGATCACCCAAGACCGTTTGTAGGTCTAGGGTTAAGGGAATTTGATCAATTGATGGTCCAATCATCATAGGTTGTTGAAACAATCAAAGTGCTGATTTTTGACCTAATTAGGGTTCAACCCTTGACAAATTGACTTAGTTTTTTATGAGACTTTGGGCAAACGGTCTCAAGACCGTTTGGAGGATGTAAAAATGATCTCAAGACCGTTTGGGTCAGGTTATGTCCCAATTGGGTGATAGTTGATGGGTTCAACTTCAATTAGACTCATGTTAATGGATGTTGATGGTTGATCGATTATAAACCCTAATTCAATTGATCCCAACCCTGATTGGTGATCAATTGAGGGTCAATTGAGTGTCAAATTGGTTAAGGATAAACCTAATTGGCTCAATTGATAAGTGGTTAACCTTGGAATGGTCAATTGAGGGGTTCAACATTGAAAACCCTAATCAATTGCAAGTGTTGATGCACTTTTTAGGTCCACGCGGTTTTGAGATGTTTGGACCAAACGATCTCTAGATCATTTGGGGGAAAACGGTCTCAAGACCGTTTGGGCCCAAATGGTTTCAAAACTGTTTGGACTGATGCGGTTTCAAAACCGTTTGGACTCATGCGGTTTCCAAACCGTTTAAGGTCATGCGGTTTCCAAACCATTTAAGGTTATGCGGTTTCAAAATCAACCTTGGATAAACGGTCAACATGATCAAACGGTTTCAAGACCATTTAAGGGCTAACGGACTTGAGTGTGAACATGTCCATGTGGTCTTGAAGGTCAAAGGTACCAAACGGTCAACCCCTCCATGCGGTTTCAAAACCGTTTGGAGGTTGAAGTGTGAAACCGTTTGGGGACTTTTCGGGTTAAGAATGCTTAATGCCTTGAAGGCTTAGATGGTTCAATGGTTGATTAACTCAAACCCTAATGATACCTAAAGACATTAATGGGTTAAGTAATTAGTGGATTGACCCACGTTATGATTAATGGTGAACATTACCAATGTACCCTTGAAGGGTTCAAGTAGACAACACCCCTTAATCAAGCAAACCCTAATGACCATAATGGTGATGATTTGACTTATGTTAATCAAAGTTGACTTGAACTAACCTAATATATAGTGATGTAATCACCATCTATTAGTGAGAGGAGAGAGAGCTCCTAATATGAATGAAAGTCAAGTAATAATACCTTCAATATGAATAAATGCACATGATTAGGGTATGATCCACCAAAGTGAGACCATGGAAACCCTAATTATGATGATTAAGAATTCTTGACCTAATTTGAGGGCATCAATGATGATAATCTTCATACATGATGATGCTATGAGCTCAATTCACCATGAAGTGAATTGTAAACCCTAATTCTAGGGTAATAACATGTAATGTGAATAGTAAACCCTAATTGAGGGTGATGTGATGAAATGAACAATAAACCCTAATTCCAGGACATGCTTTTAAGCATGAATCTTCGTGATTAAAGTATGAGATGAGGAATCACTATTCCTAATCATAATGAAAGAGATTGGATAACCCTAATTGATGTAAATAAGGGAACCTAACCTTAATAAAGGCATGAAGGTACAACCCTTGAATTGAAAGGTTATTATTGTTTTATAAATTGCTGATCTGGAAATGAATTGTTATCATTATCAGTTAAATTAACCATGCAAGTTCTTATAAGGGAATGATCATAGCCAGGTAAGGGTTATGATATCAAATTCACTGAAATCATACTATAGGCTTTATGAATAGTGATATATGCTATGTTGTCTAAGCTTAGGTGGCAACATATGAGATTAATGGGATGTAAGAGCCATGAACAACATCAAGGTCATGCTAATTAGATGACTTATGATTATTTAAGGGTTTGAACACCCCTATTCTTGAATCTTAGTAATGAAATGGTTAAGAATTGATATTCATATGATAACTGATGTGAGTTAAACTTGATACATTTAGTATTCTTCTTTTATAGAAGTGTTTTAATAGTTAAATGCTTGGAAACATGCTTGATGTTAAAAGAATGTTGAAATGTACTTAATTAATCAAGTATAATCATATTATGTAGAGCCTTGATCATAGATCCATCATTGTCAGAAGCTAAATGATGGTGAAACAGGTTTTCCTAAGGAAACTCCTGGATCACATACTTTTGAGTATGTGGGGGATTATGGACACGAATATCCTTACGTCCTAGTCTGAGGGTGAGCAATACCAGCAACAGCAACACCAGGGGCAGCAGTGAATCTCAGGTGGAGATACTAACTGTCAAGTCCTGTAGTTAGTTTGTCTTATGTCGTCTCTGTACTCTCAGGTCCTAGGAGTCAATAGATCTGAGGTTTTTGGCTCTAAGCCTCGAGATTTTGTATCTAGATGTATATGATCACTCAAGAGGTGATAAAACAGAGATGTAATGTTAAAATATGATGTAAACTGCTTATCTTGTTTCTTCTAAAGGAATTTTATGATTTAAAGATCTTTTCTTAAAAAGTTTTAATTTTTAGTGATTTTTCATATTCCGCTGCTAATGAAACGCTTCCGTTGAGTTTACCTCATGATTTGTGAATCAGATCATCTCAAATTAAGTGGTATCAGAGCTCTAAGTTTGCTGAGTCTACAGATACATAGGACTTAGGATGTCGAGTCTATTCTTAGTGTTTTCCAGTATATCTAATAGTGTATTCTGCTCCTCAGGAGAAGAAGATAAGTAAGGATGTATGGACCACACGAGGAATATGTGGCAGAGAGTAGTATTGCTACACCCCGAGAAGGTGCAAGGAACCCGAAGATAGAACAGCCTGTACCTGAGCCACCTATGGAGCCACCTCAGTTTAACCCAGCTGACATGGGGAACCCAGCTGTCCAGACTATCTTTGGGCAGTTTATGACTGCCATGACACACATCACAGATAGGATGCCCATGCCTGCACCTAGGGAACCTGCTCAGTCAGAAGGACAAGGTATTGGTAAAACGTTCAAACGACTTCACCGAGTCAGAGCGACTGAGTACTTCGGAACAGCTGATCATGTAGATGTCGATCTGTGGTTAACCGAGCTCGACAAGGCCTTTAGAATCCTGAACATCCCAGAAGCTGAGAAGGTTAGACACGCTGTCTATCTTCTCAAGGGAAGTGCTAGTCACTGGTGGACCATGGAAGAACAGAATAGGCCTGGTGTAGCGGCTACATGGGAAGTCTTTCGTCGGGAATTTGTCAATAGATATTTCCCTAAGACGTTCCTGGATGAGAAAATCTCTCAGTTCGAGAGATTGAGACAAGGTCTTATGAACATTAGCGAGTATGAAGCTAAGTTCATGGAGTTGTTGTGGTTTTGTCCGCACATGGTTGCTACCGAGGAAGAGAGGATTAGACGATTCGAGAAAGGGTTGAACGCTGAGTTGACTACTCCTGTGTCTTCCCTAGAGAACCGGGAAAGGTTTGCTACCTTCATTGAGTCAGTCCGAAGGATAGAGAGGTCAGTAGCCGAGAAGAGGCAAACCCACAAGAGATATCCTCAGTTCCAGGGATCTTCATCTAGAGACTTTAAGAAGCCTAGATTTTCTGCACCTACACCACCACCACCTTGACCTAGTGCTCAGACACAGGGGACACTGAGTAGAGGTAGAGGACGAAGCCTACCGCTACAAGAGGCTCACAATTCAGCATCGATGTCAGTCACAGGACCACCCAGACCACAAAAACAAGACAGAAGTTGTTACATATGTGGGAATGTGGGACACCTGATGAAGGACTACAGAGCTAGACCAGCAGGTGTAACACAACCACAGAGGCAGAGTCAGCAAGGATCCCAGAGGAGGCAGTTTCAAGGAGTAGCTAGAGGATGTGGACAAGCGTCCCAAGTTGGATCATCAGCACCGAATCAACCTCAGGCGACAACACGGTTCTACGCAATGAACCCACCTGATGTAGTGATCAACCCTCGGGTTGTGGCAGGTCAGATGGAGTTATTATATTATGATATGTTTACATCCTGCATTGTATCTATTTTGATTGACCCGGGTGCTACACACTCCTTTATCACTCGAAGAGTGATTCGTAACTGCAATATGATAGTTAGTCATAGGGCAGATAACCTGTTGCTTGAGACTCCGTTGAGAGCGTCTGTCGTGTTGCAGGAAGTATGCTCTCCCTGCATCCTCTTCTTTTCTGATCATCGCATTCAAGTGAATCTTATACCACTTGAGATGCAAGGATTTGATATAATCCTTGGGATGGATACCTTGGAAAGGTATAGGGTTGTCTTGGATAGTGAATCCAAGCAGGTTGTGTTTGCTAATGAAAGAGACACATGGATCTTTCAAGGAGATAGAAAGATTCTACCCACCTGTCTTGTGTCCGCTATGGTTGCTGAGAAGCTGATGAGGCAAGGATGTTATGCATTCTTAGCCCATGTGGTAGATACTACAATGGAGAGTCCTAACCCTGCTAACGTTCCAATAGTCAGGGAATTTGAAGATGTATTTCCTGAAGAACTTCCAGGTGTGCCACCGCCTCGAGAAATTGATTTTGAAATCAATTTGATCCCAGATACACAACGTATAGCACAGACACCGTATAGGATGGCGCCTGCTGAGATGGCAGAACTCAAGAAACAACTTCAAGAGTTGCTTGAGAAGGGTTTTATCTGACCGAGCACTTCACCCTGGGGTTCTTCGGTTCTTTTTGTTAAAAAGAAAGACGAATCAATGCGGTTGTGCATTGATTACAGACAACTAAACAATGTAACTATAAAGAACAAGTACCCTCTGTCGAGGATTGATGATCTCTTCGATTAGTTGTGTGGTGCAACCGTCTTCTCGAAGATACACTTGAGGTCAGGATATCATCAACTTCTCATTAAGGACAGTGACATACCCAAGTCTACCTTTAGGACAAGGTATGGTCACTATGAGTTCACAGTTATGTCGTTTGGACTAACTAATGCACCAGCTGCATTTATGGAACTCATGAATAGAATCTTCTGACCTTTCCTTGATCAGTGTGTTGTTGTCTTCATAGATGACATTCTGATCTATAGTAGAAATGCTCAGCAGCATGAACAACATCTTCGTCAGGCTCTAACTTTGCTAAGAGAACATAAGATATACACTAAGTTTAGCAAGTGTGAGTTCTGGTTACCGGAAGTATCTTTCTCTGGACATGTGATATCTGCCTCGGGTATTGGTGTTGACCCTAAAAAGGTAGAATCTGTTCTAAAGTGGGAGCAGTCGAAGACACCGACGGAGATCCATAGTTTCTTAGGGTTGGCTGGCTATTACCGAAGGTTCATTAAGAACTTCAGTTCTATAGCTTTACCCTTGACTAAGTTGACCCATAAGGATGTTCCTTTTGCCTGGAGTGGTAAGTGTCAGCAATCTTTCCAGTTGTTGAAGGAGAGGTTAACAAGTGCACATGTACTTGTGTTACCTGAGCAAGGCAAAGGATACGTGGTTTTCTGTGATGCCTCCAAGAATGGACTCGGGTGCATGTTGATGCAAGATAAGAAAGTGATTTCTTTTGCTTCTCGACAGCTTAAGAAACACGAGGAGAATTATCCAACACACGATCTGGAGTTAGCTGTCGTGGTTCATACCTTGAAGATCTGGAGACATTATCTCTACGGAGAGACATTCCAAATTTTCACTGATCATAAGAACCTTAAGTACATCTTCTCTCATCATGAGCTTAACATGATGCAACGTCACTGGATGGAGTTAATCAAGGACTACGACTGTACAATTGATTATCATCCAGGGAAGGCCAATGTGGTGGCAGATGCTCTAAGTAGGAAATCAGCAACACCAGCCTTAGATAGAGCACATCTAAACTCTTTAGTATGCTCCAGGAGAGATATGCTTATCTCCTTAAGGAAAGACAATGTACAGTTGAAGGTGTCATTGTTAGCCGGGTTGTTGGCTGAGATGCATATAAAACCAACTCTACGAGAGCAGATTAAGGAGGCACAACAAGTTGATGCTGCGGTTCAGCAGATTAGATCGGAGTATGGTGATGAGAAGCGAGATGGTTTCCATGACTCAGATGATCAAGTAGCATGCTATCATGGAAGGATGATAGTACCGGATGTGGATAACTTAAGAAAGCTAGTCCTGGAAGAAGCTCATTCTTCGATGTATGCCATGCATCCAGGAAGCACCAAGATGTATCGAAATTTGAAAGATATGTATTGGTGGCCTGGGATGAAGAAGGATGTTGCTGAGTTTGTTCTAAGGTGTCCGGTGTGTCAGCAAGTTAAATCTGAACACCAGAAGCCTGCAGGAACAATGCAACCTTTACCCATACCACAGTGGAAATGGGATCATGTAACCATGGACTTTGTTGTTGGCCTAGCCAGGAAAAGCAAAGGACATGATTCCATCTGGGTAATAGTTGATAGGTTGACAAAGACAACACATTTATTACCTGTTAAAACAACCTATTCTGCTGAGAGGCTAGCAGAGTTGTATGTTTAGGAGATAGTGCGACTGCACGGAGTTCCAGTCACTATAGTTTCAGACAGAGGTCCCCAATTTACGAGTCGTTTTTGGGAGCGACTGCACAAAGCATTAGGCACCCAGTTAAGGTTTAGTACAACCTTTCATCCACAGACTGATGGACAGTCGGAAAGGACTATACAGACCTTGGAAGACTTGTTGAGAGCATGTGTTCTTTAGTTTATAGGGGGTTGGGATCTGCACTTAAGCTTGATAGAGTTTGCCAACAAAAATAGCTATCAACATAGCATTGATATGGCACCTTATGAAGCTTTATATGGTAGACGTTGTAGATCACCCTTATGTTGGTATGAAACCGGTGAATATCAACTGTTAGGTCCTGATCTTGTGTAGTAGACCACAGAGAAGATTAAAGTGATACAACAACAGATTAAGACTGCACAAGATAGGTAGAAATCTTATGCTGATAGATGTCGTAGACACTTAGAATTCCAGGTTGGAGACAGAGTGTATCTCGAGGTCTCGCCTTGGAAGGGAATTCTGAGATTTGGAAGGAAAGGGAAGTTAGCTCCTAGATTTATGGGGCCTTATCCAATCATTGAACGGATTGGAAAGGTAGCCTATAAACTAGAGTTGCCACTAGAGTTACAGAGGTCACACCCAGTGTTTCACATTTCTATGCTGAGGAAATGTCACCCTAATACCGAGTCAGTTCTACAACCTATGGAAGTAGAATTGAATGATGATATAACTTATGAGGAAGGACCAGTGTCAAACCTTGATAACAGAATTAAAAAGCTGAAAAAGAAAGACATAAGTCTTGTGAAAATCCTCTGGAATCACTATGGTGTTGAAGAAGCCACTTGGGAACTAGAGGAAGAGATGAGAAGGATACACCCTGCTCTTTTCTCTTAGTATGTTTTGTTGATTTCGGGGACGAAATCCTTGTAAGGGGTGGATAATTTGTAACATACCTGACCTGGGTTATGAGCTAACCCTAGGTGTTTTGCTTAATTATGTAATTAGATGTTTGAAATTATCTTTTGGTATGTAATTAAAGCTCCTGAGAAACATATATTTCCATTTATGCCCTTTTTGAACAATGTTGTAGTATTGTTTAGTAATACAGGGACCTATATGCAAATTACCCAATTAGAAGGGATAACTTGCAAATTTCACATGTCTGGATGTCCCTCTGATGATGAGACATCATAATAATTTATATGATGAAGTATGATGGATTCTCCAAGCTTGGGCACCTAGATGCAGCTTATGAAGCAATCCTTGTGCTTAAAATCCTAATTTTGGAGTAAAGTGCAATTTACCCAAAATCAAGGATGCAATTTGTAAAATACACCTTCTAGAGTATATTTAATGACTCTTGATATCATTTAGAGTAAAATGATGAAGAGGGAGCTTCATTTGAATAATCAAATAAGAAGGATAACCCTTGTAATTAAATAATTAAGTTGTATGCAAAAAGATCCTTTTATATGTGCAACTTAGTAAGAAGTTGGCTTTCTTTGCCTATAGACCTTGGGTTTAAGATGAGCGTTGCTTATCTATCATGGAGAGAAACGTACCTTAGAAGGAGAGGAGGACTTAGTTGAGAATATAAGGAAAAGATTATCCTCATTCCGAAAATAACCCCAAAAGTATTTAGTCACCATTCCTTTGCAAACAAAGGATCCTTTCCTTATTCCCTTCACTTATCTTCTGCTGAGACGGACTTAGAGCAGAGCTATAGAGCAAGGAAGAACAGATAAGGAGTTCTAGGTAAGGTTTGCTCACCATCTTGCTCGGATTCATGGAGGAAGTCATGTTGCAAGGTTGGTTTTATGGTCTTTCTCGTCTAGTTCTTCTTTCTAGCCATCCCTTCCAACCAATTCTTGGAGAAATGACCTTGGACGACCTGTGGAGCTCAAGACGCCATTAAATCTTGGAATCTTGGAGCTCTAGGACTGACCTTAAGGCGGGTTTTATAACTTTAAGCCCTTCTGCTTTCTTATACATCTCTTTTTCTATGTGATAGTTGCTAGTTCTTCTTTTCCCCTACCTTCCCTTGCACTCTTGCAAGCAAAACGGTGAATAACAGACCTTAGTCTCAAGGTAGAAGATGATGGGCATGATTACCAAGGTAACTTTATCAAACAGTCTCCCACCTTTGGTCTAAACAGTTTGCAAAACCGTTTGGGACCAAACGGTTTCAAAACTGTTTGGACTCATGCGGTTTGCAAGACCGTTTAGATTCAAACGGTTTCAAAACCATTTGGGAGGTTTGACCAAGCGTTGACCATTTGAGGGTCTGCTGGACACATTATGAATTAATCACCTACAAATAATCATCATCTAATTGCAAGTAAATCTCGAGTTGAAGGCACTTTAATCACCTAAACCCTAATCGGGTTCAATTGCTGATTTTAAGGACCAATCATGTTGAAGTTTGGGTTGAGTGGCCCAAACGGTTTCAAAACCATTTGGGGATCACCCAAACGGTCTTTGAGACCGTTTGGTGATCACCCAAGACCTTTTGGAGGTTTAGGGTTAAGGGAATTTGATCAATTGATGGTCTAATCATTAAAGGTTGTTGAAACAATCAAAGTGCTGATTTTTGACCTAATTAGGGTTCAACCGTTGACAAATTGACTTAGTTTTTTATGAGACTTTGGGCAAACGGTCTCAAGAACGTTTGGAGGATGTCCAAACGATCTCACGACCGTTTGGGTAAGGTCATGGTCCAATTGGGTGATACTTGATGGGTTCAACTTCAATTAGACTCATGTTGATGGATGTTGATGGTTGATCGATTATAAACCCTAATTCAATTGATCCCAACCCTAATTGGTGATCAATTGAGGGTCACTTGAGTGTCAAATTGGTTAAGGATAAACCTAATTGGATCAATTGATAAGTGGTTAACCTTGGCATGGTCAATTGAGGAGTTCAACATTGAAAACCCTAATCAATTGCAAGTGTTGATGGACTTTTTAGGTCCATGCGGTTTTGAGATGTTTGGACCAAACGGTCTCAAGACCGTTTGGGGGCAAATAGTCTCAAGACCGTTTGGTCCCAAACGGTTTCAAAACTGTTTGGACTCATGCGGTTTCAAAACCGTTTGGACTCATGCGGTTTCCAAACCGTTTAAGGTCATGCGGTTTCCAAACCGTTTAAGGTTATGCGGTTTCAAAGTCAACCTTGGCTAAACGGTCAACATGATAAAACGGTTTCAAGATCGTTTAAGGGCAAACGGTCTTGAGTGTGAACATGTCCATGCGGTCTTGAAGGTCAAAGGTACCAAATGGTCAACCCCTCCATGCGGTTTCAAAACCGTTTGGAGGTTGAAGTGTGAAACCGTTTGGGGACTTTTTGGGTTAAGAATGCTTAATGCCTTGAAGAATTAGATGGTTCAATGGTTGATTAACTCAAACCCTAATGATACCTAAAGACATTAAGGGGTTAAGTAATTAGTAGATTGACCCACATTATGATTAATGGTGAACATTACCAATGTACCCTTGAAGGGTTCAAGTAGACAACACCCCTTAATCAAGCAAACCCTAATGACCATAATGGTGATGATTTCACTTATGTTAATCAAAGTTGACTTGACCTAACCTAATCTATAGTGATGTAATCACCATCTATTAGTGAGAGGAGAGAGAAGGCTCCTAATATGAATGAAAGTCAAGTAAAATACCTTCAATATGAATAAATGCACATGATTAGGGTATGATCCACCAAAGTGAGATCATGGAAACCCTAATTATGATGATTAAGGATACTTGACCTAATTTGAGGGCATCAATGATGATAATCTTCATACATGATGATTCTATGAGCTCAATTCACCATGAAGTGAATAGTAAACCCTAATTCTAGGGTAATAACATGTAATGTGAATAGTAAACCCTAATTGAGGGTGATGTGATGAAATGAACAACAAACCCTAATTCTAGGACATGCTTTTAAGCATGAATCTTAGTGATTAAAGTATGAGATGAGGAATCACTATTCCTAACCATAATGAAAGAGATTGGATAACCCTAATTGATGTAAATAAGGGAACCTAACCTTAATAAAGGCATGAAGGTACAACCCTTGAATTGAAAGGTTATTCTTGGTTTATAAATTGCTGATCTGGAAATGAATTGTTATCATTATCAGTTAAATTAACCATGCAGGTTCTTATAAGGGAATGATCATAGCCAGGTAAGGGTTATGATATCATATTCAATGAAAGCATACTATAGGCTTTATGAATAGTGATATATGATATGTTGTCTAAGCTAAAGTGGCAACATATGAGATTAATGGGCCGTAAGAGCCATGAACAACATCAAGGTCATGCTAATTAGATGACTTATGATTATTTAAGGGTTTGAACACCCCTATTCTTGAATCGTAGTAATGAAATGGTTAAGAATTGATATTCATATGATAACTGATGTGAGTTAAACTTGATACATTTAGTATTCTTCTTTTATAGCAGTGTTTTAATAGTTAAATGCTTGGAAACATGGTTGTTGTTAAAAGAATGCTGAAATGTACCTAATTAATCAAGTATAATCATATCATGTAGAGCCCTGATCATAGATACATCATTATCAGAAGCTAAATGATGGTGAAATAGGTTTTCCTAAGGAAACTCCTGGATCACATACTTTTGAGTATGTGGGGGATTATCGACGTGAATATCCTTACGTCCTAGTGTAGGAATTGATGTAAGATGTACCTTAATCCATCATTCACTATATGTTTATGTCGGGGTGATGTTTCACTATTCTCCCAAGGGAATCTTTAATGCCGCATCGATGAGGGATAAATAAGAGATCTTTCGTTGGTGAAGAGAGTACAGAATGCCACTGTGACTCTGATAGTGAAGTTGCCAAAATTCCCTAGAAAGCTATCTTAGCAGAGACACGAGATGTCCTCCATGTTGATCCTCACACTGACTGAGGAAGATGAGGTCATAAGAATCTGGCTCTTTTGATGACCTACGTATGATACCGATGCGACTTAGTAGTGATCGGTTGGAGTATGAGCGGTATACCTCATCTCCGCAGGGCATAATAATGTTTGTCAAAACATAATCAACCGTGTAGCATATCTGCTTAGGTTGAACTACGAGAAACAATGATTGATGTTATACTATTTATATTAATATTCTGTTCAAAGTATCTAGTGTACATGTTCTTCATATTTCTTAATGAAGTGATCGCTTAAGTAGAAGATGTTTTACTTATTATCAAACCTACTGATAAATGTTTTAAGTTACTTTGCTTATGTTATTCCTTAATTGCTATAACAAAGCTTCTGGCGGAGAGTTATAACTCTCGCTGGAACAATTATTTAAAATTGTCTCACCCTATAGATTTTCAACTTTTTAGGTGGTCGCCGAGGACGAAGGAACCAGTCTGAGGGTGAGTAATACCAGCAACAGCAACACCAGGGGCATCACTGAATCTCAGGTGGAGATATTGACTGTCAAGTCATGTAGTTAGTTTGTCTTATGTCGTCTCTGTACTCTCAGGTCCTAGGAGTCAATAGCTCTGAGGTTTTTGGCTCTAAGCCTCGAGATTTTGTATCTGGATGTATATGATCAGTCAAGAGGTGATTTAACAAAGATGTCCCGTTAAAATATGATGTAAACTGCTTATCTTGTTTCTTATAAAGGAATTTTATGATTTAAAGATCTTTTCTTAAAAAGTTTTAATTTTTAGTGATTTTTCATATTCCGCTGCTAATAAAACGCTTCCTCTGAGTTTACCTCGTGATTTGTGAATCGAATCATCTCAAAATACATTGGAAACAATAACGGAACCAACTAACTAAAGATGTGATTGAAAATTCTAAGAGAGAGTATACTTTAGGAAAATGTCGATATGATTATAAAACTTCTAGAAATCATTTCCATTAGCCTTTAAACTTCATGTGAAAATAAAATATGTTTTTGTCCCAAAATAAAGTTGAAACACAATATTCATACAACAAGGAAAACTATTATGAAGGAAATAAAACATCATCTACAAGTTTTGATTTTTTCTGTAGTTCCCTAATTTGGGTTTTTTTATTGCTAAACTTGAAATGTATGTGTAATTGTAGATGTCAAAACATATAGCAGAATAGCTAATCTGTATATGGAGTATTGACAAAATACATAGAATCAATGTGCCAGAGCATAAAAGAAGGTTATATTAAACATGAAAGTAGGAGATGAGACAAGTAAGCATAGTTGCTTTAGATATTACTATATAAATAACAAAACGAAGAGTGGTTCATCAATCTAAATTGTGTGTCTAGGAAAAATATAACAACGACTGGTCACCTTTATAAAGGGGGTGCTTAATCTTATTATTTAAATGTGTCAACATGAAGTACATCTATCATAATTCTTGCCAACTCAATAAATTCTCAATATATGTTAACCCACAAACAATGCTTTTATATATGTTGATTAAAATTGTCATTACTAAAAGGAGACATGAAAGGAAGTACAATTTAAGAAGCCAAGTAAATACACATAATAATATATAATCACAGACCAAATTGTTAAATAGTAGCAAAGAAGATTGCCTCAGAAAGATGCCATCTCATATACCCAACCTGTGAGCTTGAATAAGAAAACCCCCATAATCATTCCATATACAAGACCTTTTCTCCCACTTATGTCCATTGTAGTTAAATCTTGTATAGAATTAAAATAAATAAATATTAGTTATGAAATGTGGTATCGAGTTATAATTTTTAGAGTTAGGATATTATGCTGAATGAAAAATTTGATATGAATGCTTATAATGATGAATTATTGTCCTAATGATAAGTATGCATGAATGATCATATCAAGTCAAATATAATTGTTCAGTAAAATTAAAGAACATATATATATATATATTAATGTATTTCTAGATTAAAAACTAAACATTTCTACATGTATAAAGACAAATAAATAAAATCCATATTTTCTCCAAAAAATCGATAGAGGAAAATATCAATATGTAATATATCCTATGTATATAATTGTCGTGGATGTTATTTGTCATCCCAAATCAAAGATACATCAAACTAACATGTTATGATAAAACAGAATTTATATTCATAAATCATGCTCCTTTAAATGATACATATTCTTTTGTATCAAGTTTTTTGGTAAGTTTTAAATGAGACATATACTTATAGTTTAAGAATGCTTAATTGATTAACCATAACTCCACATCATGGTCATTGCTTCATGTTTTTTAAAATCATGTTGTAGTTGTTAGGAATAATCTGAATATCAATAGATAGAAAAGAAAAAATCTTAGTTGTAGATATATTCATTGTATTTCTTTCTTAGTAATCCAAATTAAGTAAGAAGCAAGTATTACATATTCATAACATAAGATCTTGATTTACCACCCTCTCGAGCATCTAGTCTCTACAATGGGTGTCAAAGAGGAAGGGATATGTCTCTGTTATTCCTAAATACATAACCTAGGACTAAAACTTGTGATCGGAATGAAAGATATAGAGAGGGGGTGGTGAATAGAGTTTTTTGGAGTCTTTAAAGTTAATTAAAATAGTTGAACACTTAGACAAGAAGTAGGAGGAAACAAGGAAGACACAAGGATGTAGAGTGGTTCCTACCTTAGAAATATAAGGTAGTCAGTCCACTACCCGATAAATCTAAGGTAGTCAGTCCACTACCCGATTGTTTCCAACCTGGATTTTGAAAGCAACTTATTTAATTTATTACCTCGCAAGAATGTTACATAAAATAAAATTTCTTTCCTACACCCTTGTAGTAGCCTTCACCTGAAGTAGCCTCAATCCCCCTAGAAGTAGCCTTCTGAAGTAACTCCAAGATCACCCTTGAAGTAGCCTTCACCTGAAGTAGCTTCACTTTGAGGCAACCTTATGAAGTAACTCCAAGTCACTGGGAGAATCCTTCACCACCTGAAGTGGCTCCACAAACCTCCTTTCAACAGCCTCCAACCTAGGAGTAGTTAAGGAGAACAAAATACAATAGAAGGAACAAGATTGGAAGAAAGAAACAATGTTACCAATAAGTACAACACTTTGATCCTATATCCAGCGTATGGATCTCCTATCCACTATAGATGAATGTGGTAGTGTGGTGGATAGGAGATTCTAGGCTATAGGACACTAATGTAGAGCTCAAGGAAATAGATTGCAAGTGTGGCTTGCTTGTTGCTCACTAAGAATGCATCTCAAGTGTAATTGTATGCACAAGTGATGTTGTGGGTGTCCTAAGGCCTCTCCTATTTATAGGAATATGTTACAAGTGCTTAGGGACGTTCTAGACACTTTCTATGGTGTTCTTAGTGCTCAACTAGCCGTTATGTGTCCTTGAATTATATTGGAGCTGTTAGTTGTTTAGTGCTGAAAAGTGCAGTCCAGAACTACTCTTGGTTGAGAAGTTTGTCGACCGAGTTTGTCTCAGTTGAACTTTTCTTCGATCGATTGGGAGTTGAGGTAAATGTGTTGCAACATTCATTTTCAACTCCCAACTACCTTTCAGACTCTATCTAATAGCTATAGAGCTTCCTAGAGGATCTATTCTCGATCGAGATCTTTATCGACCGAGTATGTCTCGATCGAGGACTTTGTCGACCGAATAAGTTCTTGTTTCAATGTGTTGAGCCATCTACTAAGTGTGTGTATCAATGTGTAATTGTACTTATATCTTAGGGGAGGATCTATCTAAGTGTTGTGAGTGGATAGGGAAGATCTAACGCTTGATTGACATATTGTCTATGTACTTGTACATTATATACTTACACAAGTTTTTACATTGAGTACAATCATGAAAATAAGAGTAATCTAAGCATGTTGATCTTCCAATTTGTGTTGATCTTCAACTATCCACTGCCTTGTTTGTTTATCCCAGAAACACTCAAATAACAAGTTAGATTCACAAGAATGAAATGTTTGTCATCATCAAAACAAAGGGTTTAATAATATCCAATTTAGCCAACAATCTCCCCCTTTTTGAAGATGACAAACATTTCTAAAATATAAATCAAGATAATTTAAATACCATGAGTTTCATACCTGTAATTTACCTTGTGTAGACATTCTCTTATTTATTCATGGAGTGTGTTCTAGTTATTCCCAAAGAGATATGGAACATATAATCCCACTTCTTAAGAAATATAACAACAATAGATGTGAAGCCAAGAGATTTTGAAACTAATATATTTTGATTTATATTATTCCCCCCCCCCTTGTCATTTCAAAAAGATAGCCATATAATCAATTTCTCCCCCTGAATGAGATACTCCCCCTTAATTGTATACTATAGCAAGAATGTCAAATTTAGCCATATTTCAAAAGTCATGATTTATTTCTCAATCACTTGCAAGGGATGTTACGCCCTAAAATGACATGAGAATCCTTTAGACTCATAAATATATTTTATTAGTTTCTCAACCATTTACAAGGGATGTTAAGTCCTGAAATGATATGAGATTCCTTTAGGGTCATAGTAGGATCAATGAATATATCACTAACCAAATACACGGGATGTTAAGCCCTAATTTGTTTAGAGAATTCAGTTAAGATCATCATATACAAGAATGTTGTAGGCTCCTTTTTATAACCAAGATTACTTTAAGGATACTAAGGTTATAACTAGCTTTGAAGTTCAATTGAATAAGTAAAGTAATGAATCAACTTGTTTTAACATGCTGAGCAAATATATTAAGGTTGAGTGCATGTGAATGATTTACAAATAAGCTTTTTTTCACACTTATTTTAGGTCGACCATGACTTCGACCGGGGCGCCCCTCAGTCGAACTCTTTTACGACCGAGAGACAGTTCTGTAGATATTCAATATATGCATTTTCATGAGTTATCCAATATGACTTGATCTTGTTGTGTATGATCATTATTTTTCTCATATAAGAACTTGTGAATGTTGAATGATCTAAGATAAAACCTTAAGATTTTGCTTTTTAGATCTCAAAGCAAGATTATCTTGTCATAATTTCTTAGAATGCCCAACCCTTAAATTTTCTCACAAAATGGTGATGATTACATTTTAACCAAGTTCCTAGTATGATTACTCCTTCTATTTTCAATTTTGATTATGTAAATGTTGAATAAAGTTTCTTATGCCAATAGATTTGCCATTAGTACTTTTAGTTTCTTGAATAAAACCAATCTTTTCCTCTTGTGACAATATAAAATTTTGATGCTCATATATTCTTTCTTTTTATTAGGGTCTTTCAAACATTTAAAGCAATGTAATATGTAAAGTTCATTACATATTTCAGTCACTTAAGTTAATTACAATTGAAGAATCTTATTCTTATAAAACAATTCTGATAGAGTTTTCCTCGGTTGACAAAATTCTCGACCGAGTGAGATTTGGTTGAAGTATTTGTCAGTCGGACGTTTCTCAGGTTTTTACAAGCTTAAGACAGTAACCGTCTCGGTCGACTATTTCCTCCACCGAAAAGTTCTCGATCGACAACGTTCTTGACCGATAATGTTATTGTTTCTCCAGAAAATACTAATTTGAGACAAAAACTTCTTTGATAGACAACTTTCTTGACCGAAGAGTGTCTCGGTCGAAGTTGTTGTCGACCGAGATTGTTTCTATTTTTTGTTTTTCAGTAATTATTTTCAAGGAAAACACAAGTTTCTTCTAATATGATTTTATAGAAATATACAAATTAAAGCTCAGTTTAGTTGAGATAAGACATATTAAATATCAAGGTAACATTTTAGGTCAAATTCAACTAATCAGATTCAAATCTCTAAGTTTTAGGAACCCAAACTAGATCAACATCCTTTTTCTTGTATGAACAAGAGAATGAATAATGTCCAAGACGTAAACAATAATGACAACATATAGAATCAATTTCATTTATCTTCTTAGCTAGATTGTCTTTAGACACATACATAACTTTAGTCTTGGGTACTTGTTTCCTTCTCACCTTAGGATAGGATTTTCCTTTAGGCTTATAACCTAGTCCTCTCCTTCCAATCTGAACAGAAGAATCTTTTAGGATTTTATCAAGAATACCATTGTTTTTCAAGCTACTAATTTCGTTTTATAACTTGGCAATTTCATCCATTTTCCATTTAATATGTAACTTTGCTTGATCTTTATCAGATAAAAAACTATCTCTTTCTTTCAAAATAGAATCATAATCTAAATGAGTACACAAGATAGGTTGAGTTCGAAGATCATTCAATTTTGCAAGGAGCTCAACCTTTTCTTGAGAAAGAAAATCATAGTTAGTTTCTAGAGTAAGTAACTTCATATTGCAATCATTGAAACATGACTTTAAGGTATAATTTTCAAAAATAATACTTTCTTTTTCAGAAGCAAGATCATTTAATTGAGAATACAACTCCTCATTAGTTTTTGTAACTCTTTTTAGTTTCATTTTACTATCAATATATTTATCATGCAATTCATCAATGCTAGCAACTAACTCTTCTTTAAATAAGTCAAAAAGACTTACTTCATCTTCTTCTTCATTTGTTGTAGTAATAAGACACTCCACTTCTTCTTTTTCATCTTCACTATCATCACTTGAGTCATCACATGCAGCTTTGTAGGCTTTTTCCTTCTTCTTGTGAGATGACTTCTTTCCCTTCTTGAGTTTAGGACACTCACTTTGAAAGTGTCGATTTTTGCCACATTCAAAGCACATGGAGGAAGAAGAAACACTAGAAATTTGTTAGTTTTAAATCTTCTATAGTGCTTACCATTTACAATGAGAGTTTCTTCTTCACTATCTTCTTCACTTGTATCATGACTAATTTTAGTTGTTGCCTTGAATGCAATGTCCTTTCTTTTCTCCTTTTTGTGTTCAACCACCAATATTTCTTCTTCTTCAAGGGTGACTTCATGAGTCTCTAAGTTGCTAATGAGTTGTTCCATCCTCAATCTTGTGAGATCATTGGCTTCTACAATGGCCGCCACCTTTGGTTTGTATTTTGGAAGCAAACACCTAAGAATCTTGGATACTTGATCTTCTTCACTTATGAATTTTCCTAATGCACTCAAACCATTAATGATAGTAGATAATTTTGCATACATTTTACTAATAGACTCATTTGGTCCATACGAAATTGTTCAAACTTTTGTTTAAGAATACTAATCTTAGAATTTTTAATTTGTACCATTTCCTCATGTGTAATAGAAAGTCTATGACAAATATCATATGCAGTTTCATATGAAGAAATTCTATTGAATTCACTTACCGATATATAACAATATAAAACACTTACATCCATGGCATTTAGTTGAGCTTGTTTTACCGTATTGGCATCCCATGTAACATACTCAGTTTCTGGCAGCGTGTATGGAGTAGACACCATCCTCCAAAGTTACCAACTGATTCCTTGAAAATTAAATTGCATCATTATCTTCCAATAGTTGTAATTGTTTCCATCGAACAGTGGTGGTCGAGCTACGTAGGTTCCCTCCAAGTTCAGATTATTGAGCACGCCATCCCCCATGCTTCAAGACATGTTAAGGCTCCTTGAAGACTTGCTCTAATACCATTTGAAATATCTAGAGGGGGGTGAACAGAGCTTTTTGGAGATTTTAAAGTTAATTAAAAATAGTTAAACACTTGGACTTGAAGTAGGAGGAAACAAGAAAGACACAAGAATGTAGAGTGGTTCCTACCTTAGAAATCTAAGATAGTCAGTCCACTACCTGATTGTTTCCAACCGGGATTTTGAAAGCAACTTATTTTATTACCTTGCAAGGATGTTACATAAAATACAATTACTTTCCCACACCCTTGAAGTAGCCTCAACCTGAAGTAGCCTCAATCCCCCTAGAAGTAGCCTTCTGAAGTAACTCCAAGCTCACCCTTGAAGTAGCCTTCACCTGATGTAGCTTCACCTTGAGGCATCCTTTTGAAGTAACTCCAAGTCACCTGGAGCAGGCTTCACCACTTGAAGTAGCTCCACGAACCTCTTTTCAATAGCCTCCAACCTAGGAGTAGTCAAGGAGAAAAAATACAATAGAAGGAATAAGATTGGAAGAAAGAAACAATGTTACCAATAAGTACAGTGATTTGATCCTATATCAAGCGTATTGATCTCCTATCCACTATAGATGAATGTGGTAGTGTGGTGGCTAGGAGATGCTAGACTATAGGACACTAATGTAGAGCTCAAGGAAATAGATTGCAAGTGTGGCTTGCTTGTTGCTCACTAAGAATGAATCCCAAGTGTAATTGTATGCACAAGTGACATGGTGGGTATCCTAAGGCCTCTCATATTTATAGGAATAGGTTACAAGTTCTTAGGGACATTCTAGACACTTTCTATGGTGTTCTTAGTGCTCAACTAGTTGTTATGTGCCCTTCAATTATATTGCAATGGCTAGTTGTTTAGTGCTATAAAGTGCAGTCCAGAACTACTCTCGATCGAGAAGTTTGTCGACTGAGTTTGTCTCGATCGAAATTTTTCTTCGATCGAATGGGAGTTGAGGTAAATTTGTTGCAACATTTGTTTTCAAATCCCAACGACCGAGTGTGTCTCGATCGACTCATTCTAACAGCTATAGAGCTTGCTAGAGGATCTATTCTCGATCGAGATCTTTGTCGACCGAGTGTGTCTCGGTCGAGGACTTTGTCGACTGAGAAAGTCCCTATTTCAATGTGTTGACCCATCTACTAAGTGTGTGTATCAATGTGTAATTGTACTTCTATCTTAGCAGAGGATCTATCTAAGTGTTCTGAGTGGATAGGGAAGATCTAACGCTTGATTTACATGATGTCTATGTACTTGTTTATTATATACTTGTACAAGTTTTTACATTGAGTACAATCATGAAAATAAGAGTAATCTAAGCATGTTGATCAACTATTCACTACATTGTTTGTTTATTCATGAAACACTCAAATAACAAGTTGGATCCACAAGAATGAAATGTTTGTCATCATCAAAACAAAGGGTTTAATAATGTCCAATTTAGCCAACACGGAATGTAGCCTCAAAACAAAATATCAATGACAACTTTTGTATCAAAACCAAAATAACTTTCACAACCAACATTATGGCACACAACTGGTTCAACTATAGCAAAGCTTTAATTAGACATTCACAATCAATTATAAATATATAAAAGTAAGAACAACTCCTCAAAATTGAATGATAAATTAAGGAATTGAGAAGTATTCATGGTCTAGCTTGAAAAGGTAGCCACATCATGCTACTTTATCTCCAATAAATAATGTTTGAGTGAAATATACATTTAAAAAAATAATGGATAAAACTAATAACATATATTCTTGAACATTCTAAATAGAGAGTAGACCTTCATAAACGTCAAATTGATTCTAAAAATTGTAGAAATCGTACACAGTAGCCTTAAAATTGCATATGAAAACAAAAAGTTTTTTGTCTCACCATCAAGTTTAAACCAAATATTCATTAAACAACGACATCTATTATAAAAGAAACGAACACATAATCTACAAGTTTGGTTTTTTTTTCCTAAAATAATGTAGTTAAGGTTTTTTATTGCTAAATTTGAAATATAGGAGTGATTGAAAATGTTAAAATATAGAGGAATAGCTAATTTGTAAAGGGCAGATTATTAAAATAAATAGCATTAATGTTCCTCAATATAAAGGTAAGGCATATGATACTTAAACGTAGGAGATGAGAAATGTAAACATAGTTGGTTTAGATGTTTCTATAGGATGTATCTAATCTAACTATTTTAATGTGTATTGGTAATTCATGCCAATTAAATCAAACCTCAATATGTGTTAACCCACTACAATACCTCAACATATGATGATAAAGATTGTCATTACTATATGGAAACATGAAGGGAAGTAAATTTATTATTTACATGATCAAAATTAATTGTAAGATATAGGAATTCAATAGAATAAAAGAATGGTACCTCATAAAGATGTCAACTTATTTACCCACTGAGTGGTCTTAAATAAGAAATCTCCCATGATCATCCTTCCGTAAAGACATTGGATACGTTTGGCTTGTTGGATTTTCAAGAATCTTCATTTAGGCCATCTTACATTTGTAAAATACTATATTTTCAGAATCATGTAAATATAAATATTATGTTTGGTTTGCTATATTTATAACGGAGATTATTATTTTTTTTCTTGGTCTGTCTGTCAGCCAGAGCTGAATTTTGGCGTCTGGGAGAATTTTGATAGAAACCAAAATGTGAGATTTCCTTTATGTCTATCAATCCCATGATTACCTCCATTTTCCGAGTCTACAAACCAAACATAAATTTTCTACGTATAGATTCCAAAATACAATCCAATACTGCAAAATTCAAGAAACCAAATGTGCCCATTGTGCCCACTTACACGCAGACATAACCTTTTGCTAATGATAACTAGGCATACATGATCATTAAGTCAAATATAACTATTTAATAAAAATGAAAGCATATGTAAATATTGTTGGTGAAATAGTACAGTGTGTGGTAAAAGCACGGACTTCCGAACTGAAGGACCGATATTGGAAATTCAAGTTGTGCTCCTTCGAAACGAATTACCCCATCATGTAGACCGACTCGTTTTGTGATTTAAATGTCGCATACAGTTTGGAGGTAGGCGAGGAGGCGGATGTTTACATAGTTGGAGTGCATTCACTGAAGTAGCCCATCCTCTTTAGTCGTTTTCACATCATCCAAAAAAAGAATATGTGGATATTCATACATATATAACTGTGTTGGTGGATTCAGAACTAAATATTTGTATAAGTAAAAAATAAATAAATAAAATTTGCAGCGGACAACATTGATATGTAATAAATTCTATGTATATAATATGCCATGAAAGTTATTTATCGTTACTAATTAAAGATACGTCCAACTAACATTATAAACTTTATACTCACAACGAATGTCCATGAAAGGGATGTATTCATATTGTGTAAGAATTCTTAAATGATTAACCCGTAATGTCACATCATAGTCATTGTTGTCAGTTTCAGAAAATCAGGTAATGGTTGTAAGGAATGACCGGAATATCAACGGATGAAAAGGAAATTTTCAGTTATAGAAATATCATTTGTATTATTTTTCTAGTAATTCAAATTAAACAACAACCAAGTATTATACGTAAAGTAGGATCTTGATTTATCACCTTATGAACTTCTATCTTCCACTACGAGTTTAGAAGAGGGGGTTCTTCTCTCTAAATCTCATATTCATAACTTAGGATTAGAATGTATGATAGAAATCTAGCTTCAAACCCAGAATTCAACTGACAACTTACGTCTCGAAACCACATTAATAACTTTCGCAACGATCATTGTGGCATGCAATTGGGGCTCAGATATTGCGATCCTATAATTGGACATTCACAATCATGCATAAAATTACTGAAGTAAAAAAAACACGTTGAAACAGTATTCAGTTTTCACATACTTACTATGACTGCTCCTCTCGTCTATTAGGCGGCGGTATTTTTCTTCGTAAGCATCATTTGTTTTTTTGCTCTTTAAGCTAAATTTATCTACTGCCTTCTTCCTTGCTCATTAAGTTCATGCCGAATCATTACAAACTAAAGATGTTCATGATATTATGTAGAGACTAAATTTAACAACTGTTTATCAGAATATCAAATTAGTTTAGCACTTGATGTGAGGAATCATTTTTCATCTTAGAAAAAGCTGTTAGAACATCAAAATAAAACTGCATTTCGTATAATTATTAGATTTGTCTAATATAATAATATTTCAATAGAGAATCGAGCGGTAGTGTCCATACTTAATTACATCATCCGATCAACAACATCATCCATAAGTAGATCAGGCGTGCAGACCAGTTGCAGTAAAGTCCTGAAGACCATGCCATCATTGATCTTATCGCCCGTGAGTACTACAATCTTTATAGTTGGTGTACCACATTTCTGGAAGTGATATCTTGTCAACCACCAACATCATATTCGGGTCACAGATCACGCCATCGTCGTTATAGCACCACGATCATCTTCGCAGATCTTGCTCTTGTGGATGGAGAACACATGAGACAGAAACATGTATAGTGAGACGGTCTCCTGGTTCCATTGGTCATGGCTGCTGCTGCTTGGCTTCCTGGTATTTGCGTTTTATTTGTGATGAATCAGCCGACTAACATTAGACATCTGCAACAGGTAAGGGTCGGATTAGTTGTGGATTACAAAGATAAATAGGGCTGCCGGCTGAGACAAATAAGAGATTGGATGAACGAAGATAACGCAAACTAAGAGTCCACCTTTAATAGACAACACGGAGGGCGGAAATAGGGAAATACGAAGTTAACGGGGATTATGATTACAGAAATGAAGAGTCAAGTTTTAGTAGGAAACCCAGGGGACGGAGACGAGCGGTAGTGCTTAGTAAAGTAAAATAGTAGATTAGAGTTAGTGGGTATGCAAGGTTATGTAACGGCAGGTCTTTTGCTTCCAAATAGGAAAGGCATTCTAATGGTTCACATTAAGTTATATTTTATTGATTCAGTAACTGATGTCATTAGTTTACATGAAAAACGGAGTAGATACAATAAGTAATCATAAGATAATTATCCATACAAATCCCTCGTTGCTCCCGTATCCAAGAAGGACCAACTACTCATCTATGTGCAAGTAACGTTTTTGCACTCAATGGGCATTGATCATACAATAATGGTTCACCATTATACACTAGTGACTACTCTTCCATACGACTCATTATTGACTAATAACTTCCGAGCAACACTTTTAATTTCTATATTGCTTTGAACATGTGTTCCAAAAACATATTAATACCTATAGTTATTATTACAAGATGGATATTTAATTATCTTCCTAAATAATTCTAATATCTGTATCGTTTACTATTATCAACATACTCCTTTGATTCCAAAGCATTAGTAAATCCATGAGAATTATATGAATGTAAGGTTCAATCAAAGTATTCTAACACTACAATTTCATATTGTACTAATTGATGACAAGGTGATTCATTGAGGTATTATTTTGTAAATTTCTCAATTGATGAACACAAGAAACTCTAAAGAAGGACAATCTTGTATTAAGGAATGTCAACCAAATCACATATGAGTTGAAGGGAAGGACTTTATTGTAGTTGATAAAAATTTGAGAAATTTATGAATTATCACTCAAAATAAATATGGTACCCAAATTTCAGTATGTTACAAGATGTGTATAAGAAGGCATGCGATAATGTTTGAATAAAAATATCAAAAGGAGTTATGCTTAAGATTCAAGGGTTATGAGAAAAGTTTTATCTATATGTGTGCATAGAATTATGGGAATGGTGGTATTCATAATTTGAAGTCATGTGAAGAATGATTCAACCTAAATCTCGAATTAAAAGATAATGTGTGAATGTACCCTCACTACTCTTAGAATGGGATGAGATTTGATTTGGACTATAGACAAATGCTTATTTCATCTTGTTATGAGTGTGAGAGATAGGACAAACACATGCCATATAAAAATGGAAATGATATGAGAAATGAATACTTAAGCTGAAATCCTTTTAAGATAACCGAGGGTTTGAGGTGTTACCTCACCCCTATGAGGGAATATTGAATAAATGTTGGAAACCTAGGTAACCACCACATTAAAATTTCAAATGAGAATATATTTAACAGATGGAATTTGAATTTTATGGATGTAAGAATTAATTTAAAGAACAACACAAAAGTAATTATCAAACTAGGTGTTAAAGTACCGAGTAAAGACAAATCAAGTATGGTATGTTGACCAAGTTTGTAGCAGCCCAATTAGACAATCCAAGATAGATGCAATGAAAGGTTTGATACATTTATCGGTGGGTGTGGATGGTGGAATCTAAAATAAAAATCATATTTGGGTTTCTAAGGTTTCACCCTTAAGGTCTTCCAGTGGTCTAAGAATACAATTGTAAAGAGGCGAGATCACCTCTCTACTAAAATTTAAAGGAAATACAAACATCCACAATTTTAACAAAAATTTAGACTTTGATGATGATTACATAATATTCCAAATAAATAAGCATGATTCCAGATACATAATAACATGTCAATAGCAGCGGAAAGAAAGAAATAACAAGCCTTCTAATAGCTTTATTGTTTATTACATCATTGCTTTCTAAAAGAAAAGATAAGATAGAATAGAGGATCTAGCTATAGCAACCTAGCCATCCTTCTTGTCAAGCAAACGATCTCAGCAAAGGAATCTTTCTTCAAGCCCTTCCTTCACCTTGCACAGCTCCAACACCTGGGTGGTTGGGAAGGCACCCAGCAAGAGGGAAAACAAGAAAAGTATGTGTTACACTACTAATCTTTCAAAAGCAAAGGAAATTGTAGCAAGTAAACTAGACTAGATATTTGGTGTAAGGAGATATCAAAAAGTATGAGGTTTTCATAAGAGAACTTGCCATTAACAAAATAATTAGAGGTTTTAGCATGTCATTTAATATGTCTATCTAACTAAGTAAGGTTGAGGCACCTACCGAACCTCTAACCTTAGGTGAGGGAAGACTTATAAACATTTCCAAATCACCTACAAATTTTTAATGGGGAGAATAATAAACATTCCCCTAGGGCGATTTTATACATGCCCTCTATGGGTAGTTGTACATAAGTACCACTACTTAAAGATTAAATAGAACATTTAATTTCATGCTAACAAAAGATTTATGGCAAGATAAGCAAAAGAATATATATCATGGCAGTGGGGTATGAATACCCAAACAAGAGAATACTACATCTACTTTTGAGGCAATTAAGACATTTAGGTTTCAAGAATTCAATGGTTTAGATCAAGTTAAACCTCATAGAAGAAATTTAGGTATTGGATTAAATATTTCCCAACTGATAGGTAGATGCACAACAAAACTCATACTAAACACATACCTTAGTTTCAAGTGTCCTAGATTTCCCTTTTCAACTCTTCACACGAATTATAAACCGAAATTACCTAATACATCATTATATTAATAAATCAGAATTACATGCATTCATTAAGAAGGTTGAAAACCCTAATTTACTAACTTTTTGCACAAACTCCCGATTCAGACTTCAAAAACCTCATAACCATCTTAGTTAGGTTTTCCTGATCAAACTAACATATAATATGGTATATTTTGGAAATATGGATTTTTAGGGTTAATTTTAGGGATTTTAAGTTAATTAAATCGATTTTAAAAACACATTTTCGCAAACCTCAAAACCAGATCTCAAAAATATTTTTATTGAATAGATCTCGTTTTCCTGATTTCAAAACACTATTTGTTTGTAATTTTTGACCAATGGAATAATTTATAAAAATTAATTTACTCGGACCAATCAACAAGTGTCACGTAGGCACAGTGTGAGAGAGAGAGCCAGCAAGGGAGACCGATTGGCAGAGGGGCCCGCACATCTGTGGCCGGGACCCACTGTTTCCGCTGCGCGGACCGCAAGCACAGCAGTGTCAAAGTCGGGTCAAAGTACCAAGGTGCCCCCGCGCGGAAAAGAGACAGAGGAAGGCGGAGCCAAGGGCAGGGGTGTAAAAACAAAATAAAAAAATGCGGTCATCTTCTCCAGCCCGCCCCGACGACCGAAAGAAGCTGTAAGCTGCTTCATGCGGAAAATTGGGCGATTTTGCCCTAGAACACCAAACATGACGCGAAGGCATGCGATGGAAACCCAAGAATCCAAAGAACTCAGCCATACCTTAGATTTGAGATGAGGCCAACAACACAGAGCGTGAGAGGCGCCGCAAGGGCAGGGTCAACCGGCGGCTAGAAGAGGGTCAAGACGTCTGCGAAACACCAAATTGAAGATACGATCGAGTTGCTAGGGCGTCGGCGGTTGCGAGGGTTGCATTATATATAGACAAGGAACCCTAAACTAGGATATAGGTAGGAGCAAGGAGGGGAGGTCGGCGGCCAACTTGGGCGTTTTGCATATACGCGTTAAAGCTCGCAAATTTTGGGATAATCCTGTGCGAAATCTCGCAAGGAATCCAACAAAACAAAATTCGAGGAAAATCGTCGAGTAGATCTCAAGATATTGTGATTTTAAGAAAACGAAAAAAATCAAATTTGTTGCCTAATCCGACTCAAGGTAGAAGATGACCGTGTGTCGTTGGATCGGTGGACGCGGGTCCACTAATGAACCTGGACCGTCCGATCTCGCGTTAGATCAGGGAAATATCCCTTAGCAAAAGTCGATTAAAACTATTGATTTTAAATGTTTTCTCTTTCTTCTTTTGGAGGCTCAAACGTTGCCCAAAAATTATGAAAATTTATATCATGCACTACTACAGAAACTGTTTTATATAACAGTTCATTTTCTCAATTTACAACAGGTGTTAACTGTTGTATTAGATCGCGTGGTCTTATGGGGGTGTTTTACACAACACGTGATCACATGTTGTAATAGATATATTTTATACAACAGTTGAAACATGTTGTCTTTTAAGGAATGACCTGTTGTAATATGGGTATTTTACACAACATGTGGTGCACCTGTTGTAATATATATTATACAACAGTTGAACGACGTTGTCTTTCGCTAAACACACCCGTTGTAATAGGGGTATTTTTTACAACATGTGGTTCACCCGTTGTAATATATATTATACAATAGTCAAAGAATGTTGTCTTTCACTAAACACACCTGTTGTAATAGGTAGGTCTATTACAACATGCAGTGCACCTGTTGTAATATACATGTTTATACAACAGTTGGAGTATGTTGTCTTTCCATACACTTAACCGTTGTAATAGGATTGTTTAGACAACATGGTGTGTCTGTTGTAATATACACAATTTATACAACAGGTTATGCATGTTGTAGTTCACTAGAAACACCTGTTGTAATAGGTGTATTTTTTCCTGACAAACATGTTGTAATAGGTGTGGATAACACAACATGTGTTGTTTGTTGTAGAATCATACATTTTACAACATATCATTAACTGTTGTCTTTGATTAGAGTTTGACAGGTCATATATCAAACCAATTGTATTGATCAAATTAACCATATTATTAATAAATTATAATAAAAATGCAATTATACTTTTTCATTTCACAAACAAACACATAGTTGAACCAAATTTCCATCAAATCTTGAAAGAAACTCGTACTAAATTTAATTAATATTAAATCATCCATACAACGATTCAATAATACAAAGTACTGAGTATCCACTCTAGAATCGAACTGAAAACTAACTAAAAAAGTTTCACACATTGGTCTATGCTAAAGAACAAATGTCTCCACCACATGTCACATAATTTTATGTGTGCTCAAGAACACATGTCGCCCACTCGTTTCGGACCTCATCGATTTCTTCTTGGTTGAAGCAACGACCAATATACTTCGAATAATACTACAATCATATGACAAATATATCAACATATTGTGATTTTTTCAAATTATTTAGAAATTTGAACAAATTAAAAGAATATAATGTTAAGTAGCTTACACATTCAGGAATATTTCTATTTCTCACATCAAAGATGTCTTTCATATACTTCAGCACATAATACCCGCAATCTGTATTGTTCGGTTGCTTTGGACACTGTACAAAATAAATATTAATTTGTTATCCAAATAATTGTGAGAACTTGTTAGCAAATAAGAGGATGGAAAGGTATAAATAGCTAGGAAACTTAATAAAAGGTATGTGTAAACAGAATCAAAAATGCTATAAGAGTGAAAAAGACATGGTTTATTGCTGAATAAGGTGTGGTTTATATGCCATACTGGATGATGCAAAACTTGCTCTTACAAGAGGGGGATTTTGTAAGAGTGAAGAATGCCACCCTTCCAAAAGGAACCTTTGTTAAACTGCATCCTCACACGAAAGATTTTTTAGATATATCAAACCTCAAAGCTATTTTGGAAACAACTCTCAGTAACTACTCGTGTTTGACAACTGGCGACAGTATCATGGTAGCTTATAACAATAAAAAATACTACATAGACATTATAGAAACCAAGCACATTATATAACCTGAGCGTCTTGCTGCTCCCGCTCCTGTTAGTAAGGCATCTAAAGTTGAAGAAGCTCCAAAAAAACACATAACCCAAATTTAACCCTTTCACTGATACTGCAAGACGGTTAGATGGAAAACCTACGACTTGTTGCTAACGAAGGGATGATGACGATAACGACGCAGTGCAAAGGAGTTCCCATCCCAACTACACCTGCTCGCGTGCTCCCTCCACTGTTGTCATCCTCTCCCACCACAGCGTTACAACCTTCCGATACGATACACTACTCGATGTTCCTAGTAGCAGAGACTGAAGTGAAGCACCCCGGGTCAATATTTCTCATTGTACCACCCACTCCCCCGACGAGATAAATATTCAGGGTCAGATTCGTGATGACGAAAGCAAGGTAACTGAAGAGACTAGCAAAAAAATCTAGGGATATTTCTACCAACTGTAAATAGCGTGAGTTTTATTTTATTTTATGCAGATGAAACCGCCACAGTCATGGAAGAGGTACGGGAAGATCCAACAAGGGAAGAAGAAGAACAAAAAGAAGAAAAGGCAACAGCAGACCGGCTTGGTGAAGGAGCATAACGTCGAGAAGTAGACTAAGAGGACAATTAAGACAAAAAATGATGGTTAAGGTGAGCAACGACAAAGGAGTTTTGGACCCAGGACAGTGGGTCAAGGTCAGCCACAACAAGGTGACGTTGGACTCAGGGAAGTAGATTACTCTGCAGTAGATTACTCTACTGTCCAGTTCTCTTTCCTTCCACTACATATACTTGAAGTAAGATTAAGGCTGTGTTTGGTGCACAGTTATGGTGAATTTAGTTGATATGGATATATTAACCGTTGGTATGTTAATCTTGTGGGAGATAACTGTTGTTTGGGACAATGATAAATAAATTAAATGGTAAGCTATCTACTATTTGGTACACAAGTAAGTAGTCTTTTTCCGTCTAGACAAAGTCCATTTTGCCCTATTGTTACATGTATCTAAAAGTTTGTTAAAGGGGCTGGGCTGGAAATGAATAGCTACGGCACACTAATCTCTTCACTGCCACAAGAAATCGAGACGACATGTTATCCAGTAAATTTTTGATTAAGTTATCTCTGCGGCAAGCTATGTATCTTCTAAATGGAATAGCAAACATAAGTTAACTTACCACCCATAATTTAATTACCGTACCGGCACTATACCAGCAAAACAAACGCTACCTAAGATAGCATAAAAGTGTAATGAATGACTGTCAAATCAACGGAGGTTTCTTGATATTAGTATCGCATATTTAAACAATTGTCTAAACAGAAACATTCTTTCATCATACGCATGTTAAAGATTGACTTGTTTCGAAGGGTCTTAGTATGTTCACTGCAACTTAGTTCCAGTGCTTTTGTTTAATTAGATTTTTCAGTAACATATTATTTGGTTTTCATTGATTGCAGTTAGGTCAAAGACCAGGAAACGGGGAATATAATGTGTCTGTAGAGAAGGGCCGGTATTTGCCCAGTCAAAGTATTTATTGTGGTCGAGACTCATGGACGGCAGACCACATGCAATCATCTAAAGTTCCTTCTCAGTCAAGTGGGCTACCTATGGTTTGTCACAGGCAGCCACCTTCTAATTACCCTACTGGTGGTGATGCTTTAATGCAGCGGCCAGTGAATTCTCAGTCTGATTCTGTGGATACAGCAAGTTTGCCTTCTCTGCCACCAGCAAGTGCCAATAATCATGTGCTACGGCAGACATATATTCCATCTAGTCACTCTATGCATCCTTTCAAAAGCAGAACTACCATCCCAATCTTCCTCCATACCTCTTAAACCCTTTCAGTATGCAGGTCATTCAAACTCTGTTGGTTCTGGGAAGTCGATGCTAAGACATGGAACCAGCTTGTCTCCGTCTACATTCTCGGATGATACTTACAGGGAACCTTCGGAGCCAAGAGTGCTTATGGCAGCATCTGGGGAATGTTCAGTTCTGCATCCTCTAGCACCAGAATGCCATAGCTCAGTCCCCCAGTCGCATTTCTTGCCTAACGAGTCCTATGGAGATAAAGAATCACCTGCAAGACTACAAGGATCTGCTTATGCGGCTGTTCTGCCACCAGGCCATCTCGCAGAACATGTTCAGATTAGCTCTTCTACCTCACAGTTTATGAGTTCACCATCCTGCGATTTACATCCCTCATCTGTTATAATGGGAAGAAAATCTGGTAATCCTGATCTTCAATATGGTGGGGAATTACCTTCTTGACCTCCTAGGATGCATACAAATGCTCAAATGCAAAATACTGCTCATAATACTGGTACTATGATCACTAATTCGGCAGGGAATGGACATATAGGTTTGATTAGTTCTCTGATATCAAAAGGCTTAATATCGTTGCCTGTAGTGGCAGCTCCTAAGGTAATTTGGACAAGTTATCTATAAATGTATGGCGTGGATTGGTTATTATTCCCTCTTTATTATCTTAACAGTTATGGGTTTCAGTATTTATTCTACTTTTCTAGTGACGAAAAATTATTTGCTTATTCATTCCATGCATCTGTCCTCTTTTGCCATTTCATTACTGACCATTGATAGGGAAAGATGAGGATTGTGTGGATGACATCAGTGGAGATTAAGGAGGATGGGCTTTAAAGGGGGAAGAAAGTGAGGAAGATGATCATGAAGAGGAAAACCTCAAAGGAGGAAGCCAGCAAGGCATGGTGGCCTTTTATAGGGGCTGCGGTTTGGGGGCGGGATGAACTCAGAAGAAGGCTGGAAGGAGGGAGAAACTCACATTTGCGTATATGTTAGCTTGCATAATAATATAAACGTGTTTTCGTCATATAGACTCATAAAAAAATACAAAATACTCCACATCATTGCTCTCACCACCAAAAAGCATATATTTCCCTCATCGGATCTCACTGGCGGCCTTCTTTTTGTCCCCTTAGTAGTAGTCTAGTCCCATGCAAACTCATCAAGGCACATGGTCGCAAAACAAATAGATACATGTTTTGAAGAAACATTTTATATATATAAGTTTAACTAGAAAATATATTTTTTAGATGTCAATTCTCCAATGGTCTTACCTTTTAAACATCCAATGGTTCTGGGTGACATTATGGTATCGTGATATGGGTTGAATGATGTTGGAACAAATGGAGGGTTACCCTTAATAAGGTAGTTTTACCTATTCACTTATATGAATAGAAGGGATGATAACCATATTGTGTTGATATGTAGCCCTAAACATGTATCTATTTCCTACCCGATCATGTAAGTAGAGATGCATATAATGCTAATCATGCTTATCCAGATAATTGTGCTTATGTTGTCAGCTCTTTTTATGATGTTGATATGTTCAACCAATTAGACATGCTCATGTTGTTAGCTATGTTATGTTATTAGACTTGCTCATGATGCTAGATATGCATATGCTATTGAATTGCTTATATTATCAACTAGATAAAGGATGATAGTCTGGCTAATGATGATAGTTATTATCTGCTCCCTTGTGTATTTTGTTAATCATCAGTGTTGATGAACTTGTGTATTTTGTTAATCATCAGTGTTGCTGAACTTTTTTTTTATATCTGATTAATTTGCCTAACTGTTTAATTACTTAAAAATGTTGTAATCAATAAACGTTGTTGGAGGTTATATCTCTTATTGGGACATGGGTCTCACCCTTGTGGTTCGCCACATTTTTTTTAGGTAATCGGAAGTGACGAAAACAAACATGTGGCAGCAAAGAGGAGCTATAGTAATGAATCTTTGAGAAATTTGATTAGATGTCTAGTGTGTCCTAGAGTCGTCCATGTACTCTCAGGTTCGGGTGACAAAAAGTTTGTATATGTGTATCAAACGAATCAGACTTTTGTTAGCATATTAATGCTTGTTTGTGTGGTATATATGAATATTGTTCTCCTGTGTATATGTGTGGCGGCTAAGACGATAGAACAATTTGTATCAAATTCTTGGCATAGTATGGATATAAGAAAGATGTTGGACTCTTATGCAAATGTTTCTGAGCGGGTGCCGACATTGAAATTAGTTTTAATTTACCCATATATTTGGGTATGTGATTAATTAGTGATCGATTGTGTTTTATGTTTTGAGTAATCTCGTTTAGTGTAACAGGTTCTCACACAAGGTACCCATTCATGGTACTGAAATCATAAAACCTCTACCTTCAACCACATGACAATTAGAGTTATTTTCCCCTGAATTTCCATTTAATTAAATTTCGATTAGCAAATTAACTCATTCTCTATAAGCCTCAGTTACATCTAACTGTGATTATTGTGTGATATAGGACCCCCGAACGCAGATGGTGGTTGGTGGCTGGTATGAGCTTGAAGGTCTTTACTATCTTGGTCTAGCTTCCAAGGTGTGTGTGGTTGCTTCTCCTCTTCATATTCATGGTCGGTTTGGACACGTCCCTGGACAAACTTCAGATTATTCACCCTCAGCTATCTAAAATCAGTAAACTTGAGTGTAAGTCATGTCAGTTAGAAAAGCATCATCAATCCACTTTTAAGTCTAGGGATCATATGACTGCCAAGTCTAGGTTTGAAGTCATTCATTCTGATGTTTGGGGGCCATGTCGGGCTCCATCTAAACTTTGTCAAAAGTATTTTGTCACCTTTATTGATGATTTATGTAGAGTCACTTGGTTGTATTTGATGAAAGATCGATTGTGAAAGTTTATCAATAATACAAAGTTTTTCTAATGGAATTGAAACTCAATTCTCTCAACGTATTCATACTCTTCGAATTAGATAATGCCAAAGAATATTTCAGTGATGCTCTCAATCAATTCTTCTCTTCTAGAGTTGTCCATCAGTCTTCTTGTCCTCACACACCTCAACAAAATGGGGTAGCCGAGCGGAAAAATTGTCACATTGTTAAAACCGCTCAAGACTCATCTTTTGCATAAGGGGGTCCCCAAAGAATTCTGGGGAGATATTGTTCTTACTGCCACATATCTTATCCGTCGCATGCCATCATCCACCCCAAAACAACCGCATACCCTTCTAACTATTGTGTCTTGATCAACTCGTCAACATTGTTCCCCCAATAGTCTTTGGATGTGTCTGTTTTGTTCACAACGTCAGACCGGATCGTGAGAAGCCTAGTCCAAAGGTTTGGAAGTGTGTTTTCCTTGGTTTCTAGAACTCAAAAGGGATATCAATGTTATGATCCAATTGAACACCGTGCATAATATTGATGCAAATTTCAAGTCATTAAAAATAGATGTTGAAAAAATATATCACTTTATATTTTTGGGTTTGTATTAAATAAATTCAAGTGTAGAGCACGTGTCTTCTGCTAGTATATATATGTGTGTGCTTATTGTTTTATACTTGTATGCGGTGTTTTATTTGTGACAAGTCTATTGGCTACTAGATTAGCTATAATCATTGTTTTATAGTTGTGTTATGAAGTATTTGGGTGTTTGATATTGTTGTGTAGGGTGTTTAGATATGTATACAAGTTCCAAAAGGCATACTATATGTACATGTGTGTAATTTTGTATAAAATTATACAGGAAACTAAAATCCATTTTTTAAAACCGTCTACTTAATCACTCGCTTACTGCTTAACCAGTCACAAGGTGTTGTCTGTACACTTACTCTTAATTTTTTTAAACATTGTACCTACCCCAACAGATAAGGCAGTGGTTGGATGTTGTTGGGTCTACTCCGTGAAGGTTGGACCTACCGGTGTTGTTTATCATCTGAAAGCTCGCCTGGTGACCAAGGGATACACTCAAGTCAATGGAGACGACTACCTTGAGACCTTTTTCTCCTGTGGTGAAAATATCATATGTTCATCTATTTATATCATTGGCACCTCATTCTTACTGGCCTCTACATCAACTTGATATTAAGAATGCCTTCCTCCACGGTGACTTGACTGAAGAAACTTATATGGAGCAACCTCCTGGGTTTGTTGCTTAGGGGGAGTCACATCTAACTTGTCGTCTGATAAATTTCTATATGGGCTCAAGCATTCTCCAAGAGCCTAGTTGAGAAGTTTCCGTCAAGCTCTTCTCAAATTTGGACTTCTACAATCAAGTCTTTATCACTCAGTCTTCCACCATCGGGGATCATGAGGTTGTGTTCTCCTTGTTGTCTATGTTGATGATATTGTTATTACTAGAGATGATCACTAGGGAATTTCTCCGACTTAAACAATTTCTTCAGAGTAAATTTCAAACTAAAGATCTAGGCCTCCTAACATATTTTCTTGGTATTAAGGTTGCTAGATCTAATGACAACATAGTCATCTCACAAAGGAATATACTCTAGATCTACTTGAAGATACAGGTATGCTTGGAGCAAAGCCTGCAAATAAACCTATGGATCCCAAAGTCAAACAAGACAAGGAACAGGGGGAGCCACTAGAAGATCAATGGAGGTATAGATAGCTAGTTGGAAAATTAAACTATCTTACAGTCACGGGCCCAAATATATCCTTCGCTACTAGTGTGGTTAGTCAATTCATGGATAAACCATGCAGTGGTCATATGGAAGTTGTGTACAGATTCTTCGTTATCTCAAGAAAGGTCCAAGCAAAGGTATATGGCAAAACAATCATGGTCATCTCAGCGTGCAGGGCTTCTCAGATGTTGATTGGGCAGGTTGTGCCATTGATCACAGAGCAATCTCTGGATATTCTGTCTTTGTGGGAGGCAATCTAGTGTCTTGGAAAAGCAATACGCAAATAGTGATAGCTCGATCTAGTGCCAAATCAGAACATAGGGCAATGGCTCACTCAACCAATGATGTCCTATGGATCAAGAATATTCTAGAAGAAGTGGGATACTCTCAGTCTGAAGGAACGGAACTCAAGTGTGATAATCAAGTTGTTGTCCACACTGCTTCCAACCTTGTCTTTCATGGACAGACTAAACATATTGAAGTAGATTGTCATTTCATTCGAGAAAAGATACAAGATCATCAAATTGTGCTTATTCCAGTTCATTCAGAAGATCAAGTGGTTGATCCCTTCACAAAATCTCTTAATGGATGTCGAGTAAAATTCCTATGCAACAAGCTTGGTGCCTATGATATCAATGCACCAACTTGAGGGGAGTGTTAGAATAATTAGTATATACTCATTGTATTTATTATTCTTTATTTTCCCTGTATATTCTATACATATGAGATTAGTCCCACATCTTGTAAATGGGTTTTGGCAACCGACCGTCTCAATATATACAAGTGTGTCCTGCCGATACTAAAGGTATCTTATTCTGCACAATACTTTTTCATCTTCCGATTATATCTAATTTGCAAAAATTATATTTGACCTAAATCACATGTAACATGACCGAAGCTAAATCTGATGGCTCTAATTTGACCTATCTAGATCTAAATTGGACATAATCTGGCCTAAATCATTTTACCTAAATTTAACCTAAATTTTCTTAGTATAAACTTCTTAGACCTTAACACTCCCTATTTACCCTATGTTTACCTAAATGAGACCTAATTTGGCCAAATCAAATCTAATTCCCCCAAAAGCAAACTTATTCCTCCCAAATGAGACACATTTCCCCTCAAATTATATCTTATTTGCTATAATTTGACATGATTTGGCCTAAATCAGACCTAATTTTGCATAACATGACTGAAATAGACCTTACTTCCCCTAATTTGCCCTATATTGACCTAAATGAGACCCAGGTTTGACCCTAGGGAGGGGACACTTATGTTAGTCTGTTTGGTTAGCATGGGGAGGGGAAGGGAAGGAGAACATGATAAATAACGTAAAATTGTTTAGGAAAATAAGTAAAAAAAATGAAAAACAAGAGTTTCCATAACACCCAACCAAATAATTTATGGATAGTTTAAACTCTATGTTTTTAGTACTCATATTTCTCAAAACACACTTTGACTCTGACTACATCCTACCAAACATGCCCTAAGTCTGGCCTTGCACCTTGTTTAGGAAAATATGGTCGGATAATAGTGAATGGATACATATATGACAAACTTGAATACACGACATTAGCTTGGGTACGTGAATATGCAGTATACATGGGATTATATGTAATGACATTAGCTAAGAGGTAGTCGAAATTATTAGCTTAGAGTAGTGTTGAAGACACCGACCGTTGATATTTTGTTCCACTAAAGCTAATGTCATTACATATAATCCCATGTATACTGCATATTCACGTACCCAAGCTAATGTCGTGTATTCAAGTTTGTCATATATGTATCCATTCACTATTATCCGACCATATTTTCCTAAACAAGGTGCAAGGCCAGACTTAGGGCATGTTTGGTAGGATGTAGTCAGAGTCAAAGTGTGTTTTGAGAAATATGAGTACTAAAAGGAATCATTTTTTATGGAATCTCAAATTTCGATAAGCTTTTGCCCTAATTTGGCAGATTTTGGCCATTTACGGTGAAAATGGCTCAAAACTTCATATTTTGAGATGAAATTTGGTACACTGCTCTCTGACTTAATAAGATAGGAAATGATTATTGTTTATCCTAATTTAAATTTATAAATCAAAAATGCCTTAATTTGTTAGGAAGCAATTGTTTAGGATGTTTCGACATGAATTTGGTGGATTGAAATCAAAGTAAGAGCTATGAATTATTGAAGTTTATGTGTTGAAAACCCTTTAATTGCCTATTTATTTTGTTTTACTTCATCTTTAACTTTCATCAACTTTGATGTATAAGGATATTCGAGGGAAACCCTATAAACAATGACCAAACTCCACCTTCGGAGAGTTCAAGTTGAGTTCAGTACTCTATGTTTCAGGGTCAGCGTATTGGATTTATATATGAGAAGTTATGCACAATTATGAATTTGACGAATTTGTTACTCTAACTTAGAGTTGTCTTTGAATCTTCATGGGTGTAGAATTGCATTATGATAATGGTAACTATATACCATTGTTGATGTGAACGTTTTGTTTCAAATTGGGGAATGAAAATATTGGACAACAAGTGATTGGCGGTAAGTTTTTTCTTCAAAAGGTTGGGTTCTTATCCACACTGTTGCATTTCGTAGCATGAGCAATGATCAGTATATCGAAGCAGGCACACATATACAACAGTAGCTAGCAAATGACAAGGGAATAAGCAAAGTAGCTCCAAAATGTTTGATCATCTCAACAGAAGTGGTTACCTCATGGCTGACGATCTTTCTCCAAGATCTTAAGGATCTCAGCTACAACAATCTCTCCGATGACATCTGGCGAATACCTGTTGACCATGTCGTCCCTGGCCTTCCTCCCTTTCTGCATAGCTTCCTCTGGCTCCTCCACCACGCGCCTCATCAGCTTCCTGAGACCCTCAATACTAGGCTCCGCCCAGAGGTGTCCCTTAAACGGGCCCTCTTCCACCTCCGTCATCGTTTCCACTGGCACGGGATACCCATTTTCATGTGTCAAGTACTCCGTTGGACCAGACCAGTCAGTTGCTATGACGGGTAGCGCCATCGCCATGGCCTCCACAATAGGGCGCCCCCACCCTTCTCCTCTAGTGGGAAGGACAAATGCCCCAGCTGCCTTGTACAGCGCGGGGAGGTTGGATTGAGGGATGTGTGCGTCGAGCACGAAGACGGGCGACCACCCACCCTCCGGGCGATCCATTGAGGAGTTTGCAAGGAAGAGCTTGATCTTCTTCCGAAAGTCGGTATCTGTGTGGTAGGCATTTGTGAGGAGGTAAAGCGCGACATTGTCGGTGGCGGAGAATTCGGAAAGGTACGCCCGGAGCAGCACGTCCCAGCCCTTCCGGTGCTCCCACTTGAATACGCTCAAGAAGATGAAATGAATGTCGCCGCAGATGCTTGAACCTAGCACAGGGCGTCGGCAGGGGAGGGTGAGAGGGGCGTGTGCATCCGGGTCGAAGAACCGGACGTCTATGGGCTGCACGACCTTGACGAGCTTCTCCCGCCGGACGCCGCTCCGCGCGAAGGAATCCACATGAAACGCAGTAGGAACCCACACGGCGTCCATGCGGTTGCAGCGCGCGGCGTGCTCGGGGTTCACCCGGTCAGTCTCAAACATGGTCCTTCCGATGACGAACCTCGCCTTCCCCTGACCGAACCCTGGGGGTGGACATGGGAGAGTCTCGAACAGCGGTGGGTCCCAGGCCCCAGGCTCGCTGTGGCACACCACGACGACGTCTCGGGGCTCGCACGGTGTGGCGTGGTGGGCGAAGCCAAGGCGGCGGGTCTCCTCCGGGAGGCCTTGCCAGAACTCGAGGCTCTCCAGGTCGCTGTGGTGCTCGATCCGGAGGTGGAACGGTGGGTGGGGGTTCGCGCTGGTGTTTGCGGCGATGGCCGTGATGTATGACCAGGCTTCAGAGCCGTATCCACTGCCGGAGATGAAAGGGGCCATCCACAGAACACATGGCGTGCGTCCAGGATTGAAAATGGTTCCGCGAGGGGAAAAGGAGCGGAACAGAGTTCAGGAAGGGAGTATACATCGGAGGAAGGCGCGGATAGAGGCGGGTATGCTTGGGGCGGGAACGGAGAGTAGCACGACGCAAAGAGGGACCACAACTACGGTGAAGGCAAAGAAGAGGGCACGGCGAGAACGGCGCTGGGGAGCGGGTTGTGGGCGAGTCATCGGAGGGTCTGGTGATGCTTCTCGGGTGGTCATTGCGGACTCAGTGAAGGGCGGGGTCCAACGAGCACTGCCGCGTTTGTCAAAATCGTTTCCCGGGGAAAAGTGAAAACGAAAAGCTGAAATTACAAAATCAAGTAACGGCCAACGGGGTCGTCTCGTCGGGTCAACGTTGCTGCTGTTCGTGCCAACAAATCTAAATAATCTGGGACCAGAATGAAAAAGGTTTGCATTTCAATTTCAACCATACACGTTTAAACGCAACGCAGGTGGATTTTTTCATCGCAAAATTAATTTTATGTAACATTACATTTGCAGATTTGGGAGTAGTAATGTTACTATTCATATCATATTTGATTTCTTTTAGAAATTCTAAAACCCTCAGTTCTAAAACCCTCAGTATTAAGAGAAAAATATCAAATTTGAAAGGGGTAAAAGTGGTGTCAATGGTCATTACACGCTTTCTTATATCTTGATTATTTTGACTGAGGAAGTTTTGAATGCAGTTTACCCACATTGAAAGTCCCATCCTTTAAGTCAATTAATATAATATTGGTGACATATCCATACAAGCATGATTCCCCTAACTCATTCAAACTAGAATGCCAGCATACTTATAACGCCCTTCATGTCGATCTATGAAAACTTCATGTGTGCCTCCTTCTTAGCAACGACTCTCCATCTAAGTATGTCATCGAGAAGATCTCTAACAAGATTATATATATTTAAAATATGGATCTTCTTGAAATAAACTGTATTGCCTTCCCCCCCCCAAAAAAAAGTATCCAAGCATGTCTTGCATAAAATCAGACATACTTCATCAATGGGAAACAAAAGAATCATGAGCTCATACGATATTTCACATGACATGTGGAGGACAAGTCCATATGTGGGAATATCAAGAAAATTATCTTATGCATGATCAGTTTGCAAACACTTAAAAAACTTAGATCACAGATGCATAAGGTGAAGCATCACCATCACATTCCATACTATTCTCAAGTATGAACCCAAACATAAATCAAGTTGTAACTATCGAGTTATAGCATACTAGGGTTTCAACAACAGTAACAGAGTACTCCATGATTGTATTAGTCATTCAAGGACTATTCATACCCAATTACCATCATTTTGTTATATTAAAGCTAGGTATAACAAGCTATACCTCATTAGGGTTACATATCAACACAATATGGTTATCATCCCTTCTATTCATATGAGTGAATAGGTAAAACTACCTTATTAAGGGTAACCCTCCATTTGTTCCAACAGCATTCAACCCATATCACGATACCATAATGTCACCCAGAACCATTGGATGTTTAAAAGGTAAGACCATTGGTTGTTTCAGAAGAAGGGAACGAGCCATTACTGAAGTCCTAATTCAGTGGAAAGATAGGGATGTCGATGAGGCAACTTGGGAAAATTTATACAAACTTAGATTCAAATATCCAACGGTGTCATGTCTATTTGAAGATTTTGGTTCGGAATGAACCGTGTTCAGTCAAACCTTGAGGACAAGGTGCTCGGAGGAGGAGGCATTTTGGTTACAAACAGGAGTTATCTCAAACCTTGAGGACAAGGTCTGTTTGAATCGCCAGGAGTTGTTAGCTACAGATTTGTAGCTGATCGGTTAGAGCTGTTAGGAGTGAGTTAGATGACAGCTAGATGGATGTTAGGCAAAACAACAAAGGTTGTTAGAAAGTAGAGGTCGAGTTGTGCTCTGAGTCGAGTTGTTGCTTTGTAATAAGCCTTCGTGGCTGTAAGTGGAACAAGGCTGATAAATAACCGAGAGCCATCCACTGACAGGATATCTTGTATTCTGGCCTCAGTCTAATAATATCCTTCACGCTGTGACTTTTCCCTGTACCTTCTCTCTCTCTCTCTCTCTCTCCCTTCCCTCTCTGCAATTTCTTCTTCTTCCTCCTTAAGGATCTTCCCATCTCCATTACTGATCTCATCTCATATCCATCAGGTCGCCAATAGGGACATGAGAAGGAGATTCAACATGCCAGAGACACCATTACTACTTGTGTAGTAACAACACCTAACCACCAAGACACATCCAAAGGTTCTTCCAAGGAGGAAGTGAATGGAAAGATGAAGAGATTGGCGATTTTGGTCAGGGCTATGAGCCCTTTCCGTACAGAGGTTACCTTAGATTGAAGGGAGCTCAAAGCAGCGGGCAGTGGCACTTTCCGGAGAAGTGGGGGGGGGGGGGGTCCGTCTGGCGAAGAGCAGAGGGCAGTGGCGCTTTCCGTGGGGTCGTCGTCCGTCCGTCGTCGGCTGCGGTGCTCTGGGACGGTCGTCGTCCGTCCGTAGTCGGCTGTGGTGCTCTGAGACGGGGGGCAGTTTGTGCGGCGGTGACACTGCTGATCAATTTTAGGGGAAACCAGGATGAAACTGCTGATCAATGTATAATTATTAACCTCTCATCTATACATGTGTATCATATATATTGCAGAATAATTATTAACCTACATGAATCATATACATTGCATATATAAAATATATATATATGCAATGTATATGATTCATGTAGGTTAATAATTATTCTGCAATAATATCACATAAGGGTGTTAAATAATTGTTAGTTCTGGGTAAAAAAAAATGAACCGGCCCAGTCAATCTCGGATCCAATCTAAAATTGAATTTTTTTTAGCAAAATATTTCAAAGGCTATTTTGTATGTAAAATAGTAGACACATATGTATAACATGTAAATATAGAGGTTGATTAGTTACTCTGTTATAATATCACACAGGGTGTTAAAAAGTGGTTTTGAGTCAGTCAATTTCGGGACAAAACATGGCCCAGTTAGAGAGTTCAATTGTCAGTGTCGGATCCAAATACAAAATTAGATTTTAATTGTTCGAATGGTGTCTCAATTGAGAACGACCCAGATTGAAAACATTAGATTCAAAAGAAAACTCTGAGCCAGATTTGACAATGAATATAAAAAAAATCTCTGATTAGATGTTCATGATTATATTTCGAGTGATAAAATATTGGGTGGTCGGTTCCGGGTCAAAACATCTACCCAGAGTGAAAAATTTGTCATTCCCACATGACCACACAAAATTAAATTTTATTCAATCGACCTCTCAAACTGAAACCAACCCATATTAAAAAAATCAAATCCCAAAAAGAACTCAGACCCATATTTGACAATAATTTTATATAAAAAAATAATTAATTATTTGATTACATGTTCATGATAAAATTCTCTAATAAAAAAATTGGGTTTAGCTCGGTTTCGGGTATATAAAATAAGTCAGAGTCTATTGTATAATCTTGGCATATAACAATGGATTAATTATAGCGTATTGTGTGACTATGGTCTATTACAACATGTAGCTATTACAACGGGAGACTAGACAGAAGAAGACTTGCAGCGGCACAAGGAGAGGGAGTGCTTGTTCTGGTTTTGGAGGCGGGACTTTGGCGTCATTCTATTTCCGGAGCGGGAATGAGAGCTAGAGCGAGGGTTTGGCGCCGTTGTTTTGTTTTCGGAGCGGTAGATATAGAACAGAAGGGAGGCATGTATTGGAAAGTAATCCACCGTCTAAATAAATTAGGATTCAACAAGTTACAAAAAAGGAAACTGCAATTGTTGTTTAAAATCAACGGCTGATCCATTTAAACAATTATTATTATCTAAAAAGAAAAGGATAAATGTCCACAATCAAATGGATCCTCTTCAGGGAAGTAAAAGAGATAATGGTTGGTTTAATATGGTTAATATTGGTTAGGAAAAAAGTTAATGAGGGTTAGGAGAAATCCTTTGGGTAAATTAAATAATAGTCTGGGATACATTTCCATAAGGTCAGGGATAATGCTTTGGGAAAATTTAATATACTCATCAAGGACAGCATCACAAGGGTCAGGGATAAGCCTTTGGAAAAATTAATACACTTGTCAAGGATTATGTCCTTGAGGAAAAATCCTTCAGCCTTATTGAGTTTTGTAGTAGTGATTGAGGGGAAATAGTCTTTAGAAAATATTAAAACATGAAACAATGCTAAGTGAGTATTTTTTTAAACAATTCGGAAATAAATTGTTTTGTTCGGGATAATACGTGAAAATGCATAAATGACAAATAAAACACAAATAATTCGTAAAATTCAGGGAAAATATATGTTTAATACGAAATTCAGGTGTACCATACATCTAATAAAATATTTGCATATTATACGCGAATATATAAAAAATTCAGAGAATTATGTGAATATGATGTGTTGTTTAACTATGGTCTTTTACAATATGTAGCTATTACAACAGGTGATATCATGTTGTGTAATTATATTATATTACAATGGTTTATTTTACGTTGTGTAATGGAGGTCTATTAGAACGATGTTTTATGTGTGGATATTACAACAGGTTACAACATGTTGTGTAATTATAATATATAACAACACGTTGGAGTTTGTTGTCTCATGTTGGGATATAACAACGAGTTTTAATATGTTGTATTATGGTGGTCTATTACAACATGTACCAAATACAACATGTAAAGGCCTGTTGTATAATTAATACATACTACAACGGGTGAGTATGCGTTGTGTAATGATGGTCTATTACAACATGTGACTATTACAACGAGTCAAAATATGTTGTGTAAATAACATCTGTTACAACAGTTTTGAATATGTTGTGATACTACAACCTATTACAACACTTTAGCTGTTGTTGTAGTATCCTCCTATACTACAACAGGTTTGGCATGTTGTAAATGACTTGTGTTGTATAAAATATACAATATACAACACAAAAATGGGCTTGTTGTGATAATAATGCTAACTACAACACAATCATCAGAACTGTTGTCTATCTCCCATTGTAAAAAGCATTTTCTGTAGTAGTGATGACTTATTTCGACGCGTAGAATCCAAATATGGAGTTAGTTTTTCATTTTGAGAAAGTTTGATAGATGAAATAATTAATATGTCATTTTCTCTTTCCTCCTTCAAAAGAGGTGATAACATTATCTAAAATTAATGTAACTTCACCCATAAGTCTCCTTAAAGGTTTGGAACACGATTTTGCAATCATCTTCACAAGTTGACATTATCTTTATATTTATTAAATTAATTAGAACATTCTACACACTTTCTCTCTCTCCTATTTTTCTCCTTATTCCTATATTATCCAAATTAGTTGCAAATTTTCACGGAGGCTTATTTTTATGTTTAGAATACGAATTTGAAGTTATTTTTTTGATTTGAGAGCATTAAGTATTTTATTTCTTTTTATTGCCATATTTCCTATATTCTATTGATAATGTTATTAATATTTCTATTTTAAATGATACTTGACCCTTAAGTTACTTTTTGCTCAAGGAAACGAATTAAACTATCAAATTATCATGATGGTTTCAGATTATAATATTTATTGCAAAAATCTTTGTAATTATCTTCTTTACCCATAATTTCTCATATTACCATTACTTATTACATTTATCTTCTTCCTTTTACAAAATTCGGATTTTCTTCATATCTCTCATATTCTAGGAAACACTAGAAGATTCTAGGATGAATTATTTTACTCTTTTTATTACTTAATGTGAATTTGCATTTTAAACCCATTATCTAATTCTAACTGAGGCATTTGTGCATGCAACCTTAAAATAAGAATATAAGGGAAACATTTAACCAATAACCATCTTAATTTCTTTTAAATCAAAACCAAGGACAAAAGGAACGAAAATGAAGGACAAAACTTATAGAAAAGAGTACAAAGAGGTACATAGGAGATTTCAGTGTGTTACATCACTCCACCCCTTAAAAAGGATTTCGTCCCCGAAATCTCATACAAAGAGGGAAGGGTGAGTACGTAACATCTCATCTCTCAACTCCCAAGTGGTTTCTTCTAAACCATGATATCTCCATAAAACCTTCACTAACTCTATCTCCTTATTCTTCAACTGCTTTACTCGGGAGTCAAGGATCTTCACAGGTAGTTCTTCGTAAGTCATATTCTCATTAATCTCCACAGGTTCAAAGGTGAGCACATGAGATGGATCCTTAACATACTTCCTCAGCACAGAAACATGGAACACATTGTGAATCTTGTCATAAGCAAGAGGCAAAGCTAGACGATATGCACAATCCCCCACTCTATCTAAGATCTCAAATGGTCCAACATAGCGAGGACTCAACTTGCCTTTTACTTTAGATCTTGCAATAGAACGTATAGGCTTGATCTTCAGAAAAACATAGTCCCCCACTAAGAAGCTTACATCAGACCTCTTCTTATCAGCATACATCTTCTGTCTGTCTTGAGCAGCTTTCATCCGTTTCTTTATCAACTGTATCTTCTCAAGCATCATCTACATGTCATCAGTCTTCACTAGGGTACGTTCACCAACATCATCCCAGTGCAAAGGTGAACGACAAGGTCTACCATAGAGAGCTTCAAAAGGTGGCATACCAATACTGGCTTGGTAGCTATTGTTGTAAGCAAACTTTGCTAATGGTAGATACCGATCCCAGGCACCACCCCAATCCATCAAACAAGCACGAAGCAAGTCCTCCAGAATCTGAACTGTTCTCTCGGACTGACCATCAGTTTGCGGGTGGTAAGCAGTGCTGAAACGCAGATAAGTACCCATCTCTTCCTGAATCTGACCCCATAAATGAGAAGTAAATTTCGGGTCTCAATCAGAAACTATCACAGCAGGGACACCATGCAGACGAACTATCCACTCCACATACAACTGAGCCATCTCAGCAACTTTATATGTGGTTTTGAAAGGCAAGAAATGAGCAGATTTTGTAAGCCGATCAATCACCACCCAAACAACATCATAACCTCTCTTGGACTTGGGGAAACCAGTAACAAAGTCCATTGTGATCTTCTCCCACTTCCACTCTGGAATCTCAAGAGGATGAAGAAGACCACCAGGTCGTTGATGTTCAATCTTGACTTGCTGACATGTCAAGCACTTTGCAACAAACAGAGCTATATCATTCTTCATGTTCTTCCACCAGAAACTTCGTTGTAAGTCCTTGTACATCTTGGTTGTGCCAGGGTGAATAGTGTACTTGGAACCATGAGCTTCACTCAGAACCTTCTGTCTCAGATCACCCACGTCAGGTATCCACAACCTTTGTCTGAAGCGGATAGCACCATCCACTCCGACAGAGAAGTCAGATTGCGGTTTCTTAGATAAAGCTTTCAACTCCTCAAGCTCGGAACTCTCCAACTGTGCAGACAAGACTTCTGAGATCCAGGTTGGTGTAACGGTCAAACTGGCCATATGAACACACAACTTATCTTCATCCACTGAATCGACAGGTTGAGGTTTCCAACTGGCCACATGTTCAAGGTTTTCCCACACAGAACATCTCAGAGCAGCACAAACAACATCCTTCTTGCGACTTAAAGCATCGGCTACGACATTTGCTTTACCAGGATGATAGGTGATGGTGAAATTGTAATCTTGAAGATATTCCATCCACCTACGTTGTCGCAAGTTCAGATCCTTCTGAGTCAACAGATATCTCAAACTCTTGTGATTAGAAAAGACTTCAAACTTTTCTCCATAGAGGTAGTGTCACCAGATCTTCAAAGCATGAACTATGGCAGCCAGCTCTAAATCATGCATAGGCCAATTAGCTTCATTAGGTTTCAACTGTCGAGAAGCATAGGCGATCACCTTTCCGTCTTGCATCAGAACACACCCTAAGCCTTTTCGGGATGCATCAGTGTAGATGACATAGGGTATGCCCTCAACAGGCAAAGCAAGCACGGGAGCAGAAGTCATACTCATCTTCAACTTCTGAAAACTGTCCTCACATTCAGGGGTCCATGAGAACTTGACTTCCTTCCGAGTCAGTTTGGTCAAAGGTAAAGCCAACTCAGAAAACCCTTTGATAAACTTCCGATAGTAACCAGCTAGACCAAGGAAACTACAAATTTCTGACGGGTTTCTCAGAGCATTCCACTTTGTCACAGCTTCTACCTTTGCAGGATCAACAGCTATATGGCCGGCAGAAATCACGTGACCAAGAAACATCACTTCCTTTATCCAGAATTCACATTTTGAGAATTTTGCATACAATTGATTTTCTCGCAATGTGTTGAGTACAATCTGCAGATGCTCGCAATGTTGTTCCAACGTCTCGGAATAAACCAAAACGTCATCAATAAACACCACTACAAACTTGTCAAGGTATGGGCGGAATACTCGGTTCATCAGGTCCATAAACGCAGCAGGGGCATTCGTCAAACCAAAAGGCATGACCATAAATTCATAATGCCCATAGCGAGTTCTGAACGCTGTCTTCGGAACATCATCATCCTTTACACGCATCTGGTAGTAGCCACTTCGCAGATCCATCTTGGAGAACACGGTGGCTGACTTTAGCTGATCGAACAGGTCGTCGATGCGCGGCAACGGATAACGATTCTTCACTGTCACCTGGTTGAGCATGCGGTAGTCCATACACATCCGCAAAGAGCCATCTTTCTTCTTCACGAACAAGACAGGTGCTCCCCAAGGGGAAACACTAGGGTGAATGAAACCCATGTCAAGAAGCTCTTCAAGCTGCTTCTTCAACTCCGCCAGCTCAGCAGGAGCCAAGCGGTAAGGTGGCTTCGATATCGGTGAAGTTCCAGGTATGATCTCGATGGAGAATTCCACCTCGCGATTTGGTGGCAACCCGGGCAACTCCTCAGGAAAGACATCTGGGAAGTCCTTCACCACATCAACATGGTCTAGGGCAGGAGGTGTAGCATCGAGAACTATGGAGGCTAGGAAGGCTCTACACCCTTGTGAGACGAGCTTTTCGGCTTTGATGGCAGAGATGACGAACTGTCGTTCTCCTTGCTTCTTGCCCTTGACACACACTCTTCCTTCATTAGGATGAAACAGACTAACCATGGATTCCTCACAGAACAGAACAAATTTATACTTCTTTAACCAATCCATACCCATGATGATGTCAGAGACAGTCATATCAAGCAAGACAAAAACTGTGGGAAACATTATTCCGGATACACAGAGGTTCAAGGTAGGAGTTTGGAGGTACGAGGAGCAGATTTTACCACTAGGAGTTTTTACATCTAACACATGATCCATAAACTCAGATTCGATTTCAAGCATAGAGGCAAACTGTCTAGATATGATGGTATTGGAGGAACCAAAATCAAACAGAGCTTTTAAAAGATGCATATTGAGGTGTAGTGTACCTTCAATCACTTCATTGCCTTCACCATCTTCTTCAGCATTGAGAGCAAACACTCTCCCATTCTGCCTCTCAGCTGGCGAACGCCTCAGGTTCTGGTTGTTGTTGTTGTTCCGCGGTGGAGGGTTCTGTCTTGGGTGTTGCGGCTGCGGAGCATTATTCTGCCCTTGCTGGAAACGGGGGCAGTTGGGTCGGATGTGCCCAGCCTGGCCGCACTCATGGCAGGTTGGTGGAGGACGGTTGCCAACACGAGCAGGTGCATTGTTGGCGGGACATCTTCTAGGAGGATAGTGGCGATTGCATCTGTTGCAGCGATCACGTCCACGGTTCTCATGCTGGCTTGGATTCTTCCTTTTGTTGTTGTTGAAGCTACTGGAAGCTTGAAATCCCGGATAAGACTCGATGGCGAGAGCCTTGTCCACCATTTGTTGAAATGTGAGTGGCAGCTGTGGCACGAGGCTTCGACCAACATGGTAATTCAGGCCCTCCAAGAACAAGGTTGCTCTTCTGTCAGCTCCAAGTTCGGTGGCGTAACGTTCCAACAGCAGAAACTTCTGAACGTAGTCGGCCACGCTCATGCTTCCTTGCTTGAGACTGTAAAACTCAGCCTCCTTCTTCCTCAGGAAAGCGGGGCAGATGTACTTCTCTCTGAACAACTTCAGGAACTGGGTCCACTCCATGGAGGAGGTGTCTCGTGTGCGGGCAACTCCGTTCCACCAAACACGCGTCGGTCCATCCAGCACGTACGTCGCGAACCGAACCTTCTGGTGAGGAGGGCAAGCCATACCCTCGAAGGTCCGATCCAGGGCCAGCACCCATTCGTCGGCTTTGTCCACCATGTTAGGCTCACTCTCACCCTTGAAGTAGGGTGGCTGCATCTTGATGAAGTCAGTGAGGGTGAACTCCCTCGGCTTGGCGGCAACAACAACAATGGTGTTGAATTGTCCCATCATGGTGGAGGACAACAGCTGTCGCAGCATCGCCAGCTCTTGCTCAGGTGTGAAGGCGGGAACACCTGAGGCTGGTTGGTTAACAACAGGCGTCGCAGGAGTGTCGGGGTTGTCAGTGGTGGACTCCTGGTTAGTGTTGTCAAACAGGTCACCTCTCCTGAAATTAGGGTTGACTTATTAAATTTTCAGGAGTAAAGAATCATAGATGAGAGGGATGAGAAAAGGATAACTAGAATGCTATTGCCTAAAAGCATACTATTTCGGGCAGTTCGTATCGACGCATGCCAGGCCGGATCATATGGGCACGGGAGTCCCCGTATGCCAAGCTAGTGGGTCGGAGGAAAATCTTGCCAGCCCCCATGCCCTAATCCTTTCTAGACACCCTTGCCTCAACTGCATGCCCTAATAGTCGCCTAAAGGCTCTGATACCATGTTGTAAAGAGGAGAGATCACCTCTCTACTAAAATTTAAAGGAAATACAAACATCCACAATTTTAACAAAAATTTAGACTTTGAGGATGATTGCATAATATTCCAAATAAATAAGCATGATTCCAGATACATAATAAAATGTCAATAGCAGTGGAAAGAAAGAAATAACAAGCCTTCTAATGGCTTTATTGTTTATTACATCATTGCTTTCTAAAAGAAAAGATAAGATAGAATAGAGGATCTAGCTATAGCAACCTAGCCATCCTTCTTGTCAAGCAAACGATCTCAGCAAAGGAATCTTTCTTCAAGCCCTTCCTTCACCTTGCACAGCTCCAACACCTGGGTGGTTGGGAAGGCACCCAGCAAGAGGGAAAACAAGAAAAGTATGTGTTACACTACTAATCTATCAAAAGCAAAGGAAATTGTAGCAAGTAAACTAGACTAGATATTTGGTGTAAGGAGATATCAAAAAATATGAGGTTTTCATAAGAGAACTTGCCATTAACAAAATAATTAGAGGTTTTAGCATGTCATTTAATATGTCTATCTAACTAAGTAGGGTTGAGGCACCTACCGGACCTCTAACCTTAGGTTAGGGAAGAATTATAAACATTTCCAAATCACCTACAAATTTTTAATGGGGAGAATAATAAACATTCCCCTAGGGCGATTTTATACATGCCCTCTATGGGTGGTTGTACATAAGTACCACTACTTAAAGATTAAATAGAACATTTAATTTCATGCTAACAAAAGATTTATGGCAAGATAAGCAAAAGAATATATATCATGGCAGTGCGGTATGAATACCCAAACAAGAGAATACTACATCTACTTTTGAGGCAATTAAGACATTTAGGTTTCAAGAATTCAATGGTTTAGATCAAGTTAAACCTCATAGAAGAAATTTAGGTATTAGATTAAATATTTCCCAACTGATAGGTAGATGCACAACAAAACTCATACTAGACACATACCTTAGTTTCAGGTGTCCTAGATTTCCCTTTTCAACTCTTCACATGAATTATAAACCCAAATTACCTAATACATCATTATATTCATAAATCAGAATTACATGCATTCATTAAGAAGGTTGAAAACCCTAATTTACTAACTTTTTGCACAAACTCCCGATTCAGACTTTAAAAACCTCATAACCATCTTAGTTAGGTTTTCCTGATCAAAATAACATATAATATTGTATATTTTGGAAATATAGATTTTTAGGGTTAATTTTAAGGATTTTAAGTTAATTAAATCGATTTTAAAAACACATTTTCGCAAACCTCAAAACCAGATCTCAAAAATATTTTTATTGAATAGATCTCGTTTTCCTGATTTCAAAACACTATTTGTTTGTAATTTTTGACCAATGGAATAATTTATAAAAATTAATTTACTCAGACCAATCAACAAGTGCCACGTAGGCACAGCGTCAGAGAGAGAGAGCCAGCAAGGGAGACCGATTGGCAGAGGGGCCCGCACATCTGTGGCCGGGACCCACTGTTGCCGCTGCGCAGACCGCAAGCACAGCAGTGTCAAAGTCGGGTCAAAGTACCAAGGTGCCCCCGCGCGGAAAAGAGACAGAGGAAGGCGGAGCCAAGGGCAGGGGTGTAAAAAAAAAATAAAAAAAATGCGGTCATCTTCTCCAGCCCGCCCCGACGGCCGAAAGAAGCTGTAAGCTGCTTCATGCGGAAAATTGGGCGATTTTGCCCTAGAACACCAAACATGACGCGAAGGCATGCGATGGAAAGCCCAGAATCCAAAGAACTCAGCCATACCTTGGATTTGAGATGAGGCCAACAGCACAGAGCGTGAGAGGCGCCGCAAGGGCAGGGTCAACTGGCGGCTAGAAGAGGGTCAAGACGTCTGCGAAACACCAAATTGAAGATACGATCGAGTTGCTAGGGCGTCGGCGGTTGCGATGGTTGCATTATATATAGACAAGGAACCCTAAACTAGGATATAGGTAGGAGCAAGGAGGGGAGGTCGGCGGCCAACATGGGCGTTTCACATATACGTGTTAAAGCTCACAAATTTTGGGATAATCCTGTGTGAAATCTCGCAAGGAATCCAACAAAACAAAATTCGAGGAAAATCGTCGAGTAGAGCTCAAGATATTGTGATTTTAAGAAAACGAAAAAAATCAAATTTGTTGCCTAATCCGACTCAAGGTAGAAGATGACCGTGCGTCGTTGGATCGGTGGACGCGGGTCCACTAATGAACCTGGACCGTCCGATCTCGCGTTAGATCAGGGAAATATCTCTTAGCAAAAGTCGATTAAAACTATTAGATTTTAAATGTTTTTCTCTTTCTTCTTTTGGAGGCTCAAACGTTGCCCAAAAATTATGAAAATTTATATCATGACTTATTTCGACGCGTAGAATCCAAATATGGAGTTAGTTTTTCATTTTGAGAAAGTTTGATAGATGAAATAATTAATATGTCATTTTCTCTTTCCTCCTTCAAAAGAGGTGATAACATTATCTAAAATTAATGTAACTTCACCCATAAGTCTCCTTAAAGGTTTGGAACACGATTTTGCAATTATCTTCACAAGTTGACATTATCTTTATATTTATTAAATTAATTAGAACATTCTACACACTTTCTCTCTCTCCTATTTTTCTCCTTATTCCTATATTATCCAAATTAGTTGCAAATTTGCACAGAGGCTTATTTTTATGTTTAGAATACGAATTTGAAGTTATTTTCCTGATTTGAGAGCATTAAGTATTTTATTTCTTTTTATTGGCATATTTCCTATATTCTATTGATAATGTTATTAATATTTCCATTTTAAATGATACTTGACCCTTAAGTTACTTTTTGCTCAAGGAAACGAATTAAACTATCAAATTATCATGATAGTTTCAGATTATAATATTTATTGCAAAAATCTTTGTAATTATCTTCTTTACCCATAATTTCTCATATTACCATTACTTATTACATTTATCTTCTTCCTTTTACAAAATTCGGATTTTCTTCATATCTCTCATATTCTAGGAAACACTAGAAGATTCTAGGACGAATTATTTTACTCTGTTTATTACTTAATGTGAATTTGCATTTTAAACCCATTATCTAATTCTAACTGAGGCATTTGTGCATGCAACCTTAAAATAAGAATATAAGGGAAACATTTAACCAATAACCATCTTAATTTCTTTTAAATCAAAACCAAGGACAAAAGGAACGAAAATGAAGGAAAGAACTTATAGAAAAGAGTACAAAGAGGTACATAGGAGATTTTAGTATGTTACAACAATACACCCTGGTACCACAAAGATGTTTAAGGACCTGCAACGACACTTTTGGTAGCCACAAATGAAGAGAGACATAGTCGTGTATATAGCCAATTGTCTCACATGCCAGATGGTGGAGGCTAGGGACCAACAACGCGGTAGATTACTGCAATCAATTGAAATTCCTTATTGGAAATAGGACTAGAACAATATGAATTTTGTGGTGTGTCTCCCAAAGTCAAAGAAAGGTCATGATGCAATATGGGTTGTGGTAGACCGCCTAACTAAGTCAGCACACTTCCTTTCCCTAAAAGTCACCACCAAGGTTTGCAGACCTAGATGAACTATATTTTACATAGATAGTTCGTTTGAATGGTGTTCCAAGTTCAATTATCTTTGATTGTGACCCTAAGTTCACCTCTAAGTTGTGGAATCAAGTACAAGAAGAATTGGTACAAGGTTGAAATTCAACACGGTTTATCACTAAATCAGCACACTTCCTTTCCCTAAAAGTCACCACCAAGGTTTGCGGACCTAGATGAACTATATTTTACATAGATAGTTCGTTTGAATGGTGTTCCAAGTTCAATTATCTTTGATTGTGACCCTAAGTTCACCTCTAAGTTGTGGAATCAAGTACAGGAAGAATTGGTACAAGGTTGAAATTCAACACGGTTTATCACCCCTAGACTAATGGACAGTTAGAAAGAACAATCTGGACTTTAGAAGATATGTTGAGAGCATGTGTGCTCGATTGGAGTGGATCATGGGAGAAGTACTTTCCCTTAGATAAATTTTCTTATAATAATAGTTGCCAAGCCAGTATCGGGATGCCTCTGTATGAATCTCTCTATGGGATGTTGTGTCGGTCACCCTTTCACTGGAATGATGTTGGTGAGAGGACCTTGTTGAGGTCAGAGGAACTACAGTTATACGCCGATAAAGTCTCTTTGATCAAGCAAAGGCTAAAGAGAGACTAAGATCGATAGAAGTCATATCCGGATGTGAAGCAGGCTGATTTGCACTTTACTAAAGGTGACTATGTGTTTTTGAAAATCTTATCTCTTTGAGATATAGTTAAGTATTGTTGAAAATTGAGTCCCTGATACGTGGGTCCATTTGAGATCCTAGAATGGATTGGTGAAGGTGATTATTATCTACTGTTACCCCCACAATATACTATGATGCATGATGTGTTCCTTGTATCCAATCTGAAGCTCTATGTGAAGGATCCTAGCCGTGTGTTGAGCATTGAGCCTATTGAACTCTAAGGGAGGCTCACATACCCCTAGTCACCTATGAGGAAACTAGATACCAAGGTAAAAGAGCTTAGGAATAAAAACATAAAGATGGTAAAGGTTCTTCAGAAGCAACATGGAGAGGATGAAGCCATATGGGAGCTAAAGCGAACATGCAAAAGTCTCATTCTAAATTATTTGTATGATTAATCGAATTTTGGGGACAAAGTTCCTATTAGAGGGGAAGGATGTTATAACCTGATTTTCTTTTGTATATTACTTAGTTTAAATGCAATTATTTGAATAAAAGGGACTATTAGAAATATGGTCTCCATTATCTTAAAAGTATGGTTTTCTCTTACAAATTTCCCTTTGCTATGGATTTTGTGACTTCTATTGATTTTGTTAGTCCAATAATGGATATAAGGGAAATGGAAGAGAAGAAAATCCAATAATAAGAAAAAGGAAAAAGATAATAGATAATAAATGATACACTTGTGAGAAACATGTGGAATTCTCTAGAAAATGGTTAATGACCACTAAAGGTTTGTTTTTAGTTCCACACAGTTCCTAATAAGAAAATTCATAAAAATAAAGAAAATAGAAAGAGAAAAGTGTTGTTTTAATACTTAAAATGTGTCTTATAAGGAGTAGACTTGGTTATTAAGAAAAGTATATTTCTTGGAATCAAAACTTGCCCACAGTTAGATAAATTCATTATGTACTTTTTTTTAAAATTTGGGATAAAAAGGATAAAGATGTGAGAGATATGGATTTTTATAGAAATCTTAAATTGGCTCAATTGCCAAGGAAATATCTTAAAATTAACATTTTATTTAAAAGAAAATAACAAAATAACCCGACCCCTTATTCATGCATGTGGTATTGAAGATGTTAGATCTGAGATCCAACGGTGGTTGTGTCTTCCCCTACCTTGAATTGGAAAAGGAAATGAGAACCGTATGCAGAAATCTTCCCGATCGATTTTATCTCACATAGTTAATGTGCAAATCTAACAATTCCTCTAATAGATCCGAGAGGAGAAAACACACCATCCCTATCCTAGGTTTTGGTACATTTGGAAAGTGATTAAAGAAAACCCCAATTGAGATCCCCTCACCAACCAATGCACCATAGCCATGGGCTATATAAGTGGGCTTCTACCCCCAATGAGATCACCCAACCCTACATAGAACTCCACCAAACTTGTGGCATAAATCCCATACTTCGATTTCACCTCTAATTCTGCCCCTCAACCCTGTGACTTGCACTTGTGCAACAAGACAATCAAACCCATCATCCTTCATGTGCAAGCTGCATCCGAGAAATCGAGCACCATCCTCGAACCTAGCGAGGTGCAATTACCTTCCATCATCACTAGAAATGCATGAGGCCCAAAATCAACCTTCGAGTTGACTCCCTACTTGCAATAGGAGCAGTGAGGAGGAAGACGATGAAAGAGTCAAATACTCGTAAGCCCTTAGCTACATGATCAATGGGTAAGGACAATTTGGTCCTTTACTTCTTTTTTCTCGTTCTGACCAGTGAGCGCCACGTAGGCATGTGGTCTAATTGGCAAAAACTGATTGGCTGACCCGCCACATTAGCTAGGTGGGAATCAAGGCTCTTTTCCTAGATTGTATCCCCCCATTGGTTGGAATGAATTAATTTTGTAAGAATTTAATAAATTGTAGGATGATCTAATTGTAACGTATAATATATGAATCTTGCTCAGAAAAATACGAGGAATGCAAAAATATATAATCAAGACCTAATTCAATATCTAGATCAAAAGGTACCCAACGTTGCTATCTTTAATGTGTTTAATGCATAAAACCCTAATTTCTAGGTTTTGATGATCTTAATATGTTCAATTGATCATAATAATAAAAGATTAATCTTTTTGGATAAAGAGGACAACATGGATCTAAATTGAGAATAATAATACATAAATTGATTAATTAGGGTTTCCTTGAGCTAAAAATGCATACAATGATAACATTAGGGATTGTAAGCCAAAGGGGCATGAAAAGTGAAAACTAAGGTTTGGGAAACTAAACCATAATGAAACCCTAAGTTCTCCCCAAAACCCTAACTTGGAATCCAAGTCATTCTTAATGGTAGATTTTGGATAAAATAATAATACATGGGTATTTTGCTTTAATTTCACATTTGTTGCTTAACATGTTTCTTTTATTTCCCTTTTTTCTTCAAAATCAAGTACTCCTAATAAAGGTATGTGGTTGCGCCAAAGACTACCGTATTAGTTTGTCAATTTCTTCTGAGGATTGTCGAGATTATTGAAAATAAATTCTTACTTTTTTAAATATTTCCTATAACTCAAAAAGTCAATATGGATATCACATTATATGAATATAATCGGTTGGTACCCTATGCCACCTCTGGATGTATGGAAATATAAGGTAGATGTTGTTCAATCCAACGGGGAAGAAGATCATTAGAGGTCAACCCCTGGGTGGGGAAGACTGATATGGCAGGTAGAACCCAGAGGAATAAGGTGGCCTATGTCTACTACAGGGACAAAACCCTAGAGAGGTTGCATAGAGGTTGGATAAATCAAGGTTGAGTAGTTATGATGAAAATGTTAATTTTTATTTTGTAATGATAATTTTTATGAATATTTTGTCACACCTAAATGTGAATGTTTTGTCTCCCCGCAACATGTATAACTTGTTATACAGACTGAGTTTTGTTTCTCAGCATTTTAGGATAATCTACTATTATTCTGTAAGTATATTGAAAAATGGATAGAGAAAAGGCACCAAAAGAAAACATTTAATGTAATCTTGGAGGATTTAGGTATTTAGTCTTTACTTCATGTTGAAAACTTTAGAAAAACATGTTATGTAACTCCATAGTGGAGAGTGTAACTTTTATATTGTTTAAACTCTTTCCTAATTAGTGAAAATTATTATTTTTTTTTATAAATTTCAAAACCATTGATCTTGTATATATGTTAATGGCCCTTTCCCTCTCGATATACTTGAATAGGGGTTAACAGGGGAGGGGTTCATTACATGGAGCCTTTGTGTAATAATCCATTCGAGTGGAGACTGGTGTAGACTTTATCATCCCATTCTCATGAATAAAGTCCAAGACATAACATCTTTGAGACAAGCTCATCCCTATGGTAGAAATATTGGTTGTGTCATCACCATTAATCACGATGTCGTCCACATATATAAAAAGGATAATGTGTCCTTTTGAGAAATGAGTAGTAAATAGTGAGTGATTAGAAGTAGATCTCCATGAACCCAATTTTGTATAGATCATGCTTAGTTTATTAAACTGGGTTCTAGCAGATTTCTTAATGTTGTAAAAGGAGCATAAAATACGGAAGACCTTCTTAGAATACTTCCCCCTTAGCAATAGAGTTAGGATGTTGATGAATTTAGACCTCCTTTGAGAGATCACCATGTGGAAAAGAGTTCTTGATATCCAGCTAAAATAGTGGCTAGTCAAAATGGAATGCTAAAGAGATCAGGATGTGAACTTAATGGTTGTAAAAGAGGCATGCCCCCCTTTCTAGTGAGATTTTCATGCCATCCTCCATCAGAAAAAGTCCATCATTGAGAGGAGAGAGTTGTAGTTCGTCCTTATGTCTCCACATTCCCAGCAGCCACCCATTCATTTGTTGAATGAAGCACTTCTTATCCAAGACTTGTATAGTGGTAGAGTACTTACTGAAACTCATTCATTACACTCATCAATGGGCTAGAGCGTTCAACCTCCTTCCTAAAGAAAGGTTCCTTAGGTAACACAATTGGGTGGTTGTTGCGTTGGACTTCAATTGGCTTTGCCGTGATGTTTTCCCTAGGATCAAACCATGTCGAGTAGTAAATAAGTATCTGTGGATTAGGTTGAGAATATAAAGCCTAGGAAAACTTAAGTCATTACTTTTATTATTGATGATTATTTAGGAATATTGTATCATTTTGTTATGTATTGGAAAATATATAAAAAATTATTCACCATTTCCACTATATTAGAGAATTAAAATTTACATAAAGGTCGTTGATATCGAACATGATGAGAAAAGAATACTCACTCCCTGTTAGAATATAATTATGAATAACAAGATAACATAATTGTAAACACTAAGATATTATAACTTTATGTCCAGAAGCTCAAGGGTATTTAATAACCCTGAGATTCTCATAGAATCTAAAAAGGTGGCAAATTTTTGTAATGTTTTGGAGACAAAATTCCAGAGATTACCCAGAATACTGATCATTATTTCAAAATTTGTAAACACGAACAATAGGCATATGGATTTATTGAGTTAAGATTATATAAACAAAATATAAAAAGGGATGTGGTGTACTTTCATTTGCGTTCATCCAAGTTCAACAAGTATTTCACATCTGCGAATGGGATTTGGACCAAGAGAATGTAAGGCAAAATCCTATAGAATAAAAATATGATAATGTCAGATCCCAAGGCACCTTACAAACTGAGATACGAAATCAATAATGTATATAATAAGATAGACAATTATATATGAAACTCAATGTAGGATCACAAGATGTATTGAACAGCATGGCAGAAGATGAATCTGCACAGAACGATGCAAAAGGGGGTATTATGTGGTAAAAAATCAAAAGGTTTAAGGGCAGAACAGAATCTTCTGCCTACCTTATCGGAAGTGAATGTTTCACACACTGTCGTGATGGAGGCAGTGGGGAAGGCTCAGACAAATTCGGATATCAAGCTTGAACTGTGGCGGGCGTAGACGAATAGGTTGTAATAGGAACGTTGTTGGATGTTCTACTGCGGGTTGGAAAGGTGAGCAGGGTGAATCTTCTTCCTCAAAAGGTCTGGCGACGTAGACGGGTGGAGAGGAACTTGTGGTGGAGAGAAGCCAGCAGGAGAATGGGGAGAAGAAAGAAGACGTGGGCGGAATTACGTGCGACAGGAAATTAAAAAGTTGGGGAGCAAGGGAAGATGCACAGAGGGAAATTAGGCTGGGATATTTTGACTTTGGCGCCTATGACCTTTCCTCAAAAAAAAAATTGACTTTGGCGGGTACAGGGAAAGGCATAACATTTGCCCGCCTGTGGCTTGGCAAAGTAATGGGCCGGTAGCGGATCCTGTCCTAACACATGCCCTTTTCACAGTGGTAGTAATTTATCAATCGTTGGTCAAAGAAGGCATTTGCTCTAGGGGAAGTTGGGTTTGGTTGAATACCTCTATGATATCTCCTATGTTCACAATGAGGACTCCAGGTAGTAGTTTATTCTCATCGACTGTACCCCATTTTTCATCATCATGCCTGTGAGCTTCTCCGGATCATCGAACCTAAGGTTCTTCGCCATCTGACGGAAGAGAAGGTTCTTCGCCATCTGACAGAAGAGGTGCCTGCAATTTTCTTGGTCTCCAAAGAGTAAGCCTTTTAGTGCTGCCCTGTGTATTGGAAAAGCAGCATAGGTTTTATTCATTGTCCTTCTCACTAGAGGAAAAGCATTCATAGTCCATAGACATAACTGTGGACTATGATCCATAATCTATGGTGTGAACCGTGGACTATAAATTAACCGTGGACTATGATCGTGGATTAAGTTGCCATAGACTATTCTCTGTGACCGTGGACTAAGCTTTATACTCCGCGGTTAAAACCGTAGATGGATTACAATCGTGGTCTATTTTTAATTATGTATTTTGGTTGAAATTCTTATAGACTACTGACAAAACCGTGGACTATTCTTCATTTTATTTAAAAAAATAATTATATCCCAAAAAAATTGTATAAAATTATGTCATTTAAATAGGATCTCACATCCTAATGAAAAATATGAGCCATTGTAATCTTCATTCTCAAACAACCAATTCTATATATTTGTAACAGTTAACAATCTTGATGAATTCAACAACACTATTTATTTGCTTGAAACATAAAATTTCAATCTCTCATTTGTTCAGATTCATAAACACGACATTGCCTTTATCTCCATTTGGATTTGAACATATAAAATACAACATGATGTGATTCTAAGAATCAGATAATACATGATATCATAATAGTAGGACCAGCAATAATGTTCGGTGATCTCTATATTCCGTTTGGAACTTTGTTTATCCCCCAAGTTTATTCTCACAAAGCTTTCTTTTCATGTCCAATGGCTTTAAACAAAAGTCATATTCCTATAAAAACAATGCATCCAAGTCAAATATAAATATAAAAATGGGTTTTCTGAATTAATTAAACAGATAAGTTCATAATATTTTCTAATTTTTGACAGCTATCATATGTATGCTTGTCATTATTTAATAACATTTTCAATAAAGATAAAGAATGCAAAATTTAAAGAATATATTATGTATATTTTACACCAATGCATAAAGTCATGCATTTATTCTTTATGCCAAGTTTAATTTAGTTATGAACAACCAACAAAGAATACACTAACAATGCATTAACTAGATACGAAAAGATATTAAATGTTAAGCATGAGATATCTATTTGTTGTCAAGATATCTTAAACAATAATAACTCTTACCCGTATGAAAAGACAAACGGTGAACATGAGAAGATATCATTGGTTCATCCGCTTTACCATAAGTGGGTTTGTTTTGATGTTTAAATAAGACGAACATGATCCATCACCTGCAAGGAAAGAACTAAGAAATAAACACAGAGCACAAACATGATGATGGTTAATAAGGTGATGGTTTGAGTTGGTATGTAGTTTATACAAAGAAAAAGATCGTTGGCAATATAATAACAACTCAGGGGAACAGCCGTAAGCGCACAGGAACAGCTAGAAATGTAGATTTATCTACTCGAAATATAAAGACAAGACCTTTCTCTTCTAAAGCTCTCGTTGCTTACCCCTAGCCGTTGTCATCTGCTGATTACAGATCGAGGTGGAAGGCTTCCCTCGTCCAAGAACCGCCGAAGATCAAGTTGAACAATAACGATCCTGAGATGTTGGGGTTCTTCACTCATGAGAACAGGTGAAAGGTCGCTCCTTTTGGCGGCTGTGCGATCAATAGGGTTACCAGAGAGGAGAGAAGCGGCTGGGCGAGAAGTTGTTCAGACGGGGACTTAAATAGGATTTAGCGGCAACCATCCCGCCATAATTTTGGCAATTTCGCAGATTCAAAATTTGTTCTAATAATCGTGGACTAAACTAACCGGATAAATAGAAGGATCCACCGAGAATTATCAGGGACAAATAACCGTGGACCTCAAAACTGTCTGTGGACTATGAAGGCTCCTGCTCTAGTGTCTCTTGGCCAGTCAGAGGAGGTCACACAGAAACCTTAGATTAAAGGCAACTTTTCCCTTGTGTTTCTCTGACATTATCATCTCTTTTGGTAGGTATCTCCCACCGTCGGCAATTACTACGATTATACCCAGGAAAAAGACGTGTACCTGTGGGAAAAAGACGTGTACTTACCGAAATGCTGGAGGTTGTTCTGGCCATAGATTGTAGTTTCTGGACGAAGACGGCTGCGTAAAGAGATAGAGTATGTCTGCCCAATCCAGTCGTTCGAGACCACAAATGCCTGGCCGTAGCCTTCGATGGTGCCTGGTAGCAGCGCGCTCTTTTTCCTTACCTCCAATGGTTGCTTGAAGATCCCCTGGATGTTGTCCTTGATACCCACCGTGACATCATCAGGAATTCCGTGGTTTACAAGCTGCCAAAGAACCCAGTCAAATAGAACTAGCTACTGTGGGAACTGTTGTTTGCTTTCCGGACATACTCGTTGAATACTGTAGCATATTAGCTGACTAAAAGCTTAATACTGTGACACAGTAATTAGCTGCTGACTACAAGATAATAAATACATCGGTGACAAAAAAGCTGAATACTGTAGCATACTAGTTGATTTAAACTCTTATCAGATGTTCTGACGGAGATAACAAAACTGTTGAAAGTACATATTAACTAACAGGTGGTGATGTGTTCGCGTGTATGTCTTGAGGAAGCTTAATTAGATCAAAATCTCACGGCAACAAAGTATGTTTTGCGTGACAGGCCTGTTCACGCTATCCGTGAGAGGCGTGTCTCTATTATTTCAATGTTACAGGTTTAACTCTCTTATAAAAGATCAAGTCTGGGGGCAACCCAAAAAATAGTAAAAAAACTCCCGGCTATTCAACATTGATGGGACGGCTTTCTTTCAACTTCCAGATCTAACGGTTGCAGAATAAAAACGAGTTTTGATGAGTCTCGCTTCCAAATCGATCCCTAATTATGCCGACTCTTGCTCCCGCTTTCTCTTCCTCCCTCTCTGTCACGAAGTCGCTATTTGCCATCCGCCCGCATAATGGTACGTCACAGCCGGCCGGTTCAGGTTCTCAGTCATCGCGCGCGAGCCACATTACCGAAAGACTTGGACTTGCGACAAGAAGTGGACGACGACTTGGTTGGCGGCACCCAATCTTTTCCGCCTTCTGCTCAAAGAAATCACGATCGGTGTAGCGACTTGGTTGATGGCACCCATAGGACGAAGTAGCAGCGAACTGCACCAGAAAGCTATAGCACGCCGGCGCCCACAACAGCAAAGGGGACGGTGGCTGATAGAGGGAGATTTGTTTCTGGTATCAGGTAATTTATAAAACATCCCTCACGCTAGGGCCACCTGAGGTCGGTTCATAAAAATTTAGCTCTTAAACTTCCATCCATCGTGTGTTCTCATTAGGATTCTCAGAATTGTAACTCTTTTCCATCGTTTTCGCATAACATTCATAGTTTTCCTATCATATTCAATTGTTTGTATATACTCTACTAAATAGAATATGTAGGTTTCCGTCTTTAGGTATACATGAATCAGTTGGATGTTGTTAGGACAATGTTAATAGTTATCGGTTCCATTTAGTTCTTGCTCTCCCAATCCTTCCGTAACACCTGATTCCCAACTGTTTGTATCTTTTCCTCTTAGCCGCTACTGGCTCAGCTTCCCATCCTCCACCTCCTCCTTACTCTGTCCGACACAAACATCTTCAAGGCATTGGTAATGACAATGGGCAATGGACACTGACCAGATTGAAGGCTTGCAAGACAGAAACAAATATCCCCCGAAGATGTTACTGATAAATTTATGCCTTATATTCATCTACGGAGCTATCAGCCACCGGATATGGCCACCACAACAGGAGTCATTGTAACCAATACCGATGGAACACAGTGCAAATCATAAAATTTTCCTCTTTGACGTGCACCTCTTTAAGGTCAACGCATAATGCTTTCATTCACATCTATGATGGCCCACCGGGGACCCTCAAGATTCTCCAGGCGACATTCTTTCGACTCATTTGTCCCATATCCTTATTTAATCTCAGCCATCATGTACCTCCCCTGCACCCCCATGATTCTTTCTTTTAATAGCTTCCGCATGGACCACACCTAGCAATATTTTCCTCTAACCCAAGATACTCCATCGTTTCAATCTCAATTATACCAGAAAGATAATTAAATTCCTAATGTGAAAACCTCAACATGGGGCTTTCCATGACAACAAAACATTTCACCTCATCCATGTTATTGGGACTCTATCTTCCTCACTCTATAATTCAAATTATTGTTCAATATTTTGTGTAGATTACATTTCACCCCAACCAAATGATAATTTTTCCCCTTGGCTCCTGCCCCCCTCCTCCCTCCCACCCGAACAACCATGGGGTTCCTGCCTGTGATGCTCCCTAACCTTTCCTTCTTCGCCACAAATGACAAACCAGCCACCCCCACTTCTCCCTTTTCGTTATATGCACATACAAACCTGCTCGATCCTCCCACCTTCTTTGTTCCCTCAGTTCACACTCCCACTTCCATTCCCAGTAGACCCAACTCCCACTTTGTCCCCTATTCTCCTCCTTCCAACCACAGAACATGGCAATATCCGCCCGTCCCTGTCTCCTGGACCTATGTCCACAACCAACACGATCTGCTCAACGCCAGAAAGCCACAACACATGTATTATAACACTCTTGCTACAACATTTTTGGTTTCAATTATATAGATATATTTGTTCAAATAGATTTTCCCATTAGGAAGAGAACATATATCCAAAAATAGAATAACAATTATTAATCATAGTTGTTGAGGCCGACGCCTGGGCACCGCCTAGTCGCCGCCTAGTCGAGCAGGCGTTAAACATGGATCCCCCCAGCCAACCGCTTTGATCCAGCCTCACATTTGGCGTCCGCCTGGGCCGCCTGGGCGACTAGTCGGCCGCCTAGACCGCCTGGTCAACCCAGAACAGTGATGGGCGGCCGATTTTTTGGGCTGTCGGGCCCAGTGGCCCATTTAATTATTTTGTTTTCTTTTGTTTTACTTAAACCCAACCACAGCGAGACTTTCCTATGGAATGTCTTGCGCCTTTTCTTAATCATCTAATCATGCTGTAACTTTTTTATTATATAATTTTTCGTACTCAATATTACAGCCCTGCTAGTCTCTACGATAGTGTATTTAAAATATTGACGAACCATCATGTATGCCTTTCAACATTTTATTAATTCTACTTTACAAACTCTACTATAGCATACTTAATTACTTATTGTTATCTCTTTTTAGTATTTGATTATTTTTCATTTTCTTTATTGATTAAAGACCTAATGACTTATAAAAAGTGTTATTTCAATGCATTTGGGAGGAGTGGAAAAGTTATACATACATACATAGGTATATATATAACATAGTATATATAATACATAAATTTACATGCATAGGTATATACATAACATAGTATAGTACATAAATAATATATATAAGTATAAATTTACATATGTATATTGTTGTGTGTTAAAAAAAAACACCGCCTGGGCGGCCGCCTAGTCGACCTGGGCGGGCTGGGTGGCCTGGGCGTCCATCTAGGGATAGCCACCGCCTGGCTGCCTCAAAAACTATGTTATTAATTTATTGCAACCTCTAAGCCCACCCATAAGATGCTAAATCTATTATGCAAGAAAATAACATAGAAAATGTCCAATGATTTCCAACAAACCCAACTAATTGTCATTTCAACAAGTGATGCTACAAATTTTAGAAAGAGATAAACTTTACCAGCCTATACATGAAATTAAAAATACAAGAACAGTAGAAATATTGTTATTGTGATCAACATGGATTCAATAGAAAATAAGCTAGATAGATGGATGAAAGTCTTGATACTGGATGTGATTCAATCTAAATCATACAAAATATAACATAATTTTTTACTATATGAGATGTCTTAGCTAGCAAATATGAAATTAGCATTGCATTAATATACCAATAAGAATAATTTTGCAAAAAATGTTTTTGAATAATACTTTTATTATTGTAAGAAGTAAAAATATTTAGACTAAAACTAACAATATCTTTTTTTTCAGGAGGTAATAATAATGGAAGAAATGAATTTCATAAATGATAAAAGTTGGATTTCTCCTGGAAAGACTTGTTTTGATAGATGTCGTGATCAATGCTTTATGAATGGTTTGGATGCTTTTTTGGGTTTTGCATTTAAAAATGAATCCATAAAATAAGTTAGATTTCCTTGTAATAAGTGTGAGAATCGATGTTATGGAGACATGTACAATGTGAAGAGTCATATTATAGTAAATGGATTTATGGAGGATTATACAACTTGGACATGCCATGGCGAGGCACCTAGAAGTTCAGAAATGAATGGAGTAAATAAAACAACTGAATGTATAGATGATATGAATGGACTTATATTTGATGCAATGGGGCATAATGACAATGTAGATTCAAACCATTCAATGAACAATTCTGCAGATGAACACGATGAAGATGCAAGACAATTTCAGAAAGTTATAGATGATGCTAGCCAACCATTATATCCTGGTTGTTCAAAATTTTCTAAATTGTCTTGCATTATTCGGGTGTTTGAGTACAAATGCAAATTCAATGTGACTAATAGTGCATTTTCAACTCTATTCTTGATGTTGAATGAATTTTTTCCCGAGGGTAATTCTTTGCCAAATAATTGGTATGGATGCAAAAAGATAATGTCGATTTTGGGATTAGACTATAAAAAAATCCATGCTTGTCGAAATGACTGTATTATGTTCCGGGACAAGTATGAACATTTAAACTTTTGTCCCACTTGTGGATCTTCTAGATGGAAAAGGTTGAAAAACAAGAATAGGGTATGGAAATTACAGAAGATCCCAACAAAAGTGCTTTGCTATTTTCCTTTGGCACCAAGACTGAAGCGATTTTTTATGTCAAAAAAATTAGCTCCACTTATGGTTGGGCACCACACTTTTCCCCATAGTACAAATAATGAGGTGAGTCATCCTAGAGATTCAATAGCTTGGCAGGACTTTGACAGAAAACATCCAACATTTAGTGTTGATCCTCGTAATATAAGACTCGCCCTTTCTAGTGATGGTTTTAGCCCTTTTAATATGACAACGGGTAGTAGTTGGAGTACATGGCCTGTTATCTTGATTTGCTACAATTTTCCGCCGTGGTTGGTGATGAAATAATCACTATTCATGTTGTCTCTTCTTATAGAAGGTCCAAAATCTCCTGGTAACAAAATTGATACATATTTGCAACCTCTAATTGATGAACTGAAGAGCTTGTGGTTAGATGGAACAATGACATATGATGCAAACAAAAAAGAATTGTTTAACATGAGGGCATCACTTCTATGGACAATAAATGACTTCCCTGCTTATGGCATGCTATCTGGTTGGAGCACCAAAGGCTATAAGGCATGCCCATATTGTGGTGTTGATCATGGTTCTATTTATTTTCCACATAGTCGAAAATGTGTCTATATGAGGCATCGACGTTTTATAGATTCAAACCATCCATGTCGTCTAGATAAGAAAATTTTCAATGGGATGGAGGAACATGCTAGTGCACCACAACATCTTACGGGGTTGGAAATACTGAAACTATGGGAAAACCATGAGAGTATTAAATTTACCGAGATAAATGATGAATGTAGTGAACAAAGAAGTGTTGAAATGCCAGTGGGATGGAAATGAAAGAGTGTACTTTTTGAGCTTCCTTATTGGTCTACACTATTGATTCGACACAATCTATATGTAATGCACATAGAGAAAAATATATCTGAAAACATTCTCAAATTGGTTGTTACATAAAGATGGTCATAGTAAAGAGAATATTAATGCATGCCTTGACATGCAAAAGTTGAATACAAGGAAACCACTTTGGCCTAAAAAAAGAAAACACAATGATCAATTTGTTATGCCTCATTCATCTTATAATATGAATGCAAAAGAAAAGGAGGCCTTCTTATCAATTCTCAAAGACTTGAAACTCCCAGAAGGATTTTCTTCAAATATATCAAATAAAGTCCAAGTTGAAGCAAAAAAGATTGTTGGGTTCAAAAGTCATGACCATCACACTTTGATCCAACATCTTTTACCTCTGGCTCTAAGGAGTACTCTTCCAAGACCAGTTGCCAAAGTGTTGATTGAATTTTGTAATTTTTTCAAGTCTTTGTGTGCAAAAAGAATCAGTGTATCACAAATGGAAAAACTTGAAGCATCAATGCCAATTCTTCTTTGCAAGCTTGAGCAAATTTTTCCACCCGCATTCTTTGACATTATGGTCCATCTAACTATACATTTACCATATGAGGCTAGAGTTGTGGGTGGTGTGGAATATAGATGGATGTATCCAGTTGAGAGATTCCTTTACTCTTTGAAATAATTTGTAAGAAATAGAAGTAGTCCTGAAGGGTCTATTGCAGAGGGATATCTTTTGAAAGAAGCAACTAATTTTTGCCAACTTTATCTAGAAAATGTGGATTCTTTCTTAAATAGACCTCTAAGATACGACGATGGACCTATTGGTGCTAGTTTATTTCTAGCGCCCTCATATGAAGAACTCAATCAAGCTCGTCGATTCATTTTGCTCAACACTTCTGAGATTGAACCATACTTGTTGTAAGTATCAAACTTGTACTTTTTTGTGATGATAAATTTCCCTTTAAAATATTCTATATATTTACATTTTTTGTTGTGAATAAACTTTTTAAGGGTGCATGCTGATGAGGTAAGACACCAAAATCCATATTGGAATGAAGCAGAAATACAGGGTGAACAACACAATCATTTTGTTTTATGGTTCTCAAATTATGTAAGTTTGATCTTTAGAATATAGAGTTAAAACCAAACTTGCTACTTTGTAATGTCAATAATGTATAGATTCATTTTATTAGGTACATTCTCTCCCACGAGACATTGATGCTCCAAATGTTGTGAGAATTCTTGCAAGGGGACCTACATTAGGAGTGCATTCCTATAAAGGGTATTTTGTGAATGGCTACAAATTTGAAATTGAAGCAGTAGATAGTAGTTGTGTCACCCAAAATTGTGGTATTAAAACTAAAGGCCCCGATGACAACATGTATTATGGAGTGTTAGTAGACATATTAGAGATTCAATATGACAATATACCTCCAATTTGTCTTTTCAAATGTAGATGGTATGATATGGAGGAAGGAGTAGGTTCATATGTTGATGAATTTGGTTTTACCTAGGTTGATACATCAAAGACAAGTTTTGATGATGAACCCTTCATATACCCTGACCAAGCCACTCAAGTTTTTTACTCTACTGACATAGAAGAAAAAAACTGGAGCATTGTTTGTCACTGGACACCAAGGGATACTTTTGATATTCCATTGAGTGCCATAGTTAGCAAACATAATGAAGTGGAGGATGTAATGTCTGAAATAAATGAGACAGATGAAGTGTCTTAAGCCGACTACGATAACAATTGGGTTCACTCGGATTTAGTCAATGATATAGATTTATGTAGAACTTTATAATATCCATCAAGATATTAAAGAGTACACCAGAGGTATTTATTTGTTGAGAAATTCTTATCTATGTTTCATTTTGATAGAATATTTCATACAAATTTTATTATGAATTGTAAGATACCAATTTTTTTATATTTAATTTTAACAGATTTGACTGCAAATATGCCACCCAAGACGAAGATGAGGTCTTTAGAAGAAGTGGTACAAGTTGAAAACAAAATAGTTGAAAATAAGAATTCTCCAGCGGCTCATAATTTGTCTCCGTCTGATGATGAATCATTTGGATCAGAAAAACAATTGTTGTCTTCTATAGCACGTAAGATTTTCTTGTTTCTTACTTTTTTTAGATAATCTATACGGCGTTCTGTTATGGTTTTCGTAGGTGCTTCTCGAAAGACAAAAATAGTCAAAGATAACCCTTCTAATCCCCAAGAAAAGGAATTCCAAAAAGTGTTGGATTCATATAGTCAAATTGGCATGGGTGCTAAAGGTATTTTATTCATATTATAAATATTTTAGATTTAAAAGTGAAATTATCTAAGTTAAATGCTTCTATTGAGACGATTCATACTTCTACATGGTTTAAATAGATGATTCGTAATTCCACAATGTTGATTCATACTTCTAAAGGGTCTAAAAGAATGGCAGATTCTTCTTCCAAAGTAAGAGAAAGGAAAATCCCCGATAATTCAGTTCCTTTTGTAGCATGTGGTGAGGGGTTAATGAAAGATGCACGCCCATGTAATTAATGCATTGATTTTATTAATTTTATATTTCAATCAACCTTCAAAAAATTATTTTGAATACAGCTCATACAAGAAAAATGTTGGAAGTTTTATCTCAATGTGGGCTTGGGTCAAAACAACCAGTTTTTAGTTCTCCTAATCCACAAGATCATTTTGGTAAATGTTAACTTATTTATTGTTCCTTTTTGTTCTAATTGTATTGATCTATGAGATAAATACAGCTGAATCATTGACCAAACCATTGAGTTCTTACACCAAAATTGCAACAGGGTCTAATGGATTAAGCCATACCTCTAAGAAAGCAAGGGAAAGCATTATCCCTATAAGTTCAGCACCAAATGTTGTGGATGAGCAAAGGGGTAATGCAAGAAACACATTACATCAGTATATTTTATTGTTACTTTTAATATGAACAATATTTTTTTTATGATTTATCTAGTTCACGAAAAAGGCAAATCATTGGTTTCTTACCCGAAAATTGGTGATGTGTCTAAATATGAAAGTGGTACAACATAAATACATTTACATAGGTACACTTTGAACACCAATTTTTATGATGTTGATGTAGCTCAAGAAAAGGGAAGGTTGCCCACTTCTTGCACACAAAATGGTTGTGCGTCTCAAGGGCCAATCAACAATTCTATCAACCCTAGGGAAAGCAACATGAGGAATTCATTTTCTAAAGAAATGGACAATGAAAGGGGTACATGAAAAATACATTTACGTAAACAAAATACTTTTTGTATTTTCACTCTTTGAACATTAACTTTTTATGATGTTGATGTAGCTCAAGAAAAGGGAAGGTTGCCTGATTCTTGCACACAAAATGGAAGTGCATCTCAAGGGCCAATCCACAATTCTATCATCCCTAGGGAAGGCAACATGAGGAATTCAATTTCTAATGAAATGGACGATCAAAGTGGTACAAGAAAAATACATTTACATAAGAAATTTACTTTGTGTATTTTTACTCTTTGAACATCACTTTTTATGATGTGGATGTAGCTCAAGAAAAGGGAAGGTTGATGGCTTGTTGTACACAAAATGATAGTGCATCTCAAGGGCCAATCCACAATTATATCAACTCTAGGAAAAGCAACATGAGAAATTCATTTTCTAATGAAATGGTCAATCAAAGGGGTACAAGAAAAATACATTTACATAAGAAAATTACTTTGTGTATTTTTTTCTTTGAACATCACTTTTTTATGATGTTTATGTAGCTCAAGAAAAGGGAAGTTTGTTGTCTTCTTGCACACAAAAAGGAAGTGCATCTCAAGGGCCAATCCACAATTCTATCAACCCTAGTGAAAGCAACATGAGAAATTCATTTTCTAATGAAATGGACGATCAAAGCGGTATACAAAAAATATATTTACATAAGAAAATTATTGTGTACTTCTACTCTTTGAACATCACTTTTTTATGTTGTTGTAGCTCAAGAGAAGGGAAGGTTGTTGGCTTCTTGCACACAAAATGGTAGTGCATCTCAAGGATCAATCCACAATTCTACCAACCCTAGGGAAAACAACATGAGGAATTCATTTTTTAATGAAATGGATAAAAGGGGTATAAGAAAAAAAATTATATAAGCAAATTACTGGTTGTATTTTTACTCTTTGAACATCACTTTTTTATGATGTTTATGTATCTCAAGAAAATGGAAGGTTGACGACTTCTTGCACACAAAATGGAAGTGCATCTCAAGGGACAATTCATAATTTTATCAATCCTAGGGAAGGCAACATGAGGAATTCATTTTCTAATGAAATGGATCAAAGGGGTATAAGAAAAAATATATATATAAGCAAATTACTGGTTGTATTTTTACTCTTTGAACATCACTTTTTTATGTTGTTTATGTAGCTCAAGAAAATGGAAGGTTGACGGCTTCTTGCACAAAAAATGGAAGTGCATCTCAAGGGCCAATTCATAATTCTATCAACCCTAGGGAAGGCAACATGAAGAATTCATTTTCTAATGAAATGGACAATCAAAGGGGTACAAGAAAAATGCATTTACATAAGAAATTACTTTGTGTATTTGTACTCTTTGAACATCACTTTTTTATGATTTTGATGTAGCTCAAGAAAAGGGAAGGTTGTTGGCTTCTTGCACACAAAATGATAGTGCATCTCAAGGGACAATCTACAATTCTATCAACTCTAGGAAAAGCAACATGAGGAATTCATTTTGTAATGAAATTGATGATCAAAGAGGTACAAGAAAAATGCATTTACATAAGCACATTATTTTGTGTATTTTTACTCCTTAAACATCACTTTTTTGTGATGGAAATGTAGCTCAAGAAAAGGAAAGGATGTCAGCTTCTTGCAATATAAGGAGTCCATTTTCTAATGCAATGGCTGATCAAATCTCTATGACTGAAAGAAATATAGGTAAATTAAATAATAATTTTATTAGTGTCACATTTTCAAACAGTAGCAGATGATCTTGAAAATGCAGCTCCATCAAAACATGCACCGACAAGTCTCTTGACTCAAAGCGGATTAGGGACTGTAGTGGGTATTCAAGGGCTGATTCATAGATTGAATAACCAAATGATGAGTCATTTACAAAGTAGTACGAATTCTACTGGTATGAATTGTGAAAATTCTAGGAGAGAATCATGTACATGTACTTAATATATTATGTGTCTTGTAAATTACATTTTCAAATGATAGTAATTCTACTCAAAATGGGCCAGGGATTAAGAGACCAATTCCCACTTCAAGTGCACAGAAAATTGGCACAATAAGGAATTCAATTTCTACTTCACCAGATGGTCATGGGTTAATTGGAGAAGATCGTGGAGGTAACTAAAATATTAGATTTTTTATATTTTTATTTCCTAACAACAACATAAGAAGATTTTTATGCAGCTTCATCAAGTGGAAAACTGTCATATACGTGTACTAAAAGCAGTACGGGAACTAAAAGGATGGCTCTTAGTTCACCAATTTCTTCGACAACCAATGCTCCTATAAATTCAATTCCCACTGTTACGGATGATCAAGAAATAATTGAAGATCTTCAAATAGGTAACAAGTACATCACTTGTTTTGTCATCTTGAAACAACAACTAATTATGAGTTAAAATGTAGGTCAATCCATGATGTTTTGTGAGGATTCAATAAATAGATGGGAATCTAATATCCCTACAACCTCAACGACTAATGCAATGGATGATTTTGGAGGTGAAGTACCAACTGTCCAAAGCCCACGTGAGAATGAAGAGACAACTATACCAAGCCCCCTTTAGAATCAAGAGCCAACAATACCAAGCCAACCTGAGGTTGAAAGTAGATCAAATACTTCTGAAGTTGGTGAGTTAATTTTTCTAAAAAGTATTGCATATCATATTTCAATAAATTAATTATTCTAGCCATCCAAATTTTTCTTACAGAAAGGGTAACCTCACATGTTGAGATAGAAGAATGCTTGGACAATAATGATAGGGATGAACACAATCAAAACATGGAACATGAACCTAGCATGAGGAATCATCAACGTACAAGGGCATCTCATGATCGAGGTAATGGTTATCATTTTGAAGAATATGAGTTTGAAAGTACATACCACAAAGCTAACATCTTTTATAAATAATTTTTCTTACAACACATTTTACTTTTATAGACAACACACTTCCAAATGAAACACATCGAAGAAAAGGTCGTGGGTGGACGGGATATCGTTCCATGAAGCCTCCACTTGGAAAAAGCAAGCATGAATGTAAGACACTACAAAATGAGCATGTTGATCGTGAGTCAACAATCTTGGTCAACTTTTTGGGTGTGAAGGCTAGAGATACTGATGCATTTCCACTACATATGGAATGGGGTGAGTTCCAAGATCAGAGCTTTGATGATGTTTGGGAGGATGTCACGGTAATTGAATGGATTTACATTATTATATTTTAATTTTTTTATATATTCTATGATAGTTCAATATTTGTAACATTTTCACAACAATTGGAGCAGAAATTGTTTAGCTTCACAAGTTCTGAAAAACAAACCAAGCCAAACATGTATAGTGTTAGGGAATGGTGCAAAAAGAAGGTGAAAACTGCAATTTTAACACATAGGTTTCGTTTGAAGGAGCAACTAAAGAAAAGAAGTGTAGAAGAGATTCTGGTGTCACCGGAATCTAGAGTTAGCCAAGATCAATGGTTAAAATTATTGGATTATTGGAGCACAGATAAAGCAATTGCAGAGGCACTAAGAAATGCTAACAGTCGTGCACATATTAGACCTACCTACACTTTGGGAAGAAAATCAATAAGGAAGAAGCAATATGAAATGGTATATTTTTTGCTTTTTTTTTAGAGAATCACATAACTAGTACTAATTTGTGTTTTTTCAGATTCTAGCCGGTCTAGATCCTTCTTATTTAACTATATATGTAGTTTCCCATACCAATAAGAAAGGTCTCTTTCCAAATGAACATACTAGGACATGTGTGGTAGGTTTTTTTGTATTCATTGTGTTTTATTTTGTATATCATGTGTTCTTCTACATTTATTTAAAGATTGCAATGTGTTTGTCGTTATAGGAGGGGGTTCAAGCTGAAGCGGAACGGCATAATGTGCAAAATAGTAAAAACCCTATTGAGTTCATGCATGTAATGGACCATGTATATGGTGCTCATCATGGTGGATATGAAAGAGGTTATGGAGGTGGCGTAACAAGGAAAATGTTGAGACAAGCATCTAGCATGGAAATAGCTCAGAAAACTTATGAGGAGATTCAAAAGGAGGCTAAATTTTATGCCGAAGCACTTGCTAATGCTGAACTTAAGTTGGCACAATTGAGAAATGGGGTTAGACACACTAATATGATCTGATTATGTATATTTTTTTTGAAAACATAGGAATTAGGTAAGATAAAAAAATGACCAATTCCTTACTGTAGGATGTGGGGTGTAGTAGGATGCATGAATCCAACAATGAAGAAGATGATTATGAGGATGATCAGATTTGAAGACTATGTTTCTCTCAAAATAATTTAAGTTTTATCATAGTGCATTAGTATTCATTTCATTTTAATTTCGTAGACATTTAAAAGTATCTTTTATTGATGAATGTACCTTCTTTTGGCATGTTATTATGTTGTTGCATGACTTGGTCAATGATGCCCTAATTTAAGTTCCCCATAATTGTATACTTTTCTTATTTGATGATATAGTTCTTGTTAGTGATTATTGTACAAGATTAAATGATGTCAACAAGAACTGCTACTTTTCTTTTTTTGTTCCTTGTATATATTTGCAACATCCACAGTTTTGTGTATCCATATGATCTCTATTATAACAACCACAATGTATCATTCTCAGGTAACCCATCAACTCCATACTTTGAGCTTTATGCCAACTTCTTCTTACTATAAATTTAGTTGTTTATTTTCGTTCCTTAATTATGAGGTTTATCCTTAGATTTAAAATGGTGGTCCTTCTGTATATAGATTGTTATCTAAGAATTGCAGGGTTCTAAATTGTTTACATGGATGCCTAGTGAAGACACTTTGTGCTCTAAATTTATGTTAGGTTAGACAAGATAGCATTAGATCCTTCTAATTTTCCTTTTTTACTGAAGATTTTCAAATGTAATATCATAATGGCATGCAACCCTTCTAACTTAAGTTCAATTTCTCTTATATAGGGTGCACAATTGAGATTTCCATGAACCCTGAAGAGTTCCTTCTAAATCGGAATGCTAGTGAAATCACTGGGATTAGTATTCCATAAAATCTAAGATGTTTTACTTTCTTCCGTAACATTGGGAATGATATTACTCAGGTATAAGCTTGTTTGACAAATCTCTTTATGTGTGAACAAATTCAACATTGTATTGAACCACTTATTTTGACTCTTAAACTATTAGTTGATTGTTTGTGATTGTGTTAGACTTTGTTATGCAAGATCCCTACTGAGTAAGACTAGTAAGGGTGCAAACTGATTTATATCTTTCTTGTTCCAATATTTTGAGTTTCCAAGTGCCAATATCAATTATATTTCTTCTACTTGATCCTTGTGTTTGGATGTTGTCATAGATGGTAAACATGTCCACCTAATATTAGTAAAGATTTTGACTTGGTAGAATAAACATATGTTTTTCTTCCTTATTTAATTAAAGCACTGAATTTAATACGTGTAACTTTGAAAGGCTGAGTAGAAACATTGGATTGGGAGAAGAGTCAATAGGCTCTACCTATACCCATTGTAGACTTTCTAGAAAAGAATCAATCTAGAAGAAAGATGATGCCCAAGATGACATATTCTATATTCAAGTGTTCAATAGTTGCTGATCCTAATCAAGAATGTGCTGAGCGTTAAATGCAACTACCCTCCTTTTGCACTTTTTATTTCTTCTATTTGATCTATCCATTTAGATTTTTTTGGAGAGCAAATGGATCGATTCATTACTTGTTAGCATACGGCATCTACAATTGGGGAGAAAGATACAAACAGAACATACAAACGTCACGTTCAGTAACCCAAGGGCACTACAACTCATATTGGAACGAGAGAGAGACATTTCTGCATTGATTCTTCTTCCTTGAGTCTGTCTTAAGCAGCTTTTCCTGAAGAATTCCTTCAACTTGAGCATTAAGTAGTGGTAGGGGGGCTGGAATAAGACGGTATTCTGCTCGTATATCAACTCAAACGAAGCCATACAACTGAGTAATAAGATCAATCCAGAGCAAGATTTAGCCTTAACCAAGGTTGAATTACCAAGGAAAAACCCAGAAAAACCACCGCCTTCACAGAGGAAAGAGAAACAATCCTTATTCAAAGGAACAAGCAACGCCGATATACGGAGGAACAAGGCAAATAGCCTGTCAGAAACTAGCACCCAAGCGAAAAACCTGCAAGGCAGAAACAAAGGAGGGAAACTCGCCTCCTCCGGAACCCCAGTGAGGACACCCCCACCAGCCACCCACCTCAGCCTCAAGGCAGATCTGAGCAAGAATCTGCCAGGAGAAGAGCGCCACCACCTCCTACAAGCAACATGCCGAAGAGAAGACTCGATCCCAACCAGGTCGCACGGCCACCGCCCAGGGGGAGAGATGAGGAGCTCGGAGAGGCACCTACAAAAGGAGACCAGAAAGAGAGACAAGTCGAGGAGGAGGCCCAGGGGGAGAAGGTGACGGCCCAGCAGGACGCCTGACCCCCTCCCCCAGGTTTGAGCGCCGCACGCGGGGGGAGCCCTAGATCTCCACCATGGTCGCCAGAGCCCTAGACGACAGGGATCCGCCGTTACAAGTTCGTATGGATGGAAAATAAGTCCATTTAAATATTGGTAAATATTTTGACTTAGTATAATAAATATTTGCTTTACATGTTTTGTTATTTGAATTAAATCCATCAATTTTGAATCTCTTGTCAATGTAGGTTTAATTAAATCCATCAATTTTAAATCAATGAACCTTACTGATGACTTGCTATATCTTGATACTAATCAAGTCACAGGGATATATTTTTTCTAGAAGTCTATGAAATAATCCGAGCTTGATGGATTAGAGACGTAGACAACACCCCCTACTACCTACTTGACAAATAAGGTATGAGATCCAACTCGAATCCTACTACAAATAAAAACTTACATAGTTGGTGATCATCTATTTAGACTTTGATCTCTTTTTAATGATTTCATTCTGTTGACTGCTCACTCATGTGCTAGAATAAGATATTGGTGTCAAATTTTAAATCTATTCTAGAAGTTGAAAGGTGATTGTTTTAAGAGGTTTGCTATGCCGACCCATTTTGGAACCCGAAACAAAACCCGAAAGCAATCCCAACCACATGTGACAAGGTATAACAAATAAAATAATGTGTTTTATTTGTTAAACCTTGTAACATGTGGTGGGGATTGCTTCAGGTTTGGTTTCAGGTTCCAAAATGTGTCCACCTAGCATTTCTCTTATTTTAAACCCCCTCGTCTAGGATTTAACAAAAGATACTTGTTAAACTCCACATTATATAGAACATTAGCAATAGTGGTGAGGACCATATCATCAAAAGAGAGGTTTATGCTACTTTTTAGTGCAAATTTTCCATATTCATCGTCAAGATTCCCTTCTCTTTTGGTAAATTGCATCTGTAGGTTCAGGTTCCTCTCTACAAGTTTAAAAGTCAATTTGTTTTAGAAATGTGGGGGAATTTTATTCATATTATTACAAATTAAGAAAATATGTAAAAGGTTACAAGGAGTACTATATATTATCTACAAATTTGAGTTGTGCTCAACCCTTTTCTCATTGTAAGATAGGGGTTATTCCCCCAAAACTACTCTCTGCTCTAAGAGGTCTCCAACACTAGGGGATTCATAGGTTATAGTCTCGGTCACGGGTGCTTCTATACCTCTAAATATAGAAAAGGCCCAATCCTTCTAGCTGATAGGTACCATGCATTCCACAAGGCAGGAGAATCTATAGCTGGAAAGAAGGCCTATAGTCTGTGAGGTAAGATACCTCTAGTCCATCTCACCCAAGACTGTGGGTAAACTAAAGCCTAGAAAGATGGAAGGGGAGCTCAATGTTGGGAGTCGAATAGAAAACCTCGATCCGCAAAAGAGGTTTGACCTCAACTTAAACAAATCTTGTGACCTCCACCAGTAAGAGGAGGTGCTCCATTGATTTTTATCCCTCCCTATCTGGCAGCATTCAAATCTAGAGGCTAATGGAACGCGACATACGCTAGTTCTATCATCTATGGGGAGATATTTGTTATTGAACTTCCAATTCAAGGTATTGACCTTTATGTGTATGGATTGGTGCAATATCCAATGCACCCAAAAGAGTAATATTTGACATGGGGAACAAACCTATTCCTAATTATTTTTTATGTGGATTTGATCAAAGAGACACCATCCTCTAGTGGGGTTCATACGGGAGAGTCGCAAGACTTGAGATCTATGTTCCTTCCTAATTCCAAAAATCCAAGGCCTTCATTAATGATAGTCTACAAGTTTGAACCTATCCCAAGTTTTGAATCCATGTATAAGGTTTTTTATCTGAATGGAGGGGCAAGCCACTACACTTTCAAACTTGTAATTAAGAAACAAAACCAAACTCTCATCTCTGATCCAAAAGGGAATATCTTCAACCCAATGTCCCAGCGTGTGACCCTAATAACTTGGAGGGGAACTCCCCAAGTTCTTAGGACATACATATACCAACATTACCACATTATATAGTATACAAAATTAATTAACCTAGTAATAAAAATATTTTTCTTTGACAAACCAATTAATAAATATTATTTAGCATATGTACATACATATACCAACATTACCGCATCATATAGTATACAAAATTAATTAACCCACTCATGATGGGAAATTTAAATTTTATCAGAGTATAATCTTGAATTCAAACTATGAAGGGATCTATGGACTAGTGAAACAAATCATTTTATAGATTATGATTTATTTGACACAAATGTATCTCGTGGGTCCAACATGGATGGTCCATGGTACTCTCTCCTCTTAGAGACTGTATGGTATTTAGGTTGCTTCACTATGGATGGATCACCTCCAAATCCAGTATGATCTCCACAACTTTCTACTTAATTGTGTTTGTTTCATATTATATCCCACTATACTTTACCCTGAAAAGCATTTGGACAGTGTACGTGAATCCATAAATACACAACACTTGAATGAAGTTTTTATGAGTCCTAATCACTCTCTTGGCACATATGTATGGGGAATATTGATTGTTGTCGCTCTTAGTCACTACTAGCATGGTTACGTTCTAGAATATTGATATCTTTCTTCACAATAATCGATACTTAACTTTTGTATAGTTTGGAATGTATTACAATTGTATGTGATTTCTTATAGCGCTCATTTCATAATAAGCATTCAGAGAATACCATTATTTAATATTTAAAACATATGCTAAACTATCAAATATGTGTATAGGTATGATCAATAAAGCTTCATGGATGGATTGATGAGAAGGTGGAGTTACTGATTGATGGGGATGAAAATTCAGCCATAAATATTATATGTGGAGCTTTCTTCCTGAAATTCAAGAATCCATCTTTGATTTTATTGAGGAGTATACATATTTTGTAAGGTACATACATTCCAACAAAAGCAAACGTGAACCTAGTTTATAAGATGTAGAGACAATTATCTAATTATTCAGGACAAAGTAGGAGCTACGACAGTTAAAAAGATAGTCTCTTTTTCTATAGTTTCTTTATTTTGTTGTTCATGTTCTTTTTTTTCTTTGCATCTATCCATATCCTTCAGTAGCATATCATAAGGATGATTGATTCCTCCAACTACTTTAAATATTTCATATCTCACCATAATTTTTAAATTCCTCATGAGGATTCTCATATTATATTATACAGTAAGGTGGGACCAAGAGCTGCAACTGTTGTTGTGATGTCAGATACACTCACAAAAATAAAGACAATGCATGTGGCTGCACAAGTGCTTGATTATGGTAGTTGCTACACAAGAGCTGGTCTGCATGCAATAGGTTGAAGATGAAATATCCTATTAGCCTCTTGGACCCAATGTTGTGGGATGTTCAACGTCCGAGGAGGTTGTTGATGAGTACCACCCAGTAGGTGACCACTTCAATTGTGGACATGATATCATGGTATGGTTTTATCACATGTTATATATACTAGTGTGGCTGACTTCTTTGTCTAATTTTTCTTATTTTATGATACCTAAAATTATTCCATGGAACATAGGTTTATATGATTGCTAAGGGGGAAGGATGTGACTATAATGCAAGCTAGACCTCACGTAGCTGCATTGACACTCCATATCCTAGCATATTATCAATTTCAATAAGTATGTGTATAAATATGTCTATGTGGTATCCTTGAAAGTTTCTACCAATCAGACTATTTGCTAATTTTTTAATTATTGTTATATTCTAAATTACAGGATTACTTGGAGTTGCATATGTAGTTTCATTTGGTAAACACTTTTCGAACAAAGAACCGCTAAGGTGGTCAGCTTAGTCGACCAAAGTTGGGTCAAGCTTGTAGTAGCAAGTACTAACCGTGAATTAGCTCTGTCACAACACCACCTTGCACGTATGGTGAGTTTATATCTAGGAGCTAGTAGAATATGTCCACCAACATCTAGCAATCTACCATTTCTGCATGGACAACCAACACAAGTAGGATAGATAATCATGTGGTGAACTTTTGAGAATATTATTGACAACAACTATTTTACATGTAGTAAGATGAAGAATCCGGTCCCTGATCACAAGTGTAATGGCAATCACTAGCATAGTGGGTGAAAGAGAGGAACCATTCAAAAGCATGTTGAACAACGGGAGGCAACCAGATCAGTTTTACAAGCAATATATGCTGGTGTCATGACCACTACGGATAATCTGCTTCTTCAATATTAGTGGCAGGGGCATCAAACAGGGAAAAAACCACCATGCGAGCCTTTATGTTGTCAGTAATGACAACACAATAGCTCTAATCAACAATATTGGTAATAGCAGTTGAAGTATCTATAGTGTGCCCCTACACTCTGTTTTGTCCATGCATCCACTGGCCTCTGGCTGATGTTTGTTGCATTCCACTTCCTATGATGACCAAACACCACAATCAGTATCAATGTAAGGAGGCAACAAAACAATTTTGGTGCATTGAGGAGCTACGCAAGCACCAACAGTAAGGGCGGATCCAGAATCTTGTGTTTGACTCTTGCTGCTATTGGCAGTAGTGTCACAACAGTCCTCATTAACAACTATGCCAATTGCAGCCACACCAACAACGTTGTGTCCCATAAATATCACAAAGTTTGTAATTTTGGACAAAGTTCTGTCCTAACTACTGTAAATGGTGTTTTAAAATTAATAAATGTTGAAAATTTCAGTATATGCATGGATGCCTTTATGTTTCATGGGATGTGCCATTTGTTATTCTTAATTTGATGCATAGATGTGTTCCACTGCTGTGAAGATCGGATGACCTTTCATGTATTCTTTAAATGTAATACAATCAATGTGGTCAAGCTATGTGAGGGGTATATCCGTATCCACTAGCTCCTGTTTAGCAGCTACGAGTCACAGCTGTGTGACGGGCATGCCTCTCTCGTTTCACAACCGCGACAGAGTTTTAAATGATGTCTGCTTTGTGACAGGCCCCTGAGAAGTGAGGGGTCAGCTTCACATGCAATTAATATATGAGACAACGTTAACTCTCACTTATCAGATGATTTCTCGCAGTGTCTGGTCTCTCACCTGGAAGAATCCCCAACCCTCACAGGCCACTCTAAGATTGGCTACCTCTTCTTCCAAAGACACAGGGTCCAGTAGCCTTGCCATGTCCACGACGGGGATGCTCAAGTCGTCAAGAGAACTTCCATCTGCACTTGCTGGTACCGCGTCTCTGGCGTGCCCTCGGCTGCCTCGAGCTCCTGTCGGATAAACCTACTAGGCACCTCCGTCAAGGCGCTGGCGCCGGAGTCCACCATGGCCTACACATTGGGTACTGGGAGAGAACCTCCTAGCTCACTCAACCGGAGTTCCACAGCTCTGCCATCCATGACGATCCCGGACATATGTGTGTACTCAATGCCTCGTCCATTGCTTGCCGCTGCTGAAAAAACTTATTATAGTAACAACTTGGTAGGATGCAATAGAAATCCGTTATAATGCAAAATATGTGTTTCTCTCTCGTTATTTTTTTTAGGAGGTGGGGTTTTGAAGAGGAGAGAGGAGGAGATACTACAATCTGATTGGTGGTCCTATAAAAACCCTATAGGACCAGTCCTATAGTAAGTTTTTTGGGCTAGAGCATGCACCTCATGCGCGTTGTTTATTGTCACCTCTAATTTTGTAAAGCTATTGGGTAGAACTATCTAGGTCATCTTGTCAATTTTGTGTTTGATAAAAAGTGATAATTTAGTATAATTCGGTAGAAATGTCGACAGTAATTTATATGCTAACAATGAGAAATACATTAATATATTTGTAAATAGACAAATATGTAATAAATGAAAGAAAAACAGTCTGTGAAAAATGATTGAAAATCAGTACATCAGGAACCCAACCCATACCCTAAATATATCTTGTGATGGATAACAATATGTCCTGGACATTTTCCTTCAGAGATGACACCATCTTAACTATTTAATCCTCAGCATATGGGTTGTCTTTTGAGGCCCTTTGAACTGGGAAATCCTTTAACAAGCCTTCAATTTCTCTTCATAGTTGGCCTCTATAAAAACGTTTCCTGTTTTCAATAGTTTGAAGGTGTTTATATGATGCAAACTTATGATACTGGATAATATCTATAAAATCAGAGTTGACTTAAGGGGGGTAGGCTCTAAGCTATATTGGTAGGGAAAGAAATTTACTTAGATCCATAAAATCGAGTATAGGTTCAACGATCAGACCCACAAATATAATTTTATGTTCAAATAGAACTCGCTGTCGTCTTATCCTCAATCTAAACAATGTTTTGGTAAATATCTATTTTAATTATGCAAATGAGTTTTCAATTAATACTTCATCCATCAACAAATTTTTAAGGAATCCACATAATAATATACCACTCTTTGCTATAGTTGTTGGTATGTATGCTCAGAGAGCCAATCATATGATGATTGTAATGACGTAACTTGTAAATAATTTTGATTATTAATAAAGGAAAGCTTATAATGTATTATGTTTATTCAGTTTTGAGATAATGAAATAACATAATAAATGTCTAAAGAATAATATTACTCGATGATGTATGTCTTTAAAATAAGGACTTGAACAATGAGATCATATAGATGTTGAGAGATATGCATTCTTGTTATGTCCCTAATCACTTGTTATTGTGGAAGGTAAATAGACACAATGACACATAAAATCAAAGTGTGAGTTGGTTGATGATAGAATCTCATTAGTCATGATATTGCGATATCAAACCAAGCACACAGATACAAGTTAGAAAACAGTATATTGGACACACCCACCGTGGGAGTGACATATGAAAACCATTAATATGGTAGTCATAGTCAGCTCTCATAGTGATGGTGGTGTGTGTGGTTCTTCGATTGAAATCACTACACTCATCACATGTTGTTCGGTATGCTTTGACATCATCAAACGTAATCCAGCAATATAGGTTGTTATAAAGGTGATTTGGGTGACTATGACACATGAGGACTAACTATGAGTGATAGAGATTGAAATTGTCCCTACTAAGGGAGTACGATATCCAGGCCTCTTGATTAGCGAGACTAAGAAATGCATGGCTACACACATATGAGTCAATATGTGATATTGAGCTTACATATAGCTGAGACAGTCTACTTTGATAATTGATGCTGAAAAAGGAGAGTCAATGCTTGTCAAAGGTGTCGTTCATGCTATTGACAGTCTTGACTATAGATCACGATGTCATCTATGAAGACCACAACAAACTGATCTAAATACGAACGGAACACCCTATTCATAAGATCCATGAAAGCAATAGGTGCATTGGTTAGCCCAAACGACATAGCCACAAACTCAAAGTGACCATACCTTGTCCTAAAAGCTGACTTTGATATGTCATCATCCTTGATCCTCAACTGATGATATCCATACCGTAGATCGATCTTTGAGAACACTTTAGCATCAAATCCATCTGTATCAAGTGGTATGAGATCCACTTGTACGTTGTGTCCCGAAAAGGATAGAACACAAGATGGACACACCTCTCGAAGCATCGAGGAACCATCAAGAAGGGTTTCTAACAACAATCTATCTTTCTTACAACTAATAGGTAAAAGATAGCTTTCGAGCATACTACGAGCGATAAAAGAGTGCATAGCACCTGGGTCAACCAGAATAGATACAAAGCAAGAAGAAGACAAATCAAAATGAAATAACTCCATCTGATCTGCCACCACTCGCGGGTTGACTATCCCCTCCGGTTGGCTCGTAACATAGAATCAAGTCATTGCTTGATGTCGTCTACACCCTCTGCTTCCTTGAGCAGATGATCCATCTTGTGACGCTTGACCGCATCCTCGCCCTCTGGTGCCACTAACCTGTTGACTCTGCCTCAGCTTTTTTGATACTTTAACCTCTCTCCTCGGGCAATTCCACTTGATATGTCCGACCTGTTCATAGAGAAAGCACGACGAGTCTCTCGGTTGCGGCCTAGACGGCCATGTCACTTCCACTGAAGTTGTGTTGTATGCCTTCGACGGTAAAAAACTATGTCCTCTTCCCTTACTCAGGGACCACTGTGAGCGTGCACTGGAACCTTACACAACAGATGGTGCAGAAAACCTCGATTTCTTGTATCCATCATATATCTACCTCTGCAACTGACCAGACTCCCTCTTGGTCATTGCCTCTTTCTTCTCGCGAGCCGATCGCTCGATCCTCCGAACCGACTCAACAAACGTAGCAAAGTGCTCTCTGTTCTCTAACGCAGTAGCTGTCGTCGATATATCATCACTCAGACCCTTCTCAAAATGTCCGATCATCTCGTCATCTGTCGTCCCCATGTGAGGAAAAAACCTCAACAGCTCCAAAAACTTAGCCTCATACTCGGTTATGCTCATAGATCCTTGGCATAGACACTCAAACCGACTGATCTTCTCATCTAGATATGTCTTCGGGAAGTATCGACTCATGAACTCCTACTAGAATATGTACCAATAGATCATCTCACCGGGTCTCTTCTACTCTTCGATGGCCCACCAGAGGCCAACACTACCTTTCAGAAGGTAGATAGCTCTTAACTTTGTCTTCCTCGGGGATGTCAAGGATCCAGACGACCTTCTCAAGACCTATCAGCCAAAGATATGCATCTGCTGGATCAACCATTCCAGCATAATCTGAAGCTCTGACTCAGCGAAGACGCTCAAAGGTCATCCCAACACCTGGTGATTCTTCACGGGGAACTGGTACTCTTAGTGGAGGCACTGACAATCTCTCCACCATGAGATTCATCGTTTCCATTACTTGTCCCTTGAGGTGTTGGTAGACAGGATTCTCAAGAATGGCTGGGTCAATCTGGGGGACCATAGACACCCGATCTTCATGTGCATACACGCTCGCTGCATCAACTGATGCAGCGGCACTGCTCTTGGCAGCTTGTTCTTCGTGATTTTCAGACATTCTTTAAGCTTTATCTTCTGTTGGGGGCAGAAGGTCATTATGAGAAAATCTGGAGAAAATCACAAAAACAGACACCAACCTAGTCCTAGATCCCTGTAGACTCAGCGAACCTAGAGCTCTGATACCAACCAAACAGTGACATCCCGCCATCACAAAGACAGCAAAACACCATGAGAAAACATGTAGGACCACTATAAACATCATATTACCAAAAAAAATGTGGGTTAATTAAAACTGATTGCAGAAGACAAATAAGAAAGGAACTATTACAACTAGATACACATCTTTCAAAGAAACATGTTATATATATATATATATATATATATATATATATATATATATATATATATATATATATATATATATATATATATGGGCATGTCATATGTCCACCTTCTCATAGGATCCAGCTTTTCCATATACATCAAAAGACTTCACATGTTTATATACACAACAAACCTAGCCAGGTCAACAACAAGATAAGAAAGCCATAATAATACATCGTGAAACCTCGTCAAAACACCTCCAAGGACCTGAGAGTACAAGGATGATGACTCTAGGACTCTAATACAAAACAACCACAAAAGGAGCATATCCATCTCTTGCCTTCTACTATTCTTCTTGCTGCTCAGCTGTAACACCACGATCACCATCACGTCTAGCACGTCCACCTAAAAAGGTTTTAAACCAATAGGGTGAGACACACAGCCCCAGCGAGAAACATAACTCCCTGTCGAGCTATAAAACCTCAGGAGGGCTAGAACAGATAAAGTAGGTAACTGATATAAGAAGATCATATATGCTACATATTGAGCAGAACTAACTTTATAACATCTTGTCAGGATATCTAAGAAGCATATAAATAGATAATATATATGGAACATGATCAACAAGACAAATCATATAAGAACTTATTTTAACATATGAGGAACATGTAATTAATTATAAGATATAACTAGGGGAACTATACAAACAAGCCCTCAACCAATGTTCTATGTTTTCCCTAAGCAAATATATTGTACAGATGGATTATGATTTATTACGCCCTGAGGAAGTGAATTGTACCACTCAGATCCAAACCGACCACCGCTTGGTCACAATCGATTGCCATACAAGGTCAATCACTACTACAAAACATGTCTTTGGCGTCGGTTGTTTAACCCCTTTTAGCGACGGTTCTCCAGCGACGCCTATGTGGGCGCCGCTAAAGGTCAAACTCTTCGGCGTCAGTTCTACAACCGACACCAAAAGGGTCCGCGCCACAAAAAGGGTGCCATCTAGGATACTTTCTGCGTCGGTTTACAACTAAGTAACCGACGCCATAGTTCCAGATGCCACGGCCGTGCTTCCCTGCATGGCCGTATTTAGTACCATACGTGTCGGTTTTATACTAATCACCGACGCTTTTTCCACCACGGCCGTGCTTTCCTGCACGGTCGGATTGTTTGTCATATTATGCGGCGGTTTTTATCCAATAACCGATGATGTAAGCCTTTGATGACGGTGTTATGTTTTAAATTTTTTTCTAATCAATTACAGGCCTGTTGTGGCTGGTCAGCAGGATGAGAACCTGCAGTTCAGTTTTCTGAACTGCAGGTTTACAACATCCATTGATATCAGCCTACAAACAGGCCACAAACCTGCAAAATCAACATATATACTTTTCACACAAGTAGATACATTGAGACATCAATTCAATTCTCACATTCACACATGTAGAAATATTCAAATACATGTAGAAACATTCAGACATGTATAAATCAGAAATATTCATTTACAAAATATCATTCAACATCGCTATCAGCATCCCAATTATATTTTACAATCGCCACTGTTTGTATGGCTCTTGCCCATTCTTCTCTTATTTCATTTAATGCTTCCATCGTATATGGAGCATGTACATCTTTTAAGCATTTACCTATATTGTGGTCAGTTTTAAACACCTGCAAAGAGAATGATACATATATATATATATATATATATAAGTAATAATATAAAAATAAGATTGATATATTTCATACTAACTAATGAGACTATATATAATACCTCATGTATGGTACTGATGTCCAATGGGGCATATCAGATAATCATCTGCATAAATTGCATCACATAGTATGTGCAAGCCCAACCGTTATCTTGTGTAGCGCACTATAAATTGAAACATACAAAATATTAAAAAATACAACTAAGCACAGTTCACATAAATAATATATACATTGGAGTCGGGAACTTACTTTAACGTTCTCCCAAATTATTGGTTGGTTCTTTCTCCTTGGGACCTATCCTCCAGCATTTTTGAATGCATCTAAACCCCTACATGTTAATGTAACACATTAAATTGCATAATTAAATAGTAATGTAATAACATATGTTAACAGATATAAAAATGAAATATTTCTCACCAGAATAATGGCATTCTCATTACGTGTCCAATTTTAGTGTTCAATGTACTCCCCGCAGGATCTAGATAATAAATAGTGAACGTCCCGGGGACAATAACTAGTAACTCCCAATGCCTACCGCTAGAGGTAAAAAAGTTAAAAATTAATAACTCAAAATGCACAATAAAAATGGAATTTTCTTAAATCTAAATTATAAATAAAGTAAGCTTACTTGACATTGAATGGAGATATTATTATCGTCTTCTTTTGCTGACCGAAAAATTGTAAAAGTATCTATACAGTATTGTTGAACACTATCAGGGTCTTTAGCTACCATACTAATCAATGATGGAATCAAAAATCCCACATGATCAAATGCAAATTGTTTGCATTGATCTTCGACTAAGTAGCTGCAAAACATGTATTACGTATGCATTAATATATAAGAAACCAGATCATCGGATATTACACAAGGTATATGGATGTATAAACAAGATCTCACCTTATCCATGTCTCTATCATTGATGTATTCAGCCAATCATACATAAACAGCTCAATAATATCTTGTACAAATAAAGAGCTTTCGTATGATTGACCTGCATAATCCGCTTCTAAAGAAACAATTATAGAACAATGTATATTATGTTCCCGTAGCCAACATGCCATTCCCCTACAAGCAGGACCTAACGGGTATGTTAGGTCAGTTGGAACCCAACTTGGTAATGCAGGAAGTGGAGGTGGAGGCCTAGGTGCTCCGGGTGTCTTCTTTTTAACCTGTATATATAATTTCAGACTAGTTGACCTCATATATACACATTAACAATCTAAACTAATGTAAATTTATCTTAGAATTTCAGTAGTGTAGACGACATCTGCTTTGGGCCACAATATCACCCCGCCTTCTGCCTCATCAAGTGTATCAATATTTGGGTGGGGATATGGCAATGTAGCTTCCCTCCAATCCGGTAATACACAAATCAGGCTCGCACGAACGTAGCCCTGTGGCATTGGAGTCCCGTGAAACATTGCCCTAGGAAGGGACGGGTAAGCCTGCACCTCTGCAACAACATCGTCTTGCATTTTTATGTGGCATGGCTTCAATGCCTACAAATTTACATAAAGAATATTATACATATATACATATCATCTTCAAAACATATCATCTTGAAAAGACTAGCTACAATGTCATAAACAATACTTACAGTAGACGTGTTAGGCGGTGGTGGGTCTACATGATTACTCTCAGTCTGTACATCAGGAGAAAAGTAGGTCGCCATAGGCTGGTTGGAAGCCTGAGATGCCTGCCACCACACTATTTCTTCCTTGACCTTCTCAGCAACTATATCATTGACCTTCTTAGCAACTATATCCTCGACTCTCTGATTCTCCTATACATGGATAAAAGAAATATTAGCTTCTTATTGTTGAATTTCCTTTTGCAGTAACATTCTAAAAAAAGAATAGGTTACCTCTTCTTATGAAAGTCCCGCTCTGGGTTTGCACTGGGATGGCCCAAAGAATGCTTTGATGCCCACACCAGCGCCTGCACCCCTAACACGTCCAGGATGCTCTAGGTTACCCAGAGCAACTGTCAATTCATCCCTTGTGCCCTGAGGGATGAACGTGCCTAGTTTCCTCTGCTCGTGCAGCTCCCGCTAATCACTATCAACAGAAATTGGTAAGTTAACACCACAAATAATCAATATTCAAACGATTGCTCTACGAGTTATATTTTACCATTTTTGCAGCCGCCTCAGCAGTTGCGGGCTTCCTTATTTCTCCCTTCTTATTTTGCCTCCTATCTATCCAAACATCATGGCGAGCCAGAGGTGTACTACCTATAGTAGAGGACTCCTGAGTAGCAGCAGACTCCGCCTGTAGTCTTTGGCGAACGCTTGCAAAGCCCTTTGGACCCATAGTGTGGTCATGCACATTCAGTGCACGCCTTGCGTTTTGCGCCTCACTGAGGGCCTAGTTAGTATGCACATTAATGATTTGGTTAGTAGCACTAAATGTTAATCTTGAATAGGTGAATACAACGTATATTAATTAAATTGGGAGTGACGCCTAATACCTTGAATTCTTTAGATTTTCTTGAAGTAACAAAATTGTCCCAATCTTCTTTGTCCAAGAAGTTCCACTGTTCAAGGGCTGACTTCTTCTTCTTATCACCATTTTTATGTATTCTCTGTTGAGATTTGTCCTATAGTTCCTAAGCATCTTTCCAGTGCGTTGCATCATGCTTTTATGATGCAGCTTCTCATCTAATGCAAACAAATTCTGTAAAATAGAATTGTTATTAACTAGTATCCAAAAATAGAATTGCAAATAATAGAATTTGTAATCTACAAAATAGAATTGCAAATAATAATAACTCACGCATAAATCCTTCCATATCATGTCTTTCTTCTCCTGAGGAACTTTATGCCAATTATCATACTTAACACCACAATGGCTTTGAGTGACAACCCCAAGATAGTTTACAAAATTATTGTGGTTCACTCCAATTGCATTTCCTCCATTATCAAACTCCACAACCAATCTGGATCCACTATCACTTAGCACTATTAACTTCTTTAACAGAGTGATGCCCCTTTTCTTGTTAAGTTTTTGGTGATGCGCATCAAGTTCCTCCAGTGCTTCAGTGGGTACATGTGCATCATCAACCTAAAATTTGACAAAAATAAACACACTGAATTAGCCCAATATAGAAATATGGGATATATGACATAACTAGAAGATAATGAATTTTATAGAAATACAGGATATGTTTTTAGAACTTACATTGCTATCCTCACCATGCTCATCATGGACAACATGCTCATCATGGACATCATGCTCATCATGGTCAGCCATCTGAAAATGTCATTAAAAAGGCAAACATTTAGCATTTCTATTAACTAGAAGATAATGAAACATCAAATCTGAAAATGATATTGATATTAAAAAAAACAAACATTTAGCTTCAATAAAAAAATATAAACATGCATGCCACTAAAATTGTGATCATTTATCAATTAACAATCCTTCATTGTGATCTCTACACACATATAAGTCATCATTATGATATATAATAAATGTGTACCACCTATGCCATCCTTGAACACCTAATCTCACTAGTAAGTGTATAATGTGTATTGGGTTTTCAAGAAAATTTCGGCAGCATTTCCCCATTGTTCTCTAAGTACATATGTACTTAGAGAACAAACGGAGAAATGCTACTGAAATTTTCTCAAAAACTCAATACACATTATACACTTACATCCTAAGTGAGATTAGGTGTTCAAGAACAGTCCCAAACTGGAGACTATCCAAGATTTACTCCTAATGACTAAATCTTGGATGGGTTTCTAGGCCAACAAACACAATAATAGATAGGTACATGTTAGGGTTTCATCACAATAATAGCTTTTGTCGCTCCATCTATTGTTAGCTTTCAACTTATACAATCTCAACACAAGTTATTGATTTAATTTTATCATAAACAAGTCAAATATTAATCAAAAACATAAACCTTATTTGTTAGATTAATGTGGTGAATGATTAGGTTAGTAGGGTTATAAATTTAAAACCCTAGTTGCATGAAATCAGCAATAGAGAATGTGATGATGAATTTGGAGTTAAGCATAACAGTCTAGTAAAAGATTTTTATTATTTTGTGTGTGATTCATATTGCTTTGAATTTTGGATATGTATTTTATAACTCAATTATTCATGTTAATGAAAAAATTAAGAATTTTTAGAGTTTTAATGACCTGTTGATCGGTCGTGTTTTCCCCAGGAAAAACTCAGTCGATCATGCTATACAAGCTTAAGTATAGCAATGTAGTATTTTATTTTTTCAAATTTATTGGATATTCCAATTAATTTCAAATTTTAACATATGGTTTGACAATCAGTTTTCAACAACATATTAAATTTTCAGAATTTTTGGAAGAAGTTTTGTATCACAACAGAGCCTTGATCGGTCGAGTTCTGAGGGAGACAAACTCGACCAACCAGATTTTTCTGGAAAAATAAAAAAGAATGAAAAAATGTTTGGAGAGGATTTTAGGGTTTGGAGAACCTGGGCAAGTGAGCAGGGTGAGGTTGAGGCGAGGTGAGGTCGAGCAGGTCGAGCAGGTAGGCGATAGTGACACCGGCGAGCTCCAGGACCGCCGGCGCAGGGTAGGCAGGTAGCCGCAGGGCAGGCAGGCGGCGGAGACACCGGCGAGCGAGTAGGGAGTGGCGGCGGAGTGGCGGCGGCGCATAAGGAGAAGGAAGTGGCGGCAGAGCGGCGGCGACGCACGAGCAGCAGCAGCAGCGGGTGGGGGTTGAGTCGGGCGGCGACAATAGCGGGGGAGAATTCTCACAATGAAACAGAAGAAAGGGGAAGAGTCGGGTGATCGCGGGATATTAAGTTCATAAAAGGCGTCGGTTGTCTACAAAACTGACACCTAAAAATCTTTAGCGTCAGTTGACAGTAAAAACTGACGTCCAATTGGACAATAATTGCCCTAAATTATTTGGCGGGAACCACTATCAACTTCGGTTATCAAAGGATAATCGACATTGAATGTGACACTTTTCGCGCAATTTTTCATCATACATAGGAGTCGGTTTTTATCTATACAACCGACATTGTATGTGGCACTTTTTCTTTTTGCTCGAAAATTGGATTTCGCATGTGATTTTAGGCATCGGTGTGGTTTACCTAGCCGACGCTGAATAAAAAGTGGTACCCGTGTCTGGCTGGTCTTCGAGTATAGACGTAAGACTTACTCAATAATCGACGTGGAATATTATAGACATCGATTTTTGTAAATAACCGACGCCCAGAAAAGCGACATTGAATGTTGTTTCTATAGTAGTGAATGGGAGAGCCGGATTCCACAACCTCTTTCCTTGTGGTTAGTGCACAAGAACCAACAAGAAGGACCGTAGTCTCATGCTTAAGTGGTCTCAGCCACACGGGGTCATGCTACCCTCTACCTAGCCCACCTTGGTACAGGTATCAACGCTAGAAAACCGAGCTAGGGGCCTGTTCAGTGTGCTCCATCATCACTGAGCCATGGGCATGCTCACCATGCTCTATCATGTATCCTGAGCCATGGGCCTGCTCACTATGCTCTAACCACAGTGAGCCACAGGCCTGAAACCGTGCTCTAATCCTAAGCCATGGGCATGTTCACCATGCTCTACATGCACTACTACTTAGGGCGTAGGCGCACCCCACATATTCAACAATATGTGTTCCAGGTTAACCCTCAGGAGAACATGTTTCACCATCACCAAACTCCTGACGATGATGGATCTATGGCCAGGGAAAACTACATGAAAGATTCATCTGTAATTAATTAACTTATTTTAAGTGGATTGTAAGATTCAACCAAGTTATGTACATGTGAACTATAACAAAAGTAAACAACATAGATCTCATTATCATGTGTTACATTGTCACTCTTATTCTCAAAGCCATCAATATCATCGTGATCCATCACCAGGATCCCACATCACATGTTACCACTTCTCCTCTTAACAATCATCTATATCCATCTCAAGGATCAACATCATTGGGATTCAATCCCACCATCAAGGTAAATAATACCATTCTCATGCCCTCATCATAGCTATTACCTAATTTCATATCCATACACATGGAACGCATGGTTAGCATAATCATAGAGAAACAATGGTACTTATACAAGAAACATCTTTAACTCATTACTTTATTATGAGACATGTAACTTATGCAATGTAGATGAACATGCCTATGCCTAATCATTTCCATATATCTATCAAAGCAAACATTAGGGTTACCAAAAAAACATGGGATACAACCCTTATCATAGGTATATAAGGTAAGGGATAACCCTCACCAAAAGCATCACAACCCTCACTAGAGATAAGACATACCTCACCATAGGTATGACGTTCATCATTGTCTTGGTTAACACTGCATAACGGGATGACATGGATATCAATCAACATATGTCTCGGGCTGACACCCATGGCTAGCCAATATCATCCAAGACATCTAGCTAACTGATCCCAACATGTCGATAATGGGTAGCACACTCCCATAATGGTTAACAGCTCACGTGGTTAACACCACATCTCGATAATGCCCTAAGGCCGATAACGGGCTAACACACTTGCACACTGCTCATAGAAGGTCGATACATGGGAGGACGATACATGGGAGGACGATACAAGGTAGGAAGATATCGTCCATGCACACATACAAGCAGGGACGTCGAAATTTTGCAAGGGATAACAAGGTTCATAACACCAATAACGGGCTATCCATGTGATAGATCAATATCGCTCAAAGGACAAAGCCAACGCAACGTCACCTTACTATCCCGATAATGACCATCAGACATATCAGCTATCCAAGTCTATCGGGCAAGGAAGCATCTTGGGTAAGGACTCATATCAGTCAAAGGGGTCAACAAGACACCCATCTAACATATCGTTCAAGCTCAACCCTAGGAGAGGGATATTGGGCTTCACCTCCCACAAAATGTTATCAGACATCAAGGGATATCGGGTTACACCACATATCGGGTTGGTCATCTTCAACCTACAATCCACCACCAAAAAACCCTAAAAGATCAAGAGTTGGCTCACCTCTCAACAATTAAGAGAGAGGGATCTTGCACAACCTCATCACTTATCGGGCAACAAGGCTAGGTCAACAAACTTTCGGCCAACCAACCATCAACTAGGTCAACATTCAACCAAAGGCTCACCTTTTCAAATCCATGGTGAGAGAGAGGGGTGTTGCTCATGCAACTAGAGTGTAGACTCACCTCTCAACAATTAAGAGAGAGAGGGGTTTTGCCCGCACAACTAGAGCTTAAGCTCACCTCTCAAGACCAAAGAGAGAAAGGGGTTTTGCCCTAAGAACACACCACAACACACCATTGAATTAGGAGACCCTAGACTCACCTCTCAACAAATAAGAGAGAGGGTTTTTGCCCAAGGAACCCTAATCCAAGGTTCGGTCAACAAGATCCATGGTACCTCTAGGGCAACAACATGACCATTATAGCAAGAAACACATCTAGCAAGATAACATGGTCGATAAAGATAGCATATAACAAAGCAACTTGGTAAGGAAGCAGTATAGTTAGGGTTAGGAGTTATGTAACCGGCCTCAAGCACACTCCTCAAGCTCTAAAGCTCCAAGCACCAAGCTCCAAGCTCCAAGGCACCACCTTCGACCACCTCAAGAAGAGAAGAACAACTCATAACCATCATGGCCAAAAGACAAGCAAGAAGGAGAAGGTGCCAAGGAAAGAGAGAAGGATACTCACCACAAGAGAAGAGAGGAGCAAAGCACACTCTAGGGTTTTGGCCACCACTAGAGGAAGAAGGAGACTAGAGATATGGCTGCCATGGGATATCACCCTCCAAGCTCCACCAAGGGATATTGGCCACCAAGAGAGAAGGGAAGCAACTAAGGAAGCTAAAAGGGTTCACAAGCTAGCAAAGAAGGGGGTATATATACAAGACACTAAGGGGGAGGGCTAGTGGGCATCCACTAGAGAGCCACACCACATGTCCTTGCCCAAACTACCACTTGTCGAAGCTATGCCACCTTACTAGCAAAGAGAAACAATTGTCACCAAGGGTGACACAAACGAAGCTAGGTCACAAGGACCACCTAGGTCGATATCACCCTCTGGGCAATATCTTCCCTAACCCAAGAACTCCTCCAGGTCAATATCTATGCTAGGTCAAGATCCTCAACAGGCTGATACACTACTAACTGATACTGTAAGGACCCTGACCTGCGTTTAGGGCTTACCCTGTTTGCTTTGCTTAACCTTGGTGGTTTGATGCTTGCTAGTCACCTTTAGTGGTGATTAGGGTTTGGTTGTGACTTGTTGAGAGTTGGAGGGGCTACTTGCAAATAAACCAAGTTTAGGGTTTTGTGTGCAAGTTTGCCATCTTGTGAGATGTTCTCCCCTCTTTGCTTCCTCTAGGGTTGAGAGGAAGGCTTGGGCTTGTTGTTTGAGTTTCTTGGGCCTTGCTTGAGCTTGTTTGGGCCTTGAAGTGCTTTGGTTGGGCTTGCTTGAGCCTTGTGTCGGCCTGGACCAGCTTGTGTCGGCCAAGGAAGTGTGTGTGTGTCGACCTAGAGAGGAGGTGTGTCGCCCTAGAGCAAGCTTGGTGTGTCGCCCATGATGCTTGGGCCAACCTTGACCACGTTTGAAGGACACATGGTGCACATCTTCGACATGTGTCTTATGGCTTGCTAGAGTGGTGGCTTGAGTTTGTGGACAAGTGTCCCTTGGGTGGACGACACCTAGCATGGAGCAACCTTGTTTTCTCCTCCCTTCCCTTCTATATAGATGGTCCCTTCCTTAGCTTGAGGTCCCTTTAGTTCCTCTCCCTCTTTCCCTTGCTTGGTGGCCGACACACCCTAGAAGGAGTTGCTTGGAGGTCGACACACCCTTGGAGAAGAAGAGTGGTGGCCGATACACCCCCTTGGAGGAGCTTTGGTGGTTGACATCCCTTGAAGCTTGGAGCTCTTCTTCTTCCTTGGAGCCTAAGGCGGGTTGCATAACTCTAACCCTAACTACTCTACTCTCCTTTCATATATGTTGCTTTAATCATGCTTATATGCACGTTAGTAGTTTGGTCCTTGTTTAGCTTGCATGTTGGCCGATCCTTGAGATCTAAGGTTTATAGGAAAGCAACACTCCTTTCTCCCCTTGGTCTAGATGAGTGAGCTTGGGTCCTAGTGCCATGAGCAACACCCCTCCTTCCTAGTCGATTGAGGTGAGCTTATGACTTAGTGGCTCGAGCAAGACTCTCTTCTCACCTTGGGCAAGATGGTGAGCTCATTTAGATGGCTTTGATGAGATGTACCTTGGTCGAAATGTGTTTGGGGAAGTGCTGCCCGATAGCCCTTGCCCTAGTTTTCCCCTACACGGCTTGAGTGAGCTATGCTCTCCCTTTTGTTCCTTGGGCGGGTGAGCATTCTGACTCTGCTCGCCCGGTGGGCTGCTCGCCCAGTAGCTCCGTGCTCACCAAACATACCCTGCTCACTCAACGCGCCTACTCGCTTAACACCCCTTCTTGCTCACCCGGTACCCCCCTCTGCTCGCCCGGCTTTCCCTTGGCTCGCTCTGTATCTGTGTTGCCCAACACACTTGGCTCGCCCGATAGCTTTGCTCGCCTGACAGAGAAGCCTTGCACGGCTCAGTGCCCGACACACTGCCTTGCACGCTTGTTAACCCTACTCGCTTGATAGCTCTGCTCGCCCGATACTATCCTGCTCGCCCGGTTTTCCTTTGCTCGCCTGATACCAGTGCTCACCTGACACCAACCTGTGTCACCCAACAGGTCTGCTCGCCCGATACTTACATGCTCTGCTCTGCTCGCTCAGCTCCACTTTGCACGCTCAGTTTCACCGTGCACGCCCAGATAGCATCCTGTCTCGCCCGATGCACTTGCTCACCCGGACACTCTGCACACCCACTAGAGCTGCACGCCCGATAGGGATTAGATGAGGACGGGTCCTACCCGGGGTGACCTTTAGTGAGGGTTTTGGGTATCTCTTGTGAGGGAACGGTCTGTCATGGAAAGGTGACATGTCAGCTATGCTTTTATGATGACTCATTGCTTAAAAATGATATTTATGTTCTTATGGCTAAGCACATGCGCATGTATGTAACTACTCTATCTCTTTAATGCCAAATGTGACTTTGAGCATACATTAGGGTTGCTTGATATTGTGCTCATATATAATATGAGGCATGGAGGTAGTTATTATTGTCATTATATGCTGACAATGTAATTAACCCTAATGGTCATCTTATATTTAATAATACAAGTCCCTTGATTATTCATATGGTTATTGAATGATGCTAACCCTGCAGGAAATGCATAACCAGATGAAATGTTATGAGAAATGGTTAATGTGAATATTGTTATGACAGGTGTATTATGAATGATGTCCCATAAAGATGTTGAAAGCCTTGAGAGGCTATGGCACTATGTGATGAGGGATTGAGATCCCATGATATGTGATGATCCTTGAGATGGATCTGGATGGTTGGCAAGAGGCCAAGTGATAACATGTGACGTGAGATCCTTGAGATGGATCAGGTTGATGTAATGACAATAATAACATAATGTGGAGTTTATGTTGTTTGATTCCTTCTTTAGTTTGCATGTTATACAACTTGGTTGAATCTTGCAATCCATCTAAAAGATATTAATTAATCATAGTGAAATCCATCATGTAGTTTGCCCTGGCCATAGATTCATCACCAGTCAGGATAGGGTGATGATGAAATGGGTTATCCTACGGGTCAACCCGGAGCGCATATTTTTGAATATGTGAGGTTTCTCCTAGCCTAAAATAGAGAGGTGAAACGAGTGCAGCTGCGGTTGCAGACTCGGGTATGTGATGAGCATGGTGAACATGGCCCATGGCTCCAGATATGTGATATGATGAGCATGAATGCGTTCATGGCTCAGAGCACGGTGTTTAGACACGTGGCTCAGTTTTACTAGCGCCGTGATCTGTACAAAGGCGGGCTAGGCAGAGGGTAGCTTGAGGAGCTGACCCTGTGGCTTATGACCACTTGAGCATGAGACTGCGGTCCTGCTTTGTGTTCTCATGTACTGACCACGAGGGGTGAGGTCTTGGATTCCAGCTCTTCCATTGACCTTGTATGGCACCGGCTATGGGCTTCGCAACTGAAGGTTGAAATTGAACGGTACGGTTCATTTCCTCAGGGCATAATAAAACGTAATACAACCGTTTAGTATATACTTCTTAAGACAAACACGAAACATTGGTTGAGGCCTTGTTTGTGTAGTTAACTTTAATTATCTTGCAGTTGTTTATGCATTACTCATTTGTGGTGGGTTTCATATATTATCTTGTCAATCATGTTCCATTGGGAAATATGTTGGTTATATGCTCTTTTGATACAGCTGGTAAGTCTGAGGATGGCTTGTTATTCATAATTTTTTCTGTTATATTCCTTATCAGTAATCTGCTGTATAAGCTCTACCTTATCTGAGGTTTTGTAGTTTTGGCAGGGAGTTATGCCTCCCGCTGGGACAATGTTCAATTGTCTCACTTCACTGGTTTTCACCCTTTTTAGGTGGTCGAGCTTGTCCTGGTGGTGGTCGCAGAGTGGCGGCCGAGCAGCATGAAGATCAGTAGAAGGCAAGCCTTGGAGATGCTGCTGTTTTGGATGTTTTGTTGTAGACTCTAGAGTCATCCCTGTACTCTCAGGTCATTGGCGGTGTTTTGACGTTGTTTTACGATGTACGACCGATGCTGTTTGTATATCCTGTTGTTGGCCGGATGAGGGCCTTTATGTGTATGAACAGGTGATGAACTCATGTTACGATAGGACAGTTGTTTCTCTAAGTTGTGGACATGTATCCAGGCTTGTGTGAATAAGTACATAACATGTTTTCTTGCAGGATATGGACTGGAATGTAATATGTTTCTCAGTTTATCAGTTTTCCGCAATCGGTTTTAATTAACCTGTGTAATTGATAAGCTGTGGTTATGGTGATTTCCGCACATTTTCGCGTAACACCTCGTTATCTCTGTGATAATGGGATGTGCTGCCACAAGTTTTGGTATCAGAGCTGTAGGTTCGCTGAGTCTACATGGATCTAGGACTAGGTTGTGTTTGTTCTTATGTGTTTTCCAGATTTTCTCATAGTAATCTTCTGCCCTCAGTGGAAGAAAACCCAAGATGTCTAGAAATCATGAAGAACACGCTGCTGAGCACAATGATGATGAATCTGTTGATGGAGCAGTAGGTCAGGCACATGAAGATCGGGTGCCTGAGGTCCCCCAACCTGACCCAGCCATACTTGAACATCCTGCCTACCAACAGCTTATGGGGCAGATGATGGCTACGATGAATATCATGGTTGAGTGATTACCAGTGCCTCCTCCGCGAGCACAGGTTCCCCATGGAGAAGCGTGTGGTATTGGGAAGACCTTCGAGCGGCTTCGCTGAGTTGGAGCTTCCAGCGGACGCAGATCTGTGGCTGACAAGTCTTGAGAAGGCTTTCCGGATCCTCGACATCCCCGAAGCGGACAAGGTAAAGCACGTTGTCTACCTTCTGAAAGGTAGTGCTGGTCACTGGTGGACCATCGAGGAAGAGAAGCAGCCTGGTGAGGTGATATGTTGGGAAGTGTTTCGACGTGAGTTCGTCACTAGATACTTTCCCAAGACGTATCTGGATGAGAAGATCTGTCAGTTCGAGAGTTTGCGGCAAGGAACGATGAACATCACTGAGTATGAAGCCAAGTTTATGGATCTGTTGAGGTTTTGTCCTCACATGGCGACAACAGACGAGGAACAGATCAGACGCTTCGAGAAGGGTCTGAGTGCTGAGCTGACGACACCAGTTTCTACGTTGGAGAACCGAGAATGGTTTGCGATGTTTGTGGAATCTGTTCGGAGGATTGAACATTCTGTAAGGGAGAAGAGAGAGTCTATGGCTAAGAAGAGACCTTCTCAGTTCTAGGGTCAGAGGTTTGGTGGCTTCAAGAAGCCCAGGTTTTCGACACCGGCAGCGATGAGAGGTTCTGGTAGGCCATCTCAGTGGTCTATGAGTAGAGGAAGAGGCTATGTTTCTTCACCATCTAAGGCACAAAGTTCGGCTTCTGTGGAGGTGACCGGACCATCCAGGCCTCGAGATGATGTTAGGACATGCTATGCCTGTGGTCAGACATGGCATATCAAGTCAAGTTGTCCCTACAAAGATGATAAAGTGACACAACAGCCGAGACAGAATCTTCAGGGGTCAGAGAGACCACAGCCCAGTGGTAACAGAGGACGAGGACGCGATCAAGTGTCTCAGGCTGGATCGTCTGCTCAGGGAAGCAGAGGTCGTGGACAGTAAGCAACGGCTCGATTCTATGCTATGAATCAGCCGGAGGCGATAGTCAACCCACGAGTAGTGACAGGTCAGATGGAGTTATTTCATTCTGATATGTCTTCTTCTTGCTTTATATCTATTCTGGTTGACCCGGGTGCTACGCACTCTTTTATCACCTATAGTATGCTGGGGAACTGTCGTTTACCTATTAGTTGTAAGAAGGATAGTTTGTTGTTAGAAACCCCTCTTGATGGTTCCTCTTTGCTTCGAGAAGAGTGTTTGTCGTGTGTCTTGTCTTTCTCGGGACATCGCATTCAAGTGGACCTCATACCACTTGATATGCATGGTTTCGATGTCATCCTTGGTATGGATACCTTAGAGAAGTATAAGGTTGTTTTGGATTGTGGTTCCAAGCAGGAAGTGTTTCATGATGCTGGAGAGAAGTGGATCTTCTAGGGAGATAGGAAGATTCTTCCGACGTGCTTAGTATCAGCTATGGTGGCAGATAAGTTGTTACGACAAGGATGTGAGGCGTTCTTAGCTCACGTGGTAAATACCGTAGTGGATGCCAAGGCAAAAGGTCCTAGCCTTGAGGAGGTGTCAGTTGTTCGTGAGTTTGCCGACGTGTTTCCTGAGGAGTTTCCTGGTGTTCCTCCACCCCGAGAGATTGATTTCGAAATCAATCTGGTACCAGGAATGCAGCCAGTTGCACAGACACCATACAGAATGGCTCCAGCAGAGATGGCAGAGTTGAAGAAGCAGTTACAGGAGTTGCTGGATAAATGTTTTATCCGACCGAGTACGTCGCCTTGGGGAGCTCCAGTGTTGTTTGTCAAGAAGAAGGATGGTTCGATGCGGTTGTGTATAGACTACCGGCAGCTGAACAAGGTTACGATCAAGAACAAGTACCCGTTGCTGAGGATAGATGATCTGTTCGACCAGTTGCATGGTGCTACAGTGTTCTCGAAGATCGATCTACGGTCTGGATATCATCAGTTGAGGATAAAGGCGGATGACATACCAAAGTCAGCTTTCAGGACAAGGTATGGTCATTATGAGTTTGTGGTTATGTCGTTTGGGTTAACCAATTCACCTGCTGCTTTCATAGATTTGATGAATAGAGTGTTCCGTCCGTTCTTAGATCAGTTTGTTGTAGTCTTTATAGATGACATCTTGATCTATAGTCGGGACAGGCTAGAGCATGAGCAACACCTTCGACGCGCGTTGACTCTTCTTCGCCAACATCGGTTGTATGCCAAGTTTAGTAAGTGTGAGTTCTGGCTGGATGAAGTGACTTTCTTGGGTCATGTGATATCCGCTGAAGGAGTCAAGGTAGATCCGAAGAAGGTAGAATCCGTTACAGATTGGGAACAACCGAAGACTCCGACAGAAGTTTGTAGTTTCCTGGGGCTAGCAGGATACTACCGGAGGTTTATCAAGGACTTCAGTGTGATAGCTTTACCGATGACAAAGTTGACCAGGAAGGATGTACCTTTTGTTTGGGATGATCGATGTCAGCAAGCTTTCCAGAGTTTGAAGGAGAAGCTGACCAGTGCTCCAGTGTTGATCTTGCCAGAGCCTGGGAAAGGCTATGTGGTCTTCTGTGATGCTTCCAAGAAAGGTTTAGGTTGCGTGCTGATGCAGGAAGATCATGTGGTTTCTTTTGCCTCGCGACAGCTCAAGAAGCATGAGAAGAACTACCCGACTCATGATTTGGAGCTGGCAGTGGTGGTTCATGCGTTAAAGATTTGGAAACACTATCTGTATGGGGAAGTATGTCAGATCTTTACGGATCATAAGAACCTGAAGTATATCTTTACGCAGCACGAGTTGAACATGCAACAACGACGGTGGATGGAGTTGATCAATGATTACGATTGCACTATCGAGTATCATCCTGGTAAGGCGAATGTGGTAGCAGATGCGCTTAGTCGAAAGTCCTCTCTTTCTTCAAAGAAGGCATGGTTGTGTTCCCTGGTTTGCCATAGGTGAGATATGTTTGTTTCGCTGCGACAGATGAATGTGCAGATGGAAGTTTCGTTGTTATCTGGTCTTTTCGCACAGATGCAAGTCAAGCCTACGTTGAGGCAGCAAATCAAGGATGCATAGCAGACAGACAATACAGTACAATTGATCAGATCAGAGCTCGGCCGCGTCAAGCGTGATGGGTTTCATGAGTCTGAGGATGGACTAGTTTGCTATCGTGATAGGATGGTGGTTCTAGATGCTGATGATCTGAGGAAGTTGGTGCTTGAGGAAGCACACACGTCGATGTATGCCATGCATCCAGGTGTCACCAAGATGTATCATAGTCTGAAGGACTTGTATTAGTGGCCCGGTTTGAAGAGCGATGTAGCTGAGTTCGTGGCAAGATGTGCGGTGTGTCAGCAAGTGAAGGCTGAACATCAGAAGCCGGCAGGTACGTTGCAACCTTTGCCAATACCGCAGTGGAAATGGGATCATATAACCATGGATTTCGTAGTTGGTCTGCCCAAGACAACTAGGAACCATGATTCCATTTGGGTGATAGTAGACAGATTGACGAAGTCTGCCCATTTCCTGCCTGTGAAGACGACGTATACATCTGAGAAGCTCGCTAAAGTGTATGTGGATGAGATAGTTCGTTTGCACGGAGTGCCAGTAATGATAGTTTCTGACAGAGGTCCCCAGTTCACGAGTCATTTTTGGGAACAGTTGCACAGAGCGTTGGGAACACAGTTGAGATTCAGTACAACCTTTCACCCACAGACAGATGGATAGTCTGAAAGGACTAATCATATTCTGGAGGATCTCCTTCGAGCTTGTGTCTCGCAGTTCCTAGGCAGTTAGGATGTACATCTGAGTTTGATAGAGTTTGCCTACAACAACAGTTATCAGCGAAGCATCGACATGGCTCCTTATGAAGCTTTGTATGGAAGAAAGTGCAGATCTCCTTTGTGCTGGTATGAGTCCAGTGAGTATCAGTTGTTGGGTCCTGAGTTAGTGCAGCAAATGACGGAAAAGATCAAAGTGATACAGCGACAGCTAAAGGTGGCACAGGACAGGCAGAAGTCTTATGCAGACAATCTCCGACGACCGTTGAAGTTCCAGGTAGGAGACAAGGTATATCTTAAGGTCTCACCTTGGAAGGGTGTGCTGAAGTTTGGATGGAAGGGTAAGTTGGCTCCCAGGTATATGGGGCCTTACCCAGTTATAGCACGTGTTAGAAAGGTAGCCTACGAGATAGAGTTGCCTCCAGAGTTGCATAGGTTACATCCAGTTTTCCATGTCAGCATGCTAAAGAAAAGTCATCCAGATTCAGGAACAGTGATACAGCCAGTTGAGGTTGAGCTTGATATAGATGTGACCTACGAGGAAGGTCCTGTGGCGATTCTTGACAGAAGGATCAAGAAGCTGAAGAGGAAGGACCTGGTTCTTGTGAAAGTTCTTTGGCAACATCGTGGCGTCGAGGAAGCCACGTGGGAGCTCGAGGAAGAGATGAGGAGGAAGTATCCCTCGCTTTTCTCTTCGGATTTCGGGGACGAAATCCCTTAAAGGGGGTTAGATTGTAAGGACCCTGACCTGTGTTTAGGGCTTACCCTGTTTTCTTTGCTTAACCTTGGTGGTTTGATGCTTGCTAGTCACCTTTAGTGGTGATTAGGGTTTGGTTGTGCCTTGTTGAGAGTTGGAGGGGCTACTTGCAAATAAACCAAGTTTAGGGTTTTGTGTGCAAGTTTGCCATCTTGTGAGATGTTCTCCCCTCTTTGCTTCCTCTAGGGTTGAGAGGAAGGCTTGGGCTTGTTGTTTGAGTTTCTTGGGCCTTGCTTGAGCTTGTTTGGGCCTTGAAGTGCTTTGGTTGGGCTTTCTTGAGCCTTGTGTCGGCCTGGACCAGCTTGTGTCAGCCAAGGAAGTGTGTGTGTCAACCTAGAGAGGAGGTGTGTCGCCCTAGAGCAAGCTTGATGTGTCGCCCATGATGCTTGGGCCAACCTTGACCACGTTTGGAGGACACATGGTGCACATCTTGTACATGTGTCTTATGGCTTGCTAGAGTGGTGGGTTGAGTTTGTGGACAAGTGTCCCTTGGGTGGATGACACCTAGCATGGAGCAACCTTGTTTTCTCCTCCCTTCCCTTCTATATAGATGGTCCCTTCCTTAGCTTGAGGTCCCTTTAGTTCCTCTCCCTCTTTCCCTTGCTTGGTGGCCGACACACCCTATAAGGAGTTGCTTGGAGGTCGACACACCCTTGGAGAAGAAGAGTGGTGGCCGATACACCCCCTTGGAGGAGCTTTGGTGGTCGACATCCCTTGAAGCTTGGATCTCTTCTTCTTCCTTGGAGCTTAAGGCGGGTTGCATAACTCTAACCCTAACTACTCTACTCTCCTTTCATATATGTTGCTTTAATCATGCTTATATGCACGTTAGTAGTTTGGTCCTTATTTAGCTTGCATGTTGGCCGATCCTTGAGATCTAGGGTTTATAGGAAAGCAACACTCCTTTCTCCCCTTGGTCTAGATGAGTGATCTTGGGTCCTAGTGCCATGAGCAACACCCCTCCTTCCTAGTCGATTGAGGTGAGCTTATGACTTAGTGGATCAAGCAAGACTCTCTTCTCACCTTGGGCAAGATGGTGAGCTCGTTTAGATGGCTTTGATGAGATGTACCTTGGTCGAGATGTGTTTGGGGAAGTGTTGCCCGACAGCCCTTGCCCTAGTTTTCCCCTGCACGGCTTGAGTGAGCTATGCTCTCCCTTTTGTTCCTTGGGCGGGTGAGCATTCTGACTCTGCTCGCCCAGTAGCTCTGTGCTCACCCGACATACCCTGCTCACTCAACGCGCCTTCTCGCTCGGCACCCCTTCTTGCTCACCCGATACCCCCCTCTGCTCGCCCGGCTTTCCCTTGGCTCGCTCTGTATCTGTGTCGCCCAACACACCTGGCTTGCCCGATAGCTTTGCTCGCCTGACAGAGAAGCCTTGCACGGCTCAGTTTCCGGCACACTGCCTTGCACGCTTGTTAACCCTACTCGCTTGATAGCTCTGCTCGCCCGATACTATCCTGCTCGCCCGACTTTCCTTTGCTCGCCCGATACCAGTGCTCACCTGACACCAGCTTGTGTTTCCCAACAGGTCTGCTCACCCGATACTTACATGCTCTGCTCTGCTCGCTCAGCTCCACTTTGCACGCTCAGTTTCACCGTGCACGCCCAAATAGCATCCTGTCTCGACTGATGCACTTGCTCACCCGGACACTCTGCACGCCCACTAGAGCTGCATGCCCGATAGGGATTAGATGAGGACGGGTCCTGCCCGGGGTGACCTTTAGTGAGGGTTTTGGATATCTCTTGTGAGGGCACAGTCTGTCATGGAAAGGTGACATGTCAGCTATGCTTTTATGATGACTCATTGCTTAAAAATGATATTTATGTTCTTATGGCTAAGCACATGTGTATGTATGTAACTACTCTATCTCTTTAATGCCAAATGTGACTTTGAGAATACATTAGGGTTGCTTGATACTGTGCTCATATATAAGATGAGGCATGGAGGTAGTTATTATTGTCATGATGTGCTGACAATGTAATTAACCCTAATGGTCATCTTATATTTAATAATACGAGTCCCTTGATTATTCATATGGTTATTGAATGATGCTAACCCTGCAGGAAATGCATAACCAGATGAAAGGTTATGAGAAATGGTTAATGTGAATATTGTTATGACAGGTGTATTATGAATGATGTCCCATAAAGATGTTGAAAGCCTTGAGAGGCTATGGCACTATGTGATGAGGGATTGAGATCCCATGATATGTGATGATCCTTGAGATGGATCTGGATGGTTGGCAAGAGGCCAAGTGATAACATGTGATGTGAGATCCTTGAGATGGATCATGTTGATGTAATGACAATAATAACATAATGTGGAGTTTATGTTGTTTGATTCCTTCTTTAGTTTGCATGTTATACAACTTGGTTGAATCTTGCAATCCATCTAAAAGATACTAATTAATCATAGTGAAATCCATCATGTAGTTTGCCGTGGCCATAGATTCATCACCAGTCAGGATAGGGTGATGATGAAACGGGTTCTCCTGCGGGTCAACCCGGAGCGCATATTTTTGAATATGCGAGGTTTCTCCTAGCCTAAAATAGAGAGGTGAAACGAGTGCAGCTGCGGTTGCAGACTCGGGTATGTGATGAGCATGGTGAACATGGCCCATGGCTCCAGATATGTGATATGATGAGCATGAATGCGTTCATGGCTCAGAGCATGGTGTTTAGACACGTGGCTCAGTTTTACTAGCGTCGTGACCTGTACCAAGGCGGGCTAGGCAGAGGGTAGCCTGAGGAGCTGACCCTTTGGCTTATGACCACTTGAGCATGAGACTGCGGTCCTGCTTTGTGTTCTCGTATACTGACCACGAGGGGTGAGGTCTTGGATTCCGGCTCTTCAATTGACCTTGTATGGCACCGGCTATGGGCTTCGCAACCGAAGGTTGGAATTGAACGGTACGGTTCATTTCCTCAGGGCATAATAAAACATAATACAGCCATTTAGTATATACTGCTTAACACAAACACGAAACAAGTGTTGAGGCCTTGTTTGTGTAGTTAACTTTAATTATCTTGCAGTTGTTTATGCATTACTCATTTGTGGTGGGTTTCATATATTATCTTGTCAATCATGTTCCATTGGGAAATATGTTGGTTATATGCTCTTTTGATACAGCTGGTAAGTCTGAGGATGGCTTGTTATTCATAAATGTTTCTGTTATATTCCTTATCAGTAATCTGCTGTATAAGCTCTACCTTATCTGAGGTTTTGTAGTTTTGGCGGGGAGTTATGCCTCTCGCTGGGACAATGTTCAATTGTCTCACTCCGCTGGTTTGCACCCTTTTTAGGTTTACGAGCTTTTCCTGGTGGTGGTCGCGGAGTAGCGGCCGAGCAGCAAGAAGATCAGTAGAAGGCAAGCCTTGGAGATGTTGTTGTTTTGGATGTTTTGTTGTAGAGTCTAGAGTCATCCCTATACTCTCAGGTCCTTGGCTGTGTTTTGATGTTGTTTTACGATGTACGACCGATGCTGTTTGTATATCTTGTTGTTGGCCGGATGAGGGCCTTTATATGTATGAACAGGTGATGAACTCATGTTACGATAGGACAGTTGTTGCTCTGAGCTGTGGACATGTATCCAGGCTTGTGTGAATATGTACATAACATGTTTTCTTGCACGATATGGACTGGAATGTAATATGTTTCTCAGTTTATCAGTTTTCCGTAATCGGTTTTAATTAACCCGTGTTTTTGATAAGCTGTGGTTATGGTGATTTCCGCACATTTTCGCGTAACACCTCGTTATCTGTGTGATAATGGGATGTGTTGCCACACAAAGTGCCTTAACAATTTTGTCAAGATGGTTCTGTACTTCATTCATAAACTCTCTAAACTTTTCAAGAGTTTCTGTCTTATGTTTCATTAAGTAAACATAACCAAACCTACTAAAATAATCACCAAAGGCAATGAAGTACCAATAACCACCTCTAGCATTTGTTCTAAAAGGCTCACATACATCAGTATGTATGAGTCCTAATAGATCACTAGCTCTATCACTACTACTAGTGAATGGAGTTTTGGTCATCTTGCCCAACAAACAAGATTCACAGGTCTCTATTGATTCAAAATCAAAAGAGTCCTGATAACAATCTTTATAGAGTCTAGATATGCATTTTTCATTTATGTGCCCCAGACGAAAATGCCAAAGGTATGTTTGGTTTGAGTCATTGAGTTTTTGTCTTTTGGTATTTATATTATATACACTTATCTCTAAATCTATCAAGTATAGACCATAAGATATTGGGGCACTGCCATAAAGATCCCATCTTTACTAATAGAAAATCTTCCATTCGGATCTGTTCTTGTTCAAACAAGATACATATATGATGTTCCTATTAATGGCAGGTACATAATAGTAGTTCTCTAACTCTATTACTAGCCCACTTGGAAGAGATAACTCATAGTTTCCAACTACACTAATTGCAACTCGTACGCCATTTACAACTCCCAGTTCTACCTCACCTTTCTTTGTAGGTTTACATCTTTTTTGATCCTTCACATTTGAGAAAATATGTGATCCACATCCAGTATCTAGTACCCATGATGAGGAATTAATAGAGTTAACCTCAATAATGTATATACCAGAAGGAGAGATCTCAATCCCTTTCTTCATCTTCATAGGTTCCCATATCCTTCTCCTTATTTTGAATGCCGAAGATTTGGACTTTAGTTTAGCCACAAAACGCTTCTTGTCCTTGCCTCTGTCCTTGGATTCAACTTCGCTAATCATCATCATGGATATTTCCATCTTCAATTGTGCTTTGACACTTACCAAAAGGCCAAGCAACTTTGATAGTATTCAAGCCATGTTACTCAAGTGATAACACTCGTCAGACTAGCTATATGATTTAGGCAACGATTGCAAAATCATATATGTAGCCAACTCTTAACCTAAAGGAAGTCCCAGTATTTCTAGATGCTTCATATTCCCAATCATATTGAGCATGTGAGGTTCTATTGGATCTCCCTCTATCATTTTGCACTCAAATAGCGCCTTAGGGACCTTAATTCTTTCATGCTTATAATGATGTTTATGCAACTCATAGTTCATACAACCCAACATAAGGTTCTTGATGTTCACAACATCATTGGTATGCTTTAAAAAAGCATCCATGTAAGTAATAGGAAAATTTGGAGTGAAAACGGGTACTGGTGTTCAGGATCATGCAGAACACTTCTCAAGGTCTTAAACCAATTATGGAAATAAATCTCATTTAATTCGTCTGGTCATAATGATTGAGTGTTTTTCATTTGATTCTATAGGAGAAAATTTACATTTGTCAAAAACCTTTTTTTGATTTGAAATTTTGATATTAATAAGTTCTTTAATTAACTATCACCCCCACCATTTTATTCAAACTGATAGCTGTAAGGACCCTGACCTTTGTTTTGGTCTTACCCTGTTTGCTTTGCCTAAACCTTGTGTTTAGATGTTTGCTAATCACCTGAAGTTGTGGTTAGGGTTTGTTTGTGCTTTGTTGAGAGGTTGAGGTGCAACTTGCAAATTACCCATGTTTTAGGGTTGGTGTGCAAGTTTGTCACCTTGAGAGATGTCTTTCTCTCTCCTTGCATCCTCTAGGGTTGAGAGGATGGGTTGGGCACCTTGCTTGAGTTGTTTTGGGCATCATTTGAGCTTGTTGAAGCTTAGACTTGTTGTTGGTCTTTCTTGGGCCTTGTTTGAGCTTGGTGCCACCTCCTTGCAAGAGTGCATCAGGAAAGAGTGCATCGAGTAAGAGTGTATCAGGCAAGGGTGTATCTGTAACGCCTGGGCCCACCGCCTAAGGCTCTAGTAGAGTTTCAGGAATGACGACTGGCCCCACAGACCACCACTAGCCTTAACTGCGCACTTTGTCCACACTGACGCGCAAGCCAGGATCAACTTCCCGACTGGTCACCCATCCTAGTACTACTCCAAGCTGAGCACGCTTAACTATGGAGTTCTTAGTGATGGACTCCCGGAAAAGGAGGTGCACCTTGGTGATATGGGTAGTCCAATCATTCCTTTTAAGATCATGTTATTCGAGGCCTCAAATCCTGGGATGTTACAATCTCCCCCACTTAGACTCTTGACGTCCTCGTCAAGGCTCAACTATATGACCTCATAATCTGACCCCATTTCAGTGCAGACCCACCTACTGGAGGGGTTATGGCTATGATACCATTTGTAATGTCTGGGCCCACCGCCTAAGGCTCTAGTAGAGTTTCAGGAATGACGACTGGCCCCACAGACCACCACTAGCCTTAACTGCGCACTTTGTCCACACGGACGCGCAAGCCAGGATCAACTTCCCGACTGGTCACCCATCCTAGTACTACTCCAAGCTGAGCACGCTTAACTATGGAGTTATTAGTGATGGGCTCTCGGAAAAGGAGGTGCACCTTGGTGATATGGGTAGTCCAATCATTCCTTTTAAGATCATGTTATCCGAGGCCTCAAATCCTGGGATGTTACACTTTGATCCAACCGAGGTGGATAATACTTAAGCTAAGAGTTTGAGAACCTTCTGAAAGCTTGTGATATTGTATCACAATAGACTCCACCTAGAAGACCACAACATAATGGTGCGTCAGAAAGAAAGAATCACACATTACTAGACGTGATGTGATCAATGATGAGTTTTGTTGATCTTCCAACTTCTTTCTAGGATGTGCTCTTGAAACTGCCACATTTACACTAAACCAAGTACCATCTAAGACGGTTCAGAAAACACCATATGAGATATGGCATACGAAACGTCCCGATGTGTCTTTTATGAATATATGGGGATGTGAAGCTTATGTTTTTTGAAAAACTTGACCCTAAGTCTGATAAATGTTATTTTGATAGATATCCTAAGGATACCAAAGGATATTACTTTTATTCCCAATCTAATAACAATGTATTTGTTGGCAGAGAGGTTGTATCCCTAGAGAAAGAATTTATTTCCAACGAAATCAGTGGGAGGAAAGTAGAACTCGAAGAGGTTCAAGACCAACAACAAAACATTGAACCAGTTGAGGCACATGAGAAACAAGGAGTCTCAAAAATTGTTGTGGAATCTAAAATTCCTTATATGACACATGAACCTCATAGATATAGTAGGCCATTCCTACAACCTAAGAGATTTGGATACCTTGTGACTCAAGAAGGCAATGAGTTGGTCATGGATGATGAACCAACAACCTATCTAGAAGCTATTGAGGGGCCAGAGTTTGATAAATGGCTTGAGGCCATGAGATATGAGATGAGATCCATGTATACCAACAAGGTATGGACGTCCTTGGTGGAACCACTTAAAGGGGTAAAACCCATAGGGTGCAAGTGGGTCTTCAAGTAGAAGACGGACATGGATGGTAAAATACAAACCTATAAGGGAGGATTGGTTGCAAAGAGTTTTAGACAAGTTCAAAGTGTTGACTATGATGAAAAAAATTCTCCAATGGTCATGGTTAAGTCCATCAGGATCGTGATTGCTATTGTAGATTATCATTACTATGAGATTTATCTTATAGATGTTGAAACCACATTCCTTAACGAGAATAATTATAAGGATATGTATGTGACACAACCTAAAGGTTTTATAAATCCATTAATGCAAATAAAGTCTACAAGCTTCAAAGGTCAATCTTTGAATTGAAGCAAACATCTCAGAGTTGGAATCTTCCTTTTAACAGGACAACCAAAGAGTTTGACTTGACTCAGAATGAAGATGGAATTAGTGATTGCAAAAGATTTAGTGGGAGCATATTTATATTTTACATAATGATGGGGAATAACATCCTTATCTTGTAAATGTTAAAATCTAGTAAGGAATGTACCTTCTCTATGAAGGGCTTAGGAGAAGCATCCTATGTGATAGGAATTATGATCTATAGATGGATCCAGAAAGCTTCTCAACCTAAGAAAGAGTACATACATTGACAAGATGTTGAAGGGTTCATCATGCAAGACTCAATAAGAGAAAACTTGTTCGTGTTCCATGGAGTTAGTCTCTCAGGAGACTAGTGTCCTAGTTCTTGTGATTAAATAGGAAAACATAGATAAATGCCATATGCTTTCACAATTGGATCTATTAATATAGTGTTATGTACTTATCTTGATATCTCGTATGTATTGGACATGACGAGAAGATATCCAATTATCTCGTGTGTATTGGACATGAAAAGAGGATATCTAGTCATCTCATATGTATTGGACATGATGAGATGATATATATACCTATCTAGCAATCTCAGATGTACTAGACATGATGAGAGGGTATATGTTAGATGGTAGTGAGAGTCACTGGACTAACATAATGAACATCCTTAGGTTCTTGTGAAGCACAAAAAGGATCGATTCCTTGAGTATGATGATATGGAAGAGTTGGGTGTAAAGGGTTACACCAATGCAAGCTTCCAAATTGACAAATAAAGGATCACAATCTAAAATTAGTGTTTGACATTAATTGAGAATTGTAAGATAGAAAGGGTTCTGAGCTAATGACAATTATTTAAATCTACAATAGAAGTTGAGTATCTCTATGTTATGAAAACAACAGAGGATACTATATGGATCAAGAAATTCATATGGGTGAACTTGCGTGAGGTTCCAACTATTGGTGACTCAATAGAAATATTGATGACAATAATGGAGCTAATAGTTAGGTTGGGAATCTCATATAGCTTACTACGACACTTACATCTCTTATGAGTAGTCTTACATTGAAGAGATGTAAAAAATTACAAAATACCAACTAGAAGAAAATGTTGCTAAACCTGGTACTAAAGCACTTTGACAAAAAAAGCATGATGGTCATGTTAGGTCATTCGAAATATGATTCGTGGGTGATTGGCTCTAAGTATAAGTGGAAGTCTTATGTTGATATGTATGCCAAAAGATCCAATCATATGATGAATGTAATGGAATAACTTATAAATGATTTGATTATTAATAAAGGAAAGCTTCCAATTTATTCTATTTATTCAATTTTGAAATAATGAAATAACATAATAAATGTCTAGAGAATGGTATTACTCGATGACACATGTCTTTGGGTTGGGGACCTAAACAATGAGATCATATGGATATTAAGAGTATATAAATTCTTATTATCTCCCTGATCAATTGTCATTGTGGAAGGTAAATAGACACCAATGACACATAAGATCAGAGTGTGAGTTGGTTGATGATAGAATATCATTAGTCATGATATGACAATATCAAACTAAGCACATAGATACAAGTTAGAGAACAGTATATCAGACAGACTCACCGTGAGACTGACATATGGAAACCATTACTATGGTAGTCATAGTCAACTCTCATAGTGATGGTGGTATTTGTGGTTCTTTGACCTAAAATCACTACACTCATCACATGTCGTTCGGTACACTTTGCACCATCAAACACAATCCTGAAACATGGGTTGTTTTAAAGGTGATTATTGGGTGATTGTGTCACATGGGGACTGACTGTGAGTGGTAGAAATGAGAATTGTTCGTCTTAAGGGAGTATGATATCCAAGGCCTCTCGATTAGTGAGACTGAGAAATGTGTGGCCACGCACATGTGAGTTGATATGAAATATTGAGCTCACATATACCTCAGACGGTCTGCTCTGATTCAAGAAATAAGATTGAATAATAATGAGGTTGATGTTCCATGAATCTAGTTCAATCTAGATATTAGTGATAAAGGAACTATACAAACATTGTAACAACATACACAAATTATATGTAGAGTTGTTCTTCAACTTTTCATTTACGTGTATAGCAATGATGTTTGACTAGACACTGCTCATTGTTTGTGATGTCATAAGTTGTTATGGACATTCACTACTAACGTAATACGGGGCCTATAGGTCACATAGATAAGAACCCATCTAGGCAAGGAGTTTGATCTTGAATGGTGATTGGATTGACTACTAAAGTATTTAGGTATTTAATTGATGTAACAAATCAGCTGAATAGACTGTTGAACAACCAGTTTAAGTGTTGAGACAGACATTTGAAGTGTTAGACTGATTGTATTATGCATTGGCTAGAATTCAACATGACGCACCCTACGAGATGACCGTCTCAGGTGGTGCAAGACGCCTGTCTCACATGCATCAAATGGCCATTTTAGAGGTGTACTTTGATTTCATTAAGGATTGGTACTGACGTCATGATGTGCAATAATTGGAATTGATTTGTCGACATATGTACAAAATTAGGAAACTACAAAATGACTGTCTCATAGTGCGAGATGACCATCTCGCATTCTAGACAACCATCTGGGTTTCTGTAAGGCCGTTTTAGCTCTCGCAAGCTGCAAAATTTCTAAAATTGTTGTGAAAATTAGAGATGTTTCGGTCCCATCTACTCCCGCACAATTGGGAACACTGGCCCTAACCCCGATCATTAATAGAGGGGTACTGAGGGAATCCTAGAGTACAACATAGATACTTGAGAAATAGTTTCTCTGACAAGTGATGTACTCTCTGGTTGTGGTAATCAATAGAGTCCAAGCAAGTCCTACCCGACTAGGGAGGGATAGCTATAGGAGAGAAGAAACTAAGGATCATTATTTTGGGAGAGCAGGCTGGTGACTAGTACACCAGCAGGAGGGACAACTCCTTCCTGTCCATTCTAGAAGGACGATAGGAGTTCTAGTTGGTGAGTTTGGACTTCGCTAGAGGCGATGTGGCCTTAGCCCATCTCTAAGGAGAACAACGTTAGCTAGTAGTCTGTGATGAGAGGAGCTACTAGAGACGACGATGTCGAGTCTTTTGTTCGTGGAGGAGCAGGCAGGCGAGTCCCAATGCAACCAGGAGCTGCACGGACATCGTCTATGACAGAGTGCACATCTACATCGGTGAGGATTGTCGCTGGACTTCAGGACCAGGTATATCTTCATAAAACTATCATTTCCATTACATAGTTATTGATGTGATCTGCTGGTTAATGAGAAATATGTTAGTAAATTTTTTTTTTTGCTTCCCATTTGATGACATATTTCCCTACATAAATACATCTAATCATCTACGTACTTGGTTTTTTATAAATTATTTCTAGCATACTGGTATTTTGGTTGTAGATGAAATGTTATGGCTCTCATACAAAGTTCAATTAATTATGTCTATATATTTTCTTTTGTTTATGTGTTTTGTTAGATAGATTTATTTCATTATTAGTGTTATGAGAAGTAAATATTTTTATTTGAAATTAGGCCTATGGTTTGTGAGTTGCAATTTAATCCTATTAAACCTACAAAATCACAAAGCGAGTCTAAGGTCTAGTACTTCGACCAAAACAATACACTTTGTGAATTTGATGTTTGCCCGATAAGTGTTCTCCAAATAAGACACGGTCAACCATAAATCTTTTATCACCTGCCACCCTTGCATTCTCCTTAGTAACTCTTAGAATTTTATTTTACTATTACTAAGATTCAAAAGACTCTTGTTTTAAACCGTAAAATCAATCAGATGATTGAATTAATATAGAAAGCTAGCATAAGGGAAAAAAGTTGTCTCACCAAACTTTTAGGGATGGCAAAGTCAATCCTTAATGTACAACATCCATAGTCTTAGAGGTCCTAATTTTACTATGTATAACCTCTTGGACCATCTTTAGGGCTCAACATTATCCTATTATAAGAATCCAATAGTATCAAACATCAAAGGTACGAAGATATGTTAATTTACACGTTTTACACTATAGGTGAGATAGCATCGAAGACAACATCTCTCACAGTAAAAGCCTCATCCCTCAAGCACACTAGTGCAAAAACTCTTTTCAGTTTAAGACATGAATGCTTCCTTCCAATCCATATAAAAATTAAAACATCATCTAGTCTAAGTGAATAAGCAGCATGCTGGGTTTTTGGTAAGAGTCAAAAGGCCAATGTGATCGGAAAGAAGAAACCTTGAGTGCCTTTTTTTTCTTTTATGATATGACAGTTGACATGGTTCTGTGTATAAAAAGTAATTAATATTGTAACATTAGCACCATGATAATCAACAATTCAGCATCATCTGGTCTAAGATGTTTTTCCCATCAAGTTTGGAAGCAAAGAGCAGTCTAAAGTACTCATCACAGCTCAAGGTCTTATAAAGCGGCTGACTCTCTGTAGAGAAATTAGGAAGTGGGCCAACTAGGGCATCCAATCTGGGACTGTGAAACACTGCAATTGACAGGCATTCCTTCTCCTTGTTTATAACAGCCCTGTGCTCAATGCTCTTGTACTTTCCATTACTCACTGTCTGAAAGAAAACATACTAGAAATCAGATTGCCTAGTCGAATGTCAAAGTTGTATGGAAAAGAACAAACTGAGAAGAAAGCAGCTGGTAGAAGCCAGGAAGTGGTGTTTGGTTGAATACCTCGATGATATCTCCTATATTCATGATGAGGGCTCCAGGTAGCGGGTAGACGGGTAGCCATTTCGCTTGCCTCCTGATCTGCAATCCAGGTACGTTGCTGACTTGCAGGAGCAGTGTGAGAGCTACTGCATCTGAATGTGGGGAGAGGCCTATGACTTTTTCATGTGTGATAGGACACGGAGGGTAGTAGTTTATTCTCATCGAATGAACCCCATCTTTCATCATCATGCCAATGAGCATCTCCGGATCGTCCAACCCAAGGTTGTTGGCCATGTGATGGAAGAGGTACCCTGCCACTTTCTTGGAGTACGATATCCAAGGCCTCTCGATTAGTGAGACTGAGAAATGTGTGGCCACCCACATGTGAGTTAATATGTGATATTGAGCTTACATAGATCTCAGACGGTCTGCTTTGATTCAATAAATAAGATTGAATAATAATGAGGTTGATGTTCCATGAATCTAGTTCAATCTGGATATTAGTGATAAAGGAACAATACAAACACTGTAACAACATACACAAATTATAGGTGGAGTTGTTCTTCAACTTTCCATTTACGTGTATAGCAATGATGTTTGACTAGACACTACTCATTGTGTGTGATGTCATAAGTTGTTATGGACATTCACTTCCAACGTAATATTGGACCTATAGGTCACATAGATAGGAACCCATGTAGGCAAGGAGTTTGATCTTGAATGGTGATTGGATTGACTACTAAAGTGTTTAGGTATTTAATTGATGTAACAAATCAGCTGAATAGACTGTTGAACGATCAATTTAAGTGTTGAGATAGAGATTTGAAGTGTTGGAGTGATCGTATTGTGCATGGGCTAGAATTCAACATGACCCAGCCTGTGAGATGACTGTCTCAGGTGGTGTAAGACGTCTGTCTCACATGCATCAAATGGCCATTTTGGAGGTATACTTTGATTTCATTAAGGATTGGTACTGACGTCATGATGTGCAATAATTGGAATTGATTTGTCGACATATGTAAAAAATTAGGAAACTACAAAATGACTGTATCGTAGTGCGAGATGACCATCTCGCATTCTAGACAACCGTCTGGGTTTCTATAAGGCCATTTTAGCTCTCGTAAGCTGCAAAATTTCTAAAATTGTTGTGAAAATTTGAGATCTTTCGGTCCCTTCTACTCCTGCACAATTGGGAACACTGGCCCTAACCCCGATCATTAATAGAGGGGTACTGAGGGAATCCTAGAGTACAACATGGATACTTGAGAATTAGTTTCTTTGACAAGTGATGTCCTCTCTGGTTGTGGTAATCAATAGAGACCAAGCAAGTCCTACCCGACTAGGGAGGGATAGCTACAGGAGAGAAAAAACTGAGGATCATTATTTTGGGAGAGCAGGCTGGTGCCTAGTACACCAACGGGAGGGAAAACTCCTTCCTGTCTATTATAGAAGGATGATAGGAGTTCTAGTTGGTGAGTGTGGACTTCGCTAGAGGCGATGTGGCCTTTGCCCATCTCTAAGGAGAACAACGTTAGCTAGTAGTCTGTGATGAGAGGAGCTACTGGAGATGACGATGTCGAGTCTGTTGTCCGTGGAGGAGCAGGCTGGCGAGTCCCAATGCAATCAGGAGTTGCACAGACATCGTCTATGACAGAGTGCGCATCTACATCGGTGAGGATTGTCGCTGGACTTACTCCAGGACCAGGTATATCTTCATAAAACTATCATTTCCATTATATAGTTATTAATGTGATCCGCTGGTTGATGAGAAATATGTTAGTAAATTTTTTATTTTTGTTGCCCCATTTGATGTCATATTTCCCTACATTAATACATCTAATCATCTACGTACTTGGTTTTTTATAAATTATTTCTAGCATACTGGTATTTTGGTTGTAGATGAAATGTTATGGCTCTCGTACAAAGTTCAATTAATTATGTCTATATATTTTCTTTTGTTTATATGTTTTGTTAGATAGATTTATTTTATTATTAGTGTTATGAGAAGTAAATATTTATCTTTGAAATTAGGCCTATGGTTTGTGAGTTGCAACTTAATCCTAATAAACCCACAAAATCATAAAGCGAGTCTAAGGTCTAGTACTTCGACCAAAATAATATACTTTGTGAATTTGATGTTTGCCCGATAAGTGTTCTCCAAATAAGACACAATCAACCATAAATCTATTATCACCTACCACCCTTGCATTCTCCTTAGTAACTCTTAGAATTTTATTTTACTGTTACTAAGATTCAAAAGACTCTTGTTATAAACTGTAAAATCAATCAGATGATTGAATTAATATAGAAAGCTAGCATAAGGGAAAAAAGTTGTCTCACCAACCTTCTAGGGATGGCAAAGTCAATCCTTAATGTACAACATCCATAGTCTTAGAGGTCATAATTTTACTATGTATAACCTTTTAGACCATCTTTAGAGCTCAACATTATCCTATTGTAAGAATCCAATAGTATCAAACATCAAAGGTACGAAGATATGTTAATTTTCACGTTTTACACTACTATACACTACTATAGGTGAGATAGCATTGAGGACAACATCTCTCACAGTAAAAGCCTCATCCCTCAAGCCCACTAGTGCAAAAACTCTTTTCAGTTTAAGTCATGAATGCTTCCTTCCAATCCATATAAAAATTAAAACATCTTCTAGTCTAAGTGAATAAGCATCATGCTGGGTTTTTGGTAAAAGTCAAAAGGCCAATATGATCGGAAAGAAGAAACCTTGAGTGCCTTTTTTTTCTTCTTTTATGATATGACAGTTGACATGGTTCTGTGTATAAAAAGTAATTAATATTGTAAAATTAGCACCATGATAATCAACAGTTCAGCTTCATCTGGTCTAAGGTGTTTTTCCCATCAAGTTTGGAAGCAAAGAGCAGTCTAAAGTACTCATCACAGCTCAAGGTCTTATAAAGCGGCTGACTCTCTTTAGAGAAATTAGGAAGTGGGCCAACTAGGGCATCCAATCTGGGACTGTGAAACACTGCAATCGACAGGCGTTCCTTCTCCTTGTTTATAACAGCCCTGTGCTCAATGCTCTTGTACTTTCCATTACTCACTATCTGAAAGAAAACATACTAGAAATCAGATTGCCTAGTCGAATGTCAAAGACGTATGGAAAAGAACAAACTGAGAAGAAAGCAGCTGGTAGAAGCCGGGAAGTGGTGTTCGGTTGAATACCTCGATGATATCTCCTATATTCAGGATGAGGGCTCCAGGTAGCGGGTAGACGGGTAGCCATTTCCCTTGCCTCCTGATCTGCAATCCAGGTACGTTGCTGACTTGCAGGAGCAGCGTGAGAGCTACTGCATCTGAATGTGGGGAGAGGCCTATGACTTTTTCATGTGCGAGAGGACACGGAGGGTAGTAGTTCATTCTCATCGACTGAACCCCATCTTTCATCATCATGCCAGTGAGCATCTCCGGATCGTCCAACCCAAGGTTGTTGGCCATGTAATGGAAGAGGTACCCTGCCACTTTCTTGGTCTCCATGGAGTAAGCCTCTAGTGCTGCCCTGTGTGTTGGAAAAGCAGAATCTGTTATACTGATTGTCCATCAGTTGGTCTGTTAGAGGAGCTCACACAGAAATTATAGTTTCGAAGGCAACTTTGTCCAATGTTTCTATCCTCTCCATTGATAGATATATCCCAACGTTGGTAATTAGCTAATTATTACGAATAATACCCAGGAAAACGATGTGTATCCGTGGGGAAAAAACACGTACTTACCGAAATGCTGGAGGCTGTTCTGGCCATAGATTGTAGTTTCTGGATGAAGACGGCTGCGTGAAGAGATAAAGTATGTCTGCCCAATCCAGTTTCTGGTCGTCGGAGACCACAAACGCTTGGCCGTAGCCTTCGATTGTGCCCGGAAGCTGCGCGCTCTTCTTCCTTACCTCCAATGGTTGCTTGAAGAACCCCTGGAGGTTGTCCTTAATAACCGCCGTGACTTCATCTGGAATTCCGTGGTTTACAAGCTGCAGAACACACACACTCAAAGAAAATTAATTAACTACTGTGGGGACTGTTGTTTGGTTACCGGACATATTCGTTGAACACTGTAGAATATTAGTTAGCTTAATATTGTGGCATACTAATTGTTGACTACAAGATGAATAAATAAATCGGCGGCTGAAAGCTGAATACTGTAACATATTTATTGACTTGAACTCTTATCAGATTTTCTAACAGAGATAATTAACAATATTGTTGAAAGTGCAAAGTAACATCTAGAGATCTGTTGGCGTGTTTGTCTTGATGAAGCTTAGATCAGATTCATGTCTCTCACCTGGAAGAACCCCCAGCCCTCACAGGCCACTTTAAGCTTGGCCGCCTCCTCTTCAGTTGACACAGGGTCCAGCAGCCTCGCCATGTCCACGACGGGAATGCTCACGTCGTCAACAGAACTTCCATCTCCACTTGCTGGTACCGCGTCGTCGGGCGTGCTGTCGGCTGCCTCGAGCTCCTGCCGGATATACCTACTGGGCACCTCCGTCAAGGCGCTGCCGGAGTCCACCATGGCCTGCACGTTGGGTACTGGGAGAGAACCTCCGAGCTCGCCCAACCGGGGTACTACAGCTCTGCCATCCATGACGTACGATCCGCAAGCGTAATTGACGTGTCTATCTCAATGTGTGTCGTAACTGACTGTAGTATGATCTCTCAAGCGTGATTGCCGCTGCTTATATATATATATAAGTGCTCTCTCAATCTCAAGCTGTGTCGTAACCGACTGTGTCGTACTGCTCCTACAGTCGAAACGCTTGGAAAGCGTTGTGTACCAACACGCATATTGCGTCGACGACCCAGGCTGGCCCTTTTAATTATGGGTTCGAAAATAATGTCTACGTAGACTACATAGCAATTCACGTCCGCTTTTGGCAGCCAATCGTCACCACGTGTGGAGCATGCACCACGTGTGGAGCTGTTCGGCGGAACTGTCGACGACGTCGTTTTACCAATTTTGCGTCATGGGGTTCCGGGATCGGTGCACGGAGCTGTCGGGAGTGAAGTAATCTTGTGGAATAAGGGTACATGGCATTTACACACCAAAATGTCAATGGTTTGGTGCTAGTGTTCCGATTGTCCATGTCTATATTGTCGCTTGTGGGGACGTAGTTCTTAGGGTGGGCATGTTTGGGTTCGGTTTACCATCGATACTACACATGGGTGGGATCTCACATATAAACTTTCCGAAACTGAACCTAACTTTTAGCCTATTCAACACCCTATACAACCCAATTGTAATTATGTAATTTGGTACGATGTCGTTTAGCAAGGAACTGCCATCAAAGACAAATATAAATCAATAATCATCGAAAAGTCAACCATCTTCATCATATTTATCCATTTTTAGTGAATAATACCACTAGGTTTAAGTGAATATACTATTGAAATGCGACTAGATGTACATTGCCATCACGTATCCGGTCCCACAGTTCACTCTGTTAGGTATGTTCATTTTGTTCCTGACTGGGTGAGCTTCCTCGTCATGCACAAAAAAGAACATTGTAAACAAACAAGACATGATAAACATATATAAAAATTTAAACATAATTTGATGGAATACAAATATGTGACATAGTTTAGTTTTGTATTTGAAGCTTCATTCTCATTAGTTTATCTTTACTTAAACATTTTAATGTATTTACACACACACATATATATATATATTAACCATTATACAATTAATTAAGCCTGATGATCCCACAATCTAGGTATCGGTGGTTAGTCTTTTGCTAAATTGGAAGCCCTAACACATGTATATATAGGATGCGGGAGTCTCTAATGGGATGCGTATCTCCCCTCTCAAGAGAGTCCTGATCGTCATTGAATAGATAGTTTATTTTTATATGTGTATCGTTATCATAATAGTTCCGCAAGTGTCCAACGACATCCATATTCTTATATTTAATAATCAGCTAGCCTCGTAACTAGGAACCCTTTATTCATCCATATATTGGATTAATCATTGAATCGTATCCCACAATCCATATATGATATATTAATCTAATATTATCTCCTCACGTTGAAAATCTAAATCAACACTTCATCGGAAGTCATCATAAATGAATCACCTCTTACATGCATTTTAACGAAGAGAATGTGATTCATAATTTCGCAATCTTGTACTTTAATAAGATAAAATTTATTAAATATTCAAACTCCGATCATGGACTCATATATCAGTTCTTTACACATTAAATTTCTCATGACTTAGAACACACACATCATCAATAGTATAAATATATATCATCATCAAATTGAACGATCAAATCAAGCCCAAACTTTAACAAACTAGAACCATTAGCTCCATTGTTCCTTAACAAGCATACGAATATTTTAAAATTTGGATTCAATGATTATAAACATTAAAATTGAACAAATGGGACAATAGACCCTTTCTACATACCTTTTTTTTATATCCAAATATCATGAACATTGAATGGAACTTCATTTTAGCTATGAATGAATCCTATATTGATTTCATCAATGACTTAACCATGTATTTGTTAGGTCCAAAAATCAAGGTGTGACAATACTACCCACCTTTTTGGGAATTTCGTCCTCAAAATTCAAATAAACTATATAAGGCTACCCCACCTTAGGATTTTCTGACTTCTCCATTTATTGTAAGGCACACTTATGTTCAAACTTTTGCATGAAAAGATATATGTAACATATTTCATAAAATAATCTTGTGAGAATAATCCATTTTCTTGGTATATAGCTCAACTCATACTTAGTGTTTATGAAACTAAACTTGTCTCTATATTTAGGGCATCTACCTCAACCTTGTCATGACTTCCTAACATTAGTTGCACATAGTTGTCTAATCTTGGGTTCTTTAGGTAACTCCTACATTCCTAGATATGTGGTGATCAGGCACGTACCTAGAGATGTGGGATCCTGAGATGCTATCTCTCACTCACCCACTGATACATGTGCCTCATACTACATGGACCAGTAAGAAATGAGAGATGCATAAAATGTCTACTGCTTAAGACATCCCTCTTCAATCCTCAATTGGCTGGCCATAACCATTGAGAATGCAGAGGCTGTGTCATTAGCTAGGGTTAGGTTGAGATCTAGATTAGGTAAACATCTATTTTTGACATCTATATTATCTTTTAAGGTAAAACCCCTTAGTCATTATAGGTCGTGGTATCCTTCTTTGAGAACCTAACGCTAACCACTAATCTTACCCTTTCATTTTGGGGTGACCATGAGAATCAAGTTTGCATAGTGGCCATTTACCAAATTGCTCTAATACCATATTGTAACACCCCGATTTTCATATCACATGAGCAGAAGTATTTTTTTTTGGGATGTCACAAACATGATAACCATTGCAATAAAAGTAAATGAAACACTTTGCACTGAGTAAAGCTGATTCATACATAGCTTTTTGTCAACATAAAACTACATCATGTTTATGCATAAGTTCATAATAAAAATATGTCAATACTCAGGATCATTTAGGTAGATGGCACCCCACTAGGCAAGCTTGAAAGTCTCTTGGGCCTTTGCTGGTCCCTTTGTTCTTCAATCGCTCCAAAAATCTGCAAACATCGCGTCCCTAGCCATGCATTGGGAAAAACAGACGTTAGCGTAAGTGGCATGAGTATTCTAAAATGCACATTACTGAAGAGCTAACAATGTTACAAAATATTCTTGGATACTATAAAACTGATAGCAAAAGCTGATTAAAATCTGAAAACATAACATCTCTTGACTTCTTTAACTCTTATCTTTCTACTGTATCTTTTCTGGAGACCTATATCATGGGTCTCATGACCTACACCAAAGTGTCTAGGTCATACTTATCTCATCTGAATTCCTCTCATCACACTCATGGATGAGATTACAGACATACTTTAATCTAAAGTATCTTTTACTTATGATTTTTATCTGTTTGTGGCCACCATTATACAATAAGTCCTCCTCTGTGATACCGAAGTGTCCTCTATGGTGCAACACACCCTCTGTTGGTACAATGTGCCCTCTGTTGACACCGAAGTGTCCTCTATGGTGCAACACACCCTCTGTTGGCACAACGTGCCCTCTGTTGGCATAAATGCCCTCTGTGACACCCGCAGTGTCTGGCGCAGCGCGCCCTCTGAATCGTCCCGGGACTCTCTGGTGAGGACTTATTATATAATGTATTATGTGAAGGTTATGAATTAATTATCTTAAGTCTATCTTTACTAAATTCTGATCTGACCTTATCTGAAACTGAGTACTAAACATGTACTTAGTTTTTAATCTAAAATCTGAATCTGAATCTGAACTGGGAGAGAACCTCCGAGCTCGCCCAACCGGGGTACTACAGCTCTGCCATCCATGACGTACGATCCGCAAGCGTAATTGACGTGTCTATCTCAATGTGTGTCGTAACCGAGTGTAGTATGATCTCTCAAGCGTGATTGCCGTTGCTTATATATATATATATATAAGTGCTCTCTCAATCTCAAGCTGTGTCGTAACCGACTGTAGTATGATTATCTTGCCAGCTGTCTGCATTTGCCGCCATTGTGAGCCTCTATTAAATCTACTCCATACGGTCGTACTGTTCCTACAGTCGTAACGCTTGGAAAGCGTTGTGTACCAACACGCATATTGCGTCGACGATCCAGGCTGGCCCTTTTAATTATGGGTTCGAAAATAATGTCTACATAGACTACATAGCAATTCACGTCCGCTTTTGGC